>OZ024908.1:44738582-45236608 GCA_964017125.1 Flabesymbios commensalis | reverse complement strand
TGCTCCTGTCACCTATATGTAACGAGTCTGATGACATGTTGTAGCGCCTAGTTTAATGAGTATAAAAATATCAGTATAAATAATGTAAAATATGAAGTTATAATAAAATGAACGACTTATCAAGTCACTATATCTCCATGAAATTGGAGTGATTGTGTAAAAACTACAAGTAAGTAAGTAAAATATTTGCTTTACTTCACTTTTCGGCCAGTATGGCCATTTAAGTGAAAATTCCAGGTATTACAATATCCCATATTGTATAGTTAAAGTAGTGAAGGAAAGACAAAGCTAATAAAAGCATGTTCGTACTAAAATATTCAGTTTAAAGTGTTTGATATGATAAGATGACGATGCTCCTGGCACCTATATGTATCGAGTCTGATAACATGTTGAAGCGCCTGCACTACAACACAGTTTAATGGGTATAAAAATATCAGTATAAATAATGTAAAATATGAAGTGATTATAAAATGAACGACTTTTCAAGTCACTATATCTCCATGAAATTGGAGTGATTGTGTAAAAACTACAAGTCTAACTCAAAACAGTGTCATTGTCAAAACAAATATATAATATATACTATAATACTATATACTATAATGAAAAAAAGTAAACCCGTTTAGACATAAATATGAATGACATAAACAATGAACAGAGAAACCATTAAGTAAGTAAGTAAATGTCTTCTTTACTTCACGTTTCGGCCAGTATGGCCAGAGAAATCATTAAATCACAATTTTTTTTCACAAATTAAAGACTTACAGTGCCCCCACAGTTGGTAATAAGGTCTGTGATATTGGAGGACATCACAGAGCGATCACGAACCGTGAGGACACCGTAAGTCACCACAGGCTAATTGTACGGCAATGGCTTCTCTATGACATGCTGCATTATCCGCCAGGATGCCACAGAGAAACCATTAAAACAATGAAATGAAAAACTAATTATATGACAATGGTTTCTTTCGGACATCCCGTCCAACACCAGGATGCCAAAGAGAAACCATTTACAAAAACGAATACATACAATAGAAATACTTAAGACAGTCCCGTATACTAATAGAACGTTAGACACACATCCACATACCGATTCTGATCATATTGAACATCACAAACCAATGACTATGCTCTGTATTTACCGCCAAACCGATTTAATATAGATTGAAAAGTAATGCAAAATACTCTAGACCCATATGTAATAACGTGAGAAAAACACAATATTAATAAAACGTTTGGGTGTGCTTGGCCTTCTATGAAGTTGCCCAGGGGGGACCACGCGGAGGTGACACCCATCCCCCCCCAACTACAAGTCTAAGTCTAATAATTAAAACATAGAATATAGGTTACATTCCCGATGGAACTGAATAATAAAACCAGCAGGGGTGTCCCTGAATAGATCAAATAAGGAATTAAATGCAAAATACCTTCCTTCTGATGTGCGCATATTTCGCACAACTGAGAAGGACATGTCTTACAGTGAGACGAGTATTGCAGCACATAGGGCGCAATTCTCCTCTCAATAAATAGCCGTTTGTGAAATAGGCATGGCCAATTCTGGCCCTGCATAAGACAACGTCATCTCTTCGGCGTTCCATTGGTGTAAAAGATCGCTTAATTATTGGTTGTACCTCGAACAATTTGCTGGTGACATTGATGTTCCATTCACCTTGCAAAATGTCATCAAGGTAGACAGAGATGTTGTACTTGAAATCAGTATATGGTATATAATAAAACTGTTTTGTCTTATCCAGGGCAGCCTTGGCCAAAACATCAGCCCGTTCATTGCCCTTTATTCCAATATGGCTGGGTACCCAGCAAAAAATAATGTCCTTGTGCCCAGACAAGTAGTAGTAGTAGTAAATCTTTGCTTTACGTCACTTTTCGGCACAAAAGGTCTTTTAAGTGACATTGTAATACGATAAAAACGTTGTAGTCAATTAATGAGATGAATGATGTACAGATGATGATGTGAGGGTGGGGGTGATAGGGCATGGTGGGTTATTGAGAGCGTTTTCCTTCGCTCGCCCGATAAGGGGTTCTGGGCATGTCTAGGGGATATACCCCCAGATATGCCCAGACGGCCGGAGACTTGAGTTTCGCTGCAGACAAGTAGTGACACATATGCAAAATATTGGAAACAATTGGGTTGTTGAGTTTTTGACTCTTAAGAGCCTGCAATGAAGATAGCGAGTCTGTGATGATCATGAACTCCTCGTCATTACTATCCCAGATGTATTCGATGGCAGCTTCAATAGCTAACAGCTCTGCTGTGCAAATTGAAGCCTCATCGTTAATGCGGCAACTAAATTCATGATCATCACAGACAAAGGACATAGCTGTCCTCTTGTCTTCCTTTGATCCGTCAGTATACACCTTCCGGTGCCTCGGAAATCTATAAAATAGCTCTAGCAACATGCTTTGGAAGACAAGGGGACAGGTGTCTCCTTTCCTGAGATCTGAGAGGTTAAAAAGTATATTAGGTTGTTGAAGAAGCCAAGGTGGACACTCTGGTGGGCGAACAACGCTAATTGCGTCGAGCTCCACCTCCATGTCCTCCAGATGGGGTTGGAGTCTTATACCCAAAGGAGGTATAGTCCCTGGCTTGTTATTAAACAGTCTCTTGTACTCTGGGTTGACAACACACGAGTATGCCGGGTTTTCAGGATTTGCTTTCATCTTCATATAGTATTGCAGGCTCAGCTTCAACCGGCGAGTCTCTAAAGAGGGCTCACCGGTCTCCACCTGAAGACTTTCGATTGGTGATGTTCGAAATACCCCTGAGCATAATCTCTAACCTTGGTTCGCGATTGGATCAAGTACTGCTAAGTACGATCGTCTCGCTGAACCATAAACAATACAACCATAATCCAGTTTGGATCTGATGTGAGACCAGTAAATCCTCAGTAAGGTTGTCCGGTCACCACCCCAATCCTTGCTGGATATAACTCGTAGTAATTGTAATGCTTTCCTACACTTATCTTTCATATATTTGATGTGTGGAATAAAACTGAGCTTCTTGTCGAAAAAAAGACCCAAGAAATTTGACCTGCTCTTCAACAGGAAGCTGTTGTCCATATAGTTTGAGATCTGGCTCAGGCTGTAAGCCATTTTTTTTACAAAAATGTACACATAAAGTTTTTGTGGGAATTTAAAGCCGTTCTCATCCGCACAAGTCACCAACTTATCGAGGCAACCTTGCAGGCGCCGCTCAATTATTGCCATATTGCTTGACTGGCAGTAAACAGCCAGATCATCAACATATAATGATTTTTCAATATCGTCTGGTAAAGCATCAATTATACTGTTTATTTTAACGGTAAATAGAGTTGGTGAAAGGATACTACCTTGTGGGACACCCTCTTCCTGTGGATTTAGTGAAGAGTGGGTGTTGTCTAAGCGGACTTTAAATTTTCTCCCCTTTAAAAAATTATCAATGAATAAGGGTAATCTACCCTTCAGGCCCATTTCATGGAGATCTTTCATGATACCACCCTTCCATGTGGTATCATAGGCCTTTTCTAAATAAAAAAATACTCCAACTGTATGTTGATTTTTAACAAAACCTTGACGGATATAAGTCTCTAGTCTGACCAAATGGTCTGTGGTGCTTTTTCCTTTTTGAAAACCACATTGATATTTAGTTATTATGTTATTGTCTTGTAAAAACCATGTGAGACGATGATTGATCATGCGCTCCATGATTTTGCAAAGACAACTTGTCAATGCTATTGGCCTATAATTATTAGGATCTGTTCGATCTTTTCCAGGTTTAGGGATCGGGATCACTGTTGCTTCTCTCCATCCATCTGGGAAATCCTGAGATTGCCACAGATCATTCAAGAGTAGAAGCAACAGATCAAGTGATACATCAGGCAAATGTTTCAGAAACTGGTAGTGAATTTCATCAGGGCCAGTTGCCGAATCAGTTGCCTGAGCGATAGATTTAATTAGTTCTCGTTTAGAGAAATTAACATTGTACTTTTCGTCATTAGCAGGGCCGGCGGAATCGGTCTGGCCATGCCGGACCACTTTTCAGTCAAAAAGCACTCATTTCTACAAAATTTCCCAGGGGGAGCATGCCCCCTGACCTCCCTAGAACAGGCCTGTATCACAGCCGGATCACTTCTACTTTGCTTCCGTCGGGCCTGCTTAGTGTAAGCAAACATTCATCTGGCATAATGTCGTTCAGTGAGGGAGAAGTCAAGAACATGACCTCTCTCTTTGAGCAAATGATCCTAAGACTAATGAAGTGGACAGTCAACCTGACACTATGGGAGCCACAGGAACATGCAAACCAATGACCGCGGATAATAGGGATTCTGTTAGCTCATCTTTTCCTAGTCAACCAGAGCCACTGAAACCACAGAAGATGTTAGTAGCCGAGGAGCATCTTAAGTTCTTTTCTGGTGACGCAGCCAGGAAAGATGAAGTCTACTATGATGTGTGGAGGTATGAGTTTGATTGTGTTGTTCTAGACAAGTCACATCGAGAAGAGAGTGTGGAGAGAGATATTCGCAGGTATCTACGTGGAACAGCTGCGAAGCATCCTTGAAGAGGATACTTCAGAAGTTGGACCAAATATTTGGTCAAGCTGCTAGGAAACAGCAGGCTCTGAAGGAATTCTACAAAGCAGAGCAAGAACAGAACGAGAGCGTCACTGCTTGGGGATGCCGACTAGAAGACATTATGCTAGGGGCACAGCAGCTTGGAAACGTTGATGAGACAAGAGGCTGAAGAGATGCTATGCGAACAATTCTGGCATGGACTGCGACACGATCTTCAGGAAGGAACAGGTCATAAGTTTGACGCAATCTCTGATTTTGACGAGCTTGGAGTTGCCATCCGAACTGTTGAGCAAGACCACCAGCTTAAAAAGTCAAGTGGATCTGTAAATCAACGACTGCTCAGATGTTGAACCTGACACTGAGATGAAAAAACTGAAGTGTCTCGTCAGCCAGCTAGCATCCACAGTCAAATATCTACAGAAAGACGTCAACTCCATCGGCCAGATGAAAACCAGCGATGAAAGCCCGAATACTTGGACACAGAAGAAGGTACACTGCTATGGGTGCCAGGGGCTGGGACACTATAAGAGGGACTGTCCACGGAAGCATCAATTAAACGGGTAGGAGGCACTAGGATTGCTTGGTCCACCTTGTGAAACGGAGGTACTGAATAACAACAAGTGCTACACAACTTTATTAGACTCAGGGTCGACTGTGTCTGCAATCAATGAATCCTGTTTTCAGCAGTTAGATCTCCCCCTGAAGGATCTACTCCATGTAGCCTGTGCCAATGGCGATAAGCTACCATACACAGGATATGTTATATTGGAAATAAGGATCCCACTGCGTGGAAAATGGCACTGGGCATGATTCATCAGCAGCAGACGATTTTGGCGAGAAATCATGGGCATATAGGTGTGGTCAAGTGTGCAACATCTAAAACTATTCAAATTCCAAGGAACGAGAAAGTTTTACTTCCTGGAAGGGTTGACAAGACACTGTTGAACGTAGGTTGCTATGATTGAATCCCATCAAGACAGCAAACTCGCAGACTCGGTACAGCTGCTGCCCTCATTGGTGACATATCAAGGGAAAGGTACAGCTGTAGTAGTAGTAGTAAATCATTGCTTTACGTCACTTTTCGGCACAAAAGGTCTTTTAAGTGACATTATAATACGATAAAAACGTTGTAGTCAATTAATGAGATGAATGATGTACAGATGATGATGTGAGGGTGGGGTGAGAGGGCATGGTGGGTTATTGAGAGCGTTTTCCTTCGCTCGCCCGATAAGGGGTTCTGGGCATGTCTAGGGGATATACCCCCAGACATGCCCAGACGGCCGGAGACTTGAGTTTCGCTGTACAATTTAATGATGAAACTCTTTGGCATTTTGCACAGCTCCGCTATCCTCGGGTCGGATAGTCCCCAGAGTAACAATAGGAAGGATCACTCCCTCTGGGTAACTCCATTCATCCCACGTGAGAGACCTAATGTCAAACACGCTATTGCCGGTTATTTAAGGCTACCACAGCCTACATCAGCGCCAGCACTGATGCGGGTGCTGCATTGGCTCCGCTGTTGAGCGGAGGAACCAGGGTACGCCACTGGCAATCCGCCCGAAGATTATAGCCAGATACGAGGAGGCTGCAGCTGCCCTTGGATGATTGCTGTAGACTAGTGCTTCCGTACAATGCCGTAACAGCATCCAACAGACGAAACAGATCCCTAATGACCCTCCCCGGATGGGGGCGAAAAGTACTACTACTAGCAATCATCCCAGTACCCCAGGTACAGCTGTGGAGGTAGAACTCTGCACCATGAGTCGGGATACAGTAATCATACAGCCACATCAAGTTATAGCACAGCTACAGCAGGTACATATTGAAGAGGTACCAGGCCAATGTGACGCCAAGATGTCGGAAGATACTTTCCCTGGTCAGTTCCATCTTCATAACACTGATCTAACCCCTGACTAATTACAATGGGCACAGCGGCTCCTGATGGAATACAGGGACGTATTTTCCGAGGGGGGAGATGGATCTTGGACAAACTGACCTGATAACCTATCACATCAAACTGAATGACGATAACCCATTCAATGAACGCTACCGACAGATTCCTCCAGCCATGTTCGATGGAGTCCTAGACCACCTGAGACAGATGTTGGACAATGGAGTGATCAGGCCATCTGAGAGTCTGTGGGTGTCACCAGTTGTTCTTGTCAGAAAGCTGTATAGACTATAGGAAACTGAACAACAACACTGTGAAAGACAGCTATGAACTCCCCAGAATAGAAAAGCTAATCGACCATTAGTCAGGGAATGTCTTCTTCGCAACCCTGGACATGAGCAGTGGGTACTATCAGGTGGAGGTAGAGGAGCAGGATAATTGGAAGACCGCATTTACTGCAGGACCACTGGGATTTTTGAATTTAAGTAGTAGTAGTAGTAAATCATTGCCTCACATCACTTTTCGGCACAAATGGTCTTATGAGTGTAGTAGTAGTAGGAAATCATTGCTTTACGTCACTTTTCGGCACAAAAGGTCTTTTAAGTGACATTATAATACGCTAAAAACGTTGTAGTCAATTGATGAGATGAATGATGTACAGATGATGATGTGAGGGTGGGGGTGATAGGGCATGGTGGGTTATTAAGAGCGTTTTCCTTCGCTCGCCTGATAAGGGGTTCTGAGCATGTCTAGGGGATCTACCCCCAGACATGCCCAGACGGCCGGAGTTTCAGAGTTTCGCTGTACAATTTAATGATGAAACTATGTGGCATTTTGCGCAGCTCCGCTATCCTCGGGTCGGATAGTCCCCAGAGTGGCAATTGGAAGGATCACTCCCTCTGGGTAACTCCATTCATCCCACGTGAGAAACCTAATGTCAAACACGCTATTGCCGATTATTTAAGGCTACCACAGCCTACATCAGCGCCAGCACTGATGCGGGTGCTGCATTGGCTCCGCTGTTGAGCGGAGGAACCAGGGTACGCCACTGGCAATCCGCCCGAAGATTATAGCCAGATACGAGGAGGCTGTAGCTGCCCTTGGATGATTGCTGTAGACTAGTGCTTCCATACAATGCCATAACAGCATCCAACAGACGAAACAGATCCCTAATGACCCTCCCCGGATGGGGGCGAAAAGTACTACTACTAGCAATCATCCCAGTACCCCGTCTTTTAAGTGACATTGTAATACGATAAAACGTTGTAGTTAATTGATTAGATGAATGATGTACAGATGATGATGTGAGGGTGGTGTGATGAACATGGTGGGTTATTGAGAGTGTTTTCTTCGCTCGCCCAATAAGGGGTTCTGGGCATATCCAGGAAATCTACCCCCAGACATGCCCAGACGGCCAGAGACTTGGGTTTCGCTGTGCAATTTAATGCTTAAACTCCATGGCATTTCGCGCAGCTCTGCTATCCTCGGGTCAGATAGTCCCCAGAGTAACAAAAGGAAGGGTAACTCCAATTCCCCGTGAGAGACCTAATGTTATCAACACGCTATTGCAGGTTTTTTAAGGCTACCACAGCCTACACCAGCACCAGCACTGATGCGAAAGCTGCATTGGCACCGCAGTTGAGCAGAGGAACCAGGGTACGACACTGGCAATGCGCCCGAAGATTATGGCCAGATACGAGTAGGCTGCAGCTTCCTTTGGATGATTGCTGTAGACTAGTGCTTCCGTACCATGCCAAACAGCATGCAACAGACGGAACAGATCCCTATTGACCCTCTCCGGATGGGGGCGAAAAGTACTACAACTAGCAATCATCCCAGTACCCCTTTGTGTTTAAGAAAATGTCTTGCAGTCTGACTAATGCCCCAGCAACCATTCAGCGCCTTATGGAACGCTGCCTGGACAGTTCCTTGCTTTAGAACACACTTGTCTTAAGCTACGTCATCATGGTCTAAAGTTGAACCCTCGTAAGTGTCATCTCTTCAGGGCAAGGGTAGGATAATGTGGCCGTGTGGTATCTAAAGACGGCGTTGAGACTGATTCTAAGAATGTAGAGAAGATTAAGAACTGGTCAGTCCCTACAGCGATACATGAAGTTAGAACCTTTCTTGGATTCGCTGCGTTACTACCGTAGTTTCGTCAACAAATTCTCTAAGATTGGTAAGCCTTTTTTTTGACTTCCTGGTTGGATGTACAGGCAAATCATCTAGAGCACGATCTCCAAACTGGACCTGGAGTGATCCTCAACAGCAGGCATTTGACACCCTGAAACAACATCTTACGTCCCCACCAATTCAACTTTATCAAGACTACAATCAGCCATTTGTTCTGCATACAGATGCCAGTAGTGATGGTCTGGGAGCAGTCTTGTGTCAAGAGCAAGATGGAGTCAACAGAGTGATAGCCTATGGCAGTGAAGGATTGAATCCAGCTGAAAAGAACTATGCAGCACATAAGCAGGAATACATTGTATTATTATTATTATTATTCATATATACAAAGTCACACATTAATACATTCAAATTAAATAATAAATCATAAATTCTATAACAAATTATTTTGCCTATTTAAAACAATTGGTGATTCACTTACTCCGTTAAGCAGGAATATCTGGCAATAAAATGGGCTGTCACAGATAAGTTTTCAGACCACCTGTATGGACACAAGTTTACCGTTCTAACTGATAACAACCCTTCAACTTATGTACTTACCACGGCGAAGCTGGATGCTGCTGGCCATCGTTGGTTGTCCGCTCTGGCAGCCTACGACTTCAACATTGAGTACAGGCCAGGGGTCAACAATGGTGATGCGTATGCCAACTACAGAGATAGGCCATGACATTCTCACTGCTATCAAAGATGCTTCTATGCCAGTACCATGCGCTGAAACCTGTTTTCTGTCTGCTCACATATTACATGACATAATCCGTGAGGCAGAAGAAGATTTTTGTCACAAGGACTGGAGGTGTTTACAACGGCAAGATCAAGTGATCGGACCGATAATATGTTGCATCCCATATGGGAAAAGACCTAACCCCAGTAAGCTAGCATCGGATCCTGAAACCAAACAGTATCTCAGAATATTTAACAAGCTTCACATTCGACGTGATGTACTATATACCGTATTACAGAGAAAGATGGTGAAGAAGTCAGTCAGCTAGTATTGCCTAGTGCTTTTCTGAAACAAGCACTGAAACGACTACATGATGACATAGATCACTTAGGTCGCGACCGGACCTTAGATTTGACCAGAGACAGGTTCTTCTGGCCGTACATGTCATCAGATGTAGAGAAGTGGATCAAGAGACGTAATAGGTGCATCTTGAGGAAACCGCAATATTCGTGCTACTTTGGTGTTCATCAAAACGAGTCAGCTGTTGGAACTGGTGCATGGACTACCTGAAGCTGGAGAGTTCTAAAGGGGGATATGCGAATATACTGGTGATCGTGGACCACTTTAGGAAGTACCCACAGGCCATACCCACCAAGTACTAGACTGCACATATTACAGGGAATGCCTTATTCCTTTTGTATCTGGTCCATTATGGTTTTCCCAAGAGGCTGCACAGTCATTGCGGAAAATCGTTCATAGGCCATGTCATCGACGAGCTCTGTAAGATTACTGGTATAGAGTGATCCACAACCACCCCTTACCATCCGATGGGGAACGGCATAACAGAACGCTTCAATCAAACCATTTTGAACCTGCTAGGAACTTTGGAGTCGAAGAAGAAGAAAGATTGGAAATCCTATGTTGGAGCATTAGTACATGCGTACAAGGCTACCCACCACGATTCGACACAACACTCTCCATTCTACTTGCTTTTTGGAAGAGAACCAAGACTCCCAGTAGACGTGGCTTTATATCTGCCTGAAACGCCTGGTCAGAAGTCATATGTCAAGTACATTCGTGATCTCAGGGAGCGTCTGCATAACTCTTATGAACGAGTGATCGAGAAGAATTCGCGGGCATCATCAGATCAGAAGAAATACTTTGACAAGAAAGCCAGAGCAAGTGTGTTGAGTCCTGGCGACAGAGCTCTCATCAACATCTTGGCACATGAAGGAAAACACAAGATCGCTGGAGTAGTGATATCTACGTGGTAGATAATCAACCCAATATGGATATTACAGTATATTAACTAAAATCTGAGAAAGGAGGACAAAGTTCTACACAGAAATCATCTGTTGCCCTTAGGCACCACTGGGTGTATGCCTGATGATTCTCTGGAGAATAATGTGCCCAGTAGAAGAAAGCAGAAGAAGAAAAATGTTTATTCGACAAATGACACTGAAAAAATACAAATTAAATAACATGTCAGGATGACTACCATTAAGACTCAAAAAGACGCTGGCATTGAAGCCACCTAAGTATAAATAATATAAAATGTAAAATACTATATAATATAGTAAATCACGATACAAAATTATCATACAAAATATTATGCAGCTTGTCAGATACAATTTACAAGGGACTGTGCAAATGAAAAAGTTCGGATAAATATGGGATAGGATTTTAACTCAAAACATAAATTTATCAAATCTCAATAATCTCCACCCAGCTGAAACTGTCAGTCGCGTCAGCGAGACACAGCCACAAAATAGGCAAAAATTACAAAATAAATAACATTGTGGCCAAAAGGAAAATGTATATATAAATATATATATATATACATACACACATACATATTCAGTGCATTAGGTAGGTGTTGTCAAATTACAAACATAACAATTATGAATTAGACAAATGTCAGAATATTTCTCTATTAGATAGTGTTTAATATATTGTCCAAAACATTTTAAACTATGAGTGAGTACCTTTTCTAAAATTGATAAATGTGTGGTATTTGATAAATGTGGCATTTGGTTTCTGATACAATTACGAGCAAACTCATGTTTAAAATAGGCATTTCTCAGTTTGTTTTCCCCCCCTGTGTTATAATCATGAATGTCAGAGTTTAGAGCAAGATTAAAGTCATAAAAATGATCAGGAAGGATGTTGTTTATTAATTTAAAATAAAATTTTAGTTGTTGATGAAGATGTATATCATTTACTTTCAAAATATTGAATTTTTTAAAGATAGGATCGGAGTGTGTATAAAACTACCTTTAACAATAATTCGAATTGCTATTTTTTGAAGTTTTAAATTCCGATTTGAATCATGACCCCATGCTAATATGCAATAATTAATATGTGGAAGAATGAGAGAATTGTAAATGGTCAATAGTGTTTTTTGTGGTATTAAGTGTTTAAGTTTATTAATCACACCTATTGTCTGCGATATTTTATTTCCTATTTTATTAACATGTGAATTCCATTTAAGGTGTTTATTTATAATTAGTCCCAGATAATTAAATTCATCCACACATTCGATTAATGTATTGTTTATTTTTAATTTTGGAATTGTTACACGTTTCTGTGGTTGATGAAAGAGCATGAACTTTGATTTTAGTTTATTTAAGGACAGCTTGTTAACTAATAACCAGTAACTTACTTTTTCTAATTCATCATTTAATATATTAATATTTAGCCCAGAATCATGTTTAGCATAAAAATCATTTAAATTTGTGATAAGGGTTGTGTCATCAGCATAGATTATGCATTTGAATAAACGACTTGAGTTGGGGAGATCATTCATATAGATGATAAACAGCAAGGGCCCTAATATTGACCCTTGTGGAACCCCTGTGGATATATTTATATAAGAAGATCTGAGACGGTCAATTTCCACACACTGTTTTCTGTTTGATAAATAATGTTTTATCAGTAACTGTGGAGGAACACGCTAGTGAGGAGACTGTTGACATTGTCGAGGATGATGCTTTCGAGGATATGGGCACTGTCGGACGTCTCCTAGTCATTGAGCAGCCACCGCAAGAGGAAAGGGTCGAAGAAAATGCTTTCGTGAAGAAGAATTTTCGTGAAGAAGCGCAGCAGGCTGAGCAACAGGAGCAGGCCATTGAAGTACGCCCACCAGATGTAGCTAATGACCCCGCAGGTGAAACTGTTGAGAGGCGCAGAGAGGACAGGATCGTCCAGGAAGAAGTCTCTGTAGGAGCGCCGCACATTCCTGATCCTGCTCCAGCTCCGAGATGATCTGAGAGAGTAAGACCTAGTAAAACCTAGCTGACAGACCACTGGTGAGTTTATCATGAACGCTATACATGGAAGCCATCGGGATAAGCAGTCATTTGCTCTATCAGAGAGGGTTGCTCCAGTGTATTTCTTAATCCAGCAGCTAGGTTTGGGACATATGCCAGATGAATGTTTCGTGTAGGAACCGGTGGGAACTTAATTTGATCTTTATATACATCTTTTTGTTTTACCATTATAGTTGGGTTGGGATCGTAATGATAGGGACATCATTTTTTAAAGGAGGGGAGTATGTAGCTGTGGTTATTTTACCTTGCCTTATTTTAATAAGTATAGTGGGGTGAGAACTTGTCAGTGTTTCCTTGTTCCTCTGGCAGCGCCCGTGCGCTGGGACGATGTGAACCCCAGTTGTGTTATTTTAATTCACCACCAGATTAACTTCACTTGACTATTCAACGTCATTCTGAACAAAGCTCTGTTCTACTCTACTTTACATTGGACTCTTTGTTGGAGAGTAGATTCGTTTAGCATAATGTATTAGATTCTTTTCTCATTTTATACACCCGGTAGCTTGTGGAAGATGTCGACTGGTTGAGCTCTTAATTAATTTAGCTTTGCAAATTAGGCATTGGATGGAATTCGATTCAAGTTATTTTAAATTGGGTTTAGTTATTTTAATAACGTTATATTATTATCACTATTACTCTGACAGTTTATATTTGTTTCTTTAGACTGGCCATTGGTATTGACTGGTGTGTGTGACTCAAGTGAAGTGACACATTGTGTACCAGGGTATGCTATTGTTTGATTATTATAATAGTGCAAATAGATTATTATGAAAGGTAAAGAATTAAGCTAAGTGTTTGACTATTGTAACTTGGTTTAATTAATTTAGTCTTGTAACCATATGTTATAATGTAATTGTATGACAATTAATGTAATTTCACAGTGATGGTAAATTGTACTTTTTAATTTAAATACATGCCGGCAAAATATATATTATTTATTGTGATCAGGAAAATGTATTTTTACAATGTTTTATTATTCTACACTTGCTGTAGGTCTGTTTTGTTGTTTCGACCGAAAAAACATGAACATCACCATATGGTCTTAGTTTTCTTGGGAGCCCCAGGAGGTTCAGCCCCGAACTATCACAAATTCAGCATAAAATATGAAAATTAGTTGGCATTACTGAAGTAATATCTCAGAAACTATAAAACCTAAAATTGTCTCAAATAAAGTGTGTGCACTCGTATGATTTTCATGGTCACCGATTGCACTGAAGTATATTTTATTAAGACCAGGAGGACACATCAGCATAAAATAAGCAAATTAGCAACAATAATTAGTTTGGACGTTTTACTACGTCCAAACTATTGTTTTCCTACTGGATACTTTCTTACATTCTCCACACATAGATGTCGCTCAGGTCAACCCCGCTCTCTCTCTGTAACCACACGCCATGTTTCGACATAAACTGCTCATTTTGAGCAGTTTTGTTGATATAACAACTGTAGGCTTATGAACACGCTTGAGTGTCCTGAATATATATGGCCAATATAAAACACCACTACTCCGCCACATATGAGTTTCTATTCACATAGAAATAGAAAACATTCAATGGATTACTTTTTCTGCCTACGCGCTGCTGTGAGAAGGTCCATGTTTACGTTTTTCTGACAGAATATACAATCGGCTTCAAATCACTGGCAAATATAAATTACTGAATGACATGCGAATTGTGCTGGTTCAATTTATCCACCACTAAACAGAATAAAAAGCCCTTACCTGTAGCAAACTCTAAGATCAAATTAAATATTGAAAAAAGGATAAGTATAATGAGTCGCAGTGAACACCAACATAATTCCGTGGTTATAGGAATGGTTATAAAATCACGTGGTAACGCTCACTAACGGCCGATAAATCTGGTCAATCGCCATGCGTGCATACGGCGAAATGAGCGTGTGGTATCAGAGATATAATCTCTGAGGTCAGAATGACTTTCTTATTCTGCTTATTATTATTCTACTGCCGTTTTTTGCGCATCTATTTCTCACTCAGTTTTGCCGTGATCGACTTGAAAGTTGACCAAAATTGTCTTTGGGTAGTGACGTAGGGTGCTATATCTTTTCTAAGCGATCAGACAAATAAAGTGAGTACGGCCGGGTCAAAGGTCACAAAAGTCCCACTGACAATACATTATAAAACTTAAAAGGGTCATTTCTCAAAAACGGAAAACGTCCAAACTCGAAAACGGTGCCGCGCGTCTGAGACGTAAAAGGAGCGAAATTTCGACCCTCTGAGCAGGGCCCTCTTCATGATGGTGTAGGATCCTTACTTCGTTAAGTTTATGTGGCAGTTATCCCCGGCTTCCCGGACGTGAGAAGCTGTGGACGACTACCTCGTTTAGGTACTTTGGTGCCGGGCGCACACAGCCGGAGCCCATGCGGCCTTGGTACTTTTCCCGCACTTCAGACGTTACGCTCGGCGACTACGGACGTGCCGTAGGTCGCTCTCTCTGAGTCAAGTAGGACGTGCCGTGCGCGGGGTTGTATGTTGTAGTTGCCAGATGTCTTAACGAATAAACATGACAAGTGGAGGAAGAGTTTTATGATTTACTTGGAACCGTCGATTCGACGGGGAGGGAAGTTTGTGTTTTAATGGTGAATGTTGGGCAGTTTCCCTCGTCCGCCATTGCGAGCCCATACTAGAGACCCCAACGGTCACTCACAGGTATCTTCGGCGCGAGGGGCACCCCATCTTCCCATACTGGCATAGTTTTTTATTTTTTAATTGCTATATCTCGGAAACTGTGCGTCTTTCTGTACAGTCTTCCTATCCTCTAGACCACCGTTTCGAACCGATCGACTTTATATTTGAACACATTGATTGCTGGGTCATGCTGGTCACGTCGGTATCACTTTTGTAACTCTAGCTGGGGGATATTGCCAAAGTTATAATATTTTGAAGTTTAAAAAAAAATATTTGGCCTAGCATGACCTACAGTCTTTCTAGCACATAGCCCACAATTTTTAGCCGATTGACATAATATTTGGACAAATTATTCACAACGTGATAACACAGTAGTCTTGGCAGGAATTATTTCATCAGTTGTAAGGCATCCCAACACTGTCTGTGTAAGAAGGTTCAGGTCGTGTCACATGACAGGAGTACTGCACATAATTATGACCTCCCTGAATATATTCTTACACAATAATCCTTGTCACCCCCGCATGTATCCGTCCGATAATCTCACAACACACATATATACCTCATAACACACAGCAAGAAAACAACGTGTCCTTGCAAATAATCCAAATGAAAGCAATATTCCTGTATTTTTGTTAATTCACCAGAAGCGACAACCACCAAATAATGCATTAATTTATGACGCACTCTTCAGTCAGTAGCCACCCACAAGCATTTAGGGGAGTGAGACCTATTTGCGACATTTCAGACGTTTTAGGCAGCATAAAATGTTTAAAAAGCGATTTTAAAATATAATTCAAAGCGTCGCTCACTCTAAAAGGGTGTCGTATCTAAGATAATATGGCATTCGCTAGGTGGGCGCTCTACATCGTCAGGTCTATATCTCTATCTCTATCACCGTTATTCTAGGTTTGCTTATGTACAGCCGTCCAAACTTACTATAGCCTTTGCTATAGTCTTTCTAGTTAGAAATGATGTTTGAAGAAATTTTTCAGAGAACAAGTTTGAAAAGAAAGATCAAAGATTCAAATAAAACACATTTCATATAATGTATATAACAATAGATTGCATTAGAAAACTCGAAAGAAGAAAATAAGCTAATTAGCAATAATTACATTTTTTTCTTTTTGAAAGACATTTTTTTTTTAATCAGTGATCTTAGAATTTTAAATGAAACGTCTGCAGTTACCATATGATGCAGAAACGAGAATGCAGACAGACATACGGATGTACGGATGACATACAGACTAATGGCAGACTGACATGATGCCGCCATAACCCACCGCCCTATGTAGTGCTGCAATGGTTAATGGAGGGTCTATTTTTGAATAAAATGCGGTAATAATTGAATCAAGTTATGTAGTTTCACAATAAATATACTAATAATCTGCTAAAACATAGATCCTCTCTTGGTTAAAATAATATTGGGTTTGATTTTCTAATTCCTAATTGTTGGCTAAAGCCACACCTGATCCTGGCTACAACATTCAACGAATTCACCTTCGATACATGTATTTCCTATATGCTCAGGATCATATAGGCCTATATTGTATTGTGTTTATAGTAGCAACAACATAGATTAACGAGGAACGTTTCCCCGTACATTTGAAAGTCTGCAAATATCTGAGTATCACAATGAGAATATTCTAATGAGAAAGAGCGTCAATTGAAATAGGTGTTACTATAATTATATACGATAACAAACTAATAAAGAGGGCATTATTTCTTTTGCTATGGTAGCATTTATATTAGTCTGGAATAAGATATTTTGTTGGCTGAACAAACCTGGCGGCAATTTGATACATGTATGATCACCACATATACTCCACCATATTAGGCCACTATGGAAAGAAGTACTAAGTGCTTGTATTTCTATTTTATCCAAAACTACTCCAGCATCTACAACAGGAAAATTAAAAAAAAATTAACAAGAATGAAGTGTACAACAAACAATCTATCAATAATGGTTAATCATTCACTGTTCCTTTAAGCAATATGAGATGCATGCAGAAAGGTTATATTTCATTTACCCTTTAAATCAAATTTCCAACTAATTTTAGCTCTCTCAGTACCCTCTTGACGAGCCAGGTAACTCATATTCCAATCACGTTCTTCCTTTCTGTGAAGGTTTTCGGCAAAATAGGCCAGTTTATGCCAACCATATATTTCTTTTTCATTGAGTGACATCCTTTGGTATGTATTTCTAGCACAATTAAATCTAACGTGTATTAGTTTAGACAATTTTTCGTCTACACCAGGACTTATGGACACAGATTTGTCTGATCCAGCTTTAATACTTGTTTCTCCTCGAGAAGTCCTCCATGCTAATGAACCTGATGTGCGGCCGCTCATGGCAGATACTTCTTCATCTTTCACACGGGTACATGAAGCTAACTCCATTGAAAAGCGTTTTAGCAATTCCTGTTTTCTTGGAATGGGCAACATCTGTTGAAGATTTCCAGTCAATTTAATTGTTAAGTTCAGAAGCCAATTTTCTCTGCAAAGGTTTCGTCGAAAAAGTACTTGGCTTGGTTTTGTTGTATATCGCCACGTAACATCTCTGATTTCATCTTTAGAAAAAGCTATAATATATGATATTTTTTTCTTCCAGCCAGCTTCGTATATCAACGGTTGGTCACATATATTTTCACATGGATCACAATGTAGCCATTTATTTTGTGTTTTAGAAAATATTTCCGTCCACACATGATCAGTCCAGTCCAATACATATCTGGCTTCAAAGCCTAAGGCTCGACAGCAAAGTGTAAAGCAATTGGCCCACTCTCCACAGCGACCTATACGGGTCTCTAGCAATTTTTCGGGATGGTTGTATCTTGGAAATCTAGTTTCACATCCACAAGAGTTACATTTGTAGTTTTCAACGGTATTTGCTTGCCAACGTCTTTCAGTAGAAGATGCTTCAATATGTCCTACACTATGTGTGGGACTTTCGCAGAACCTACAAGAAGGCGAATTCATCCACTTGAAGAAAGATTGATTAAACCATGTTTGGAATTCTATCAATAGTAAATCATCTACACCAGGTATCATTTTCGAAGTTTTTTCGGAAGAAGATTGTTGAAATGCACTCTTTGCTTTCAGCTTTAATTCATCAACTGGGATACAATTTAATGCTTTGGTCTGCAGTGCAACATCTTCATACAACAAGACGTGTTCGTGATGTGACTTCACTTGTTGAAAAAATTTTGCCTCTGACACCTACAAATATTAACCTATATAATATACATACATACATGTACGTACACACTCATCTCAATTACTGAAACAAATCACATTTAATAATCCATTACAATATCACACTGCTATATATATATATATATATCAATATATATGTAAAATTCACTGTTTTACCATTTTAATAATTATCTTACCCTATTATTCCGATTATCTGAACGTGTGGGTGGATGTGGTACATCATGTACACGCTGTCCAATTTCAGGCCCTGATATACCTTCCTGTGGGGTTTTTTCTTGAAAACGTTGTCTGGCCTGTATCAGCTCACCTTGCACAAATCGCATAGATTCCAGTTGTGTAGTTTTTGGTAGGACAAAAAACTCACCATCCTATGGCAAAGAAAAGGAGTATATATATTGTATACTAGTTATGTAGTTTATAAATCTATATTTTTATTTTATAATATTCTTTCAGATGTAGATTCAAAATTAGGTATATTCAGTGTTTGTTGTAAATGGAGACTGTGTAAAATCACATGTGCCAACTTGGTTTTGACTGGATCCCCATACCAAGACAATTTAACAAGTATCTGTATCATGTTGTGTTATTTCCAATTTTTAAATAAGTATTCAACTCAAAGGCCCCGTGAAGAGTTCCCAGACTTACTCTGCACAAAGTAATCTTTCATTCTATTTCAAAACTAGAAAAGAATGTTCTGTCGAACATGTGAGCAGTGCATAATGTTGAAAATGGTCAGCCAAACCGAAGTGCAATGGAAAGTCCTCACTCTGGAAGAAACGCCCACGTCATCATGGTGTTCCCTGTACCAGGTAAGTATGCTTGATTATAGTGGAGAGAAGCTCACTACTATAGCTATCAGAAATGCTAGAATACCATCCTGTAACTTAGCCTGACTGAATACATCCTGTCTAAAGGTAGCCTGACTAAATGATGCGGAAATGGAGGGATAACATTGGCTTTGCTCACCAGATATCTGTAACTGTTGTTATTATTCTGGCTTGCAGTATTCTGGCTTGTAGTGCTACTGGTTAGGTGGGAGTCTACTACAGTGCAACCTGTACATACCGGACCCTGTCCAAACCGGAATCCTGTCTATACCGTAATAATGATTTGGTCCCAATTAATTACACTCAAAACAATACTAACAAGATAACATAAGTCCAGGAGCTCCCGCTCCGAATTAGAATTTGATTTAAGCAATTTTGTGTAGGGTTATTAATGTAGTCCTAGGCTAGGTCAAAAATCAAGACGCAAGACAACTAGGTCTAAGAAGCTCAGTCTAGGAGTAAGATAATAACTAGACAGTCTGTCAGAGATTGCAAACCTCCATTGAAATTAATGATCCTAATCAGTATCCCACTAATGGTCTATCTATCTGGCACGGTTTACCCGATATCAGGCCAATTGAGGTAACTAATAGCTGATTTACGGTCATTTTGAATTCGATATAAACTAGTTAAAAAATCTAAGGGTGCATCCTCCCCCGAAACCTCAAATTTTGTTTTATAGTAATGGACTAGCATCTAACACAGTTTGCAAAATATTGGGCATGTGAAAGTAAATAATGGCCGATAGGGGGCCATTTTGAATTTTATCGAGTCAGAATTGTTCAAGATGCATCCTCAGCTGAAATGTCACATTTCATTCTATAGTAATCGTCTAGCCATCTAGCATGGTTTACCAAATATCGGCCATGTGAAAGTGAATAATGTCAAATAGGCGGCCATTTTTAATTTGATTGAGTCTACATTTTTCAAGATGCATTCTCTCCTGAAATGTCACATTTTGTTTTGTAGTAAAGATCTAGCCATCTAGCACGGTTTACCAAATAACGGCCATGTGAAAGTGAATAATGGCCTGAAGGCGGCCATTTTGAATTTGATCACGTCTAAATTTTCCAAGATGCATCCTCAGCTGAAATCTCACATTTCGTTCTATAGTGATGGTCTAGCCATCTAGCACGGTTTACCAAATATCGGTGATGTGAAAGTGAATAATGGCCGATAAGAGGCCATTTTGAATTTGATCAAGTCGAAATTTTTCAAGATGCATCCTCTTTTGAAATCTCACGTTTTGTTTTATAGTAATGGTCTAGCCATCTAGAACGGGTACTAATTAACGACTATGTGAAAGTGAATAATGACCGAGAGGCGGCAATTTTTAATTTGATAGAGTCAATTTTTGGCATTTGATCAAGTCGAAATTTTCCAAGATGCATCCTCAGCTGAAATCTCACATTTCGTTCTATAGTAATGGTCTAGCCATCTAGCACGGTTTACCAAATATCGGCTATCTAGCACGGTTTACCTGATATCAGGCCTAGCGAGGTAAATAATGCTGATTGTCGGCCATTTTGAATTCGTAAGTTAAAAATTTTCAGGGTGCATCCTCCCCCGAAAACTCACACTTTGTTTCAGTAATGGTCTAGCCATCTAGCACGGTTTACCAAATATCGGACATGTGAAAATGAATAATGGCCGAAAAGGCGGCCATTTTGAATTTGATAAAGTCAATTTTTTTCAAGATGCATCCTCATCTGAAATCTCACATTTCGTTTTATAGTAATGGTCTAGCCATCTAGCACGGTTTACCAAATATCGGCCATGTGAAAGTGAATAATGGCCGATAAGCGGCCATTTTGAACTTGGTCGAGTTGAATTTTTTCAAAATGCATTCTCTCCTGAAACCTTACAATTTGTTTTATAGTAATGGTGTAGATATCTTGAGCGGTTTTCATGATATTCCGCAATATCAGGCCTGTCGAGGTGAATAATGGCCGATAGGCGGCCATTTTGAATTTTATCAACTTGAAATTTTTCAAGATGCATCCTCTCCTGAAACCTTACAATTTGTTTGATAGTAATGGTGTAGCTATCTTGAGCGGTTTTCATGATATTCTGCAATATCAGGCCTGTCGAGGTGAATAATGGCCGATAGGCGGACATTTTTAATTTTATCGACGTGAATTTTTTCAAGATGTATCCTCTCCTGAAACCTCACAATTTGTTTTATAGTAATGGTGTAGCTATCTTGAGCGGTTTTCATGATATTCCGCAAAATCTTTCAGTCGGATTTACCGATGTTATAAATCAGGTCAGAGTGCTGGGTCAACTTCAAGGTCAAGGTTCAAAAACCTGAAATGGCACAACTAGGGACCTTAGAGAACATGTATGTGCAATATGACTGTCATCGGCCCAGTACTTTTCGAGATCTACTCTGGAAACGAAGTGTGCGTCAAAACGTCTAAATAGGTCATAGCTCTGAACCAAAAATAGGTCAAAGTTCATATACCCCAAAAAGCACAACTAGATCCCCTGGAGGTGTTGTGTGTAAAATTTGAAGACAATCGGACAAGTACTTTCAGAGATATGTTCACGGACAGCCCAACGGCCCAACGCCGTAACATCATCATTTTCTCCTCTGCTACCTTGCGTATTGAATTCAGATATTGAATTCAAAATATTTTAACCTGTATATTATTCACCTGGAGGTAACCCACATACCAAAAATTGTTATCCTAGCTTATTTTCTTACAAAGTTATAGGCAAAAGAAGAGGTAAAAAAACGGAGGCGGAATCCATAGCTCCCTCCGTCTCACCTACGGTGACGGCGGAAGCTAATTAACCTTCTCCAAACCGGAACCTGTCTACTCCGAATACCGGACTCATTATTTTCCCCAAATGCATAAATTGCATTGTATTTCACCTGTTCAAACCGGGATCGATTTTTTTCATTTTTTTTTAAATCGCATGCGGTGCAATAAGGGTTAAACAGGGGGCGGCAAGGTGACGTAGCATCCTGCTTGTTATCTGGTTATGCAATGGGGAAGGTGCAAAGTTAGTGTTGGTAACACCTTTATCGAGTTAGAGGAGCTGTTAGCGCCTTTACTTAGAGATTGTTAACATATTTTAACAACATAAAGGATTAATAAAATATTGTAACAAAATCATTGACTAATAAAATATTAAAAATATGTGCAAAACAAACGAAAAAAAAACAATCACGTCTCACAGATTTTTTTAAAACTGTAAATACATTTATAACTTATCACGGAAACAATATGTATATACCGGTACTAGTTTTACTATGTATACTACTATGTTTATTAGCTGTATTATGTGTTTTATATATAAATCATGTAATATATGAATTGATTATTCTTATAATATAATAAAACATTTTTAAACAAGAACCCTGCGATTCTAAACATAATTGAGAGTTATTTTTTGCATCAGACTGAAGTTCATATTTAAGCAATGTGCCATGCAAAACTGTAATCAGAACAAATAGATATTTTCCGCCAATAACTACATTAGATTGCAAAAACTTTCTCAAAAATAATTAGATGCACAAGTGCAGGATGTTAGTTCAGATGATAGCAGTATAATAAAATACCGTGCAAGCACTCCCAACCGGATGTAGGGACTTGTTTTAAAATTGTGTGATGAATATTATAACACTAATTTATATGATGTTCCTTTAAATAAATCGTGTGATTAGATATTATCACTGATATTATATTATTCATAGGATAACTACCAAGCCTCTATAGGCAGGGTTCAACACGCTCTAATAAACATAGCAACATAATCCATGTATTTTACAATTCTTCTGTAATCATCAAACACCAAACTACATGAAAATATAACCAGCACCAATACACAGTGCCGCATGCAGACCCACACGAGATGTTGACCCATCGCTGTCTCAATGCACGCGCTCTTTCAAACAATCCAAACAAAATTGAAATCGGATGAAAACTGAGGGAGGAGAAGCATTTCTTGTGAATTGTGGACAGACGATAGACGCAACACGATGGCATTTAGCTCATCTAGGCCCAATAAAGGCCGGATGAGCTGATAAACCAAAATAAAAAGATAGTAACGTAATTTTTTTTCTAAATTATTGATACCAGAATAACTGTATATATACGTAGTTTGTTATAAAAATGATTTTATTTCAAATTAAAATGTAAAAAACATGATTCTTCATGATTAAGTTGAATATTTAGTACAATGAGCGACCACTAGTTATGAAAAACGTCGTCCCATGTCTTGAGATAGGCCATGTCGCTCAGTGATCTGATGCACTGTTATGCCTTCAGTGCTTATTGCGGACCGTGATAGCGGTAAATATAAAACAAACATCTTTCGGGAACATACTTATGATTTGCTGTACAGTCAGCGTGGTAATATCCTGTAAATAATTTATTTAGACGTTCAAACAACGTTTGCTCATTTTTGTACACCGTCAGCAAAGTTGATGTTTCAAGCATAATAAAGATCTGGTAAGTAAACGTCCAGGGTGCAAATAGTCGCTGAATAGATAGTATTAATATGTATATCACAAAAAGTCATTTTGATGTTTTTTTTTCGTGTTTTTTCAGGATTTATGTAAATTTGTGAGACACGTACTGCAATAAAAGACATATTTTTCTCGGTTTGTTTTTCATTTTTGCTCACTAATACTTGTAGAAATGAAGCCCATCATTGGATTTCTCACAATTACGAGAAATGGATGCAGCAAATTCTTGAAGAGGTAAGTGGACCAGGCATGCTGTGGGCCCTTGTGATATTTTTTTGGCCGTGGCTAGTCGTAGGCCTATGTGATTCTTTATAATGTAACTCTATGGGCAGCCTTGTTTACGAAATGACGGGCTCCCATTGATTCCCATTATAACATTGCCGTACGATTAGTAGCTCCGTTTCTTTACACAGGTGCCATTTTTTTATTTTTTGAAAAAAAATGCAAAAAATGAAAATAGACTATGCTCACTGCCCCATGAGGAAGTTCTGGAGGCCATCTTTAGGCTATTTGGACAGAACAATGTGGGAATCTCTTTGAGATACCCGGAAAAGGCTGCACTTAGTGCACTAGTTTGCCCGGGGTGAAACCTGGGTGAAGTTTTGTTTGCCTGCCTACGCTTCCTCATGGGGTGCACCGAGGGTAAAAATAAAAGTCATTGAGCCATAAAGATGAAAATAAACCAATTTTTTTTTCTTCCATGACCCCCTCGTGGACTTAAAAAAAACCGCAAAGAGAGGCAGGAGATTATGCCCGATTGCTATATGCATATGTGGTAAATTTGCCACTGCTACTGTATTGCGGGGCACTCATTGAAATATTTGGGTGCACTGATGTATCTAAAACCTAAAACTCTCAATAACGTTTATCTCAGCAGCTGGTTGCCAAAATTCAAGTGTCTGGGTAATGTTTTGGTAATGTATCCCTGCCGTAATTTGCAACATTGAGGTCATAGCACAGCATTTTTCTTGCTGAGTGAAAACTGTGGAATGTGGTCAACTGTTTCTTTTTATAGCATGTCGTCAGTTATGAAAAAAGAGCTCGGCAATGGGTGATAAATTAAATCAAACAAACAACTCAGCTGACAATAATTTAGGACATTTTTTCAAAGCCACTGATTTTGATGATATAGCCATGAAAATTAAAGTAATGAAAAATATATTAAATATTTCACCATACTTTTTTCATGTGAGATCGTCGTAATGAGAAGGTTCGTTTCAGTAACAGCGTGCTTGATCCACAATAACTACCAGTCTGAGCAAGGAATATATTCCTTGGTCTGAGTCAATGGATGGCGAATGTTGCCGACATTGGCCCTATATTGAGCCAGTGGCAAAATTTACCGCAAACCCCATCCAAGGTCGTTGGTGAAAGGATTTGTTAAAATGACTGAAAATAATTACGTCATTTGCTGCTCGATCAGGTGAAAGATTGTTGATTAATTGGTTCTCAGATCGCCGAGTTACGCTAATGGAAAATCAATAAAAAAATTAAATTGAAATTTCGTCTTTTTTTTATTTTACCGCCGATCCGTTATTTGTCGATATAAACTGATATAAATTGAAATAATAATGTAAATTATGCATACTTTTTTTTAAAAATGAGTGGACATTTAAAAAAAGTTTTTTTGTCTTAAGTTTACCATTACAAATAAAATTTTTAAAAAATTATTATATTTTTCCTGACCGCCATGCAGTTAATAAAAAAACTGTGGCCTCACTAACATGACTAATGCAGTCAGACAGCTATTACGGTCAAATAATTCTGGACCGTACTTGACCGCATTGGCGGTAGTCTACTGTATACTTTTCCTGAATCCTCCGATTTACCTCTCAGCAATGGGTGAACTTTCCCAATAAAAATAACCTTCTATATCCCTGCTGTCACTAACATACGTACATATACAGCCTGATATCAGCAATAAAACGTTCTATAAAACAATACATGTACAATGATCATAGTAACCTGTACAACCATTTACACAATAACACAAACAAAGATATACCATGACAAATGTCTCCACCCAGCGGTGTAGTAATACACATGCATTGTCAATAGAGTATTTTCTATGAAATATAACATCAATATTTACAATAAGAACAAGACTACATAAGTCCAGGAGCTCCCGCTCCGAATTAGAATTTGATTTAAGCAATTTTGTATAGGGTTATTAATGTAGTCCTAGTCTAGGTCAAAAATCAAGACGCAAGACAACTAGGTCTAAGAAGCCCAGTCTAAGAGTAAGATAAGAACTAGACAGTCTGTCAGAGATTGCAAACCTCCATTGAAATTAATGATCCTAATCAGTATCCCAGTAATGGTCTACCTATCTGACATGGTTTACCCGATATCAGGCCAATCGAGTTAACTAATAGCTGATTTACGGTCATTTTGAATTCGATATAAATTAGTTAAAAACTTAGGGTGCATCCTCCCCCGAAACCTCAAATTTTGTTTTATAGTAATGGACTAACATCTAACACAGCTTGCAAAATATTGGGCATGTGAAAGTAAATAATGGCCGATAGGGGGCCATTTTGAATTTGATCGAGTCAGAATTTTTCAAGATGCATCCTCAGCTGAAATTTCACATTTCATTCTATAGTAATCGTCTAGCTATCTAGCATGGTTTACCAAATATCGGCCATGTGAAAGTAAATAATGGCCTAAAGGCGGCCATTTTGAATTTGATCAAGTCAAAATTTTCCAAGATGCATCCTCAGCTGAAATCTCACATTTCATTCTATAGTAATGGTCTAGCCATCTAGCACGGTTTACCAAATATCGCCCATGTAAAAGTGAATAATGGCCGATAGGAGGCCATTTTGAATTTGATCAAGTCAAAATTTTTAAAGATGCATCCTCTCCTGAAATCTCACATTTTGTTTTATAGTAATGGTCTAGCCATCTAGTACGGTTACTAAAAACCGGCTATGTGAAAGTGAATAATGGCCGATAGGCGGCCATTTTGAATTTGATCGAGTCAATTTTTTTCAAGATGCATCCTCTCTTGTAATCTCACATTTTGTTTTATAGTAATGGTCCAGCTATCTAACACGGTTTACTAAATATCAGCAATGTGCAAGTAAATAGTGGCCGATAGGCGGCCATTTTGAATTCGATTGAGTCGAAAGTTGTTAAAAGGCATCCTCTCTCGAAACGTCACATTTTGTTTTATAGTATAATGGTCTAGCTATCTAGCACGGTTTACCTGATATCAGGCCTATCGAGGTAAATAATGCTGATTGTCGGCCATTTTTAATTCGTAAGTTAAAAATTTTCAGGGTGCATCCTCCCCCGAAAACTCACACTTTGTTTTATAGTAATCAGGTAATGGTCTAGCCATCTAGCACGGTTTACCAAATATTAGCCATGTGAAAATGAATAATGGCCGAAAAGGCGGCCATTTTAAATTTGATCAAGTCAATTTTTTTTTAAGATGCATCCTCATCTGAAATCTCACATTTCGTTTTACAGTAATGGTCTAGCCATCTAGCACGGTTGACCAAATAACGGCCATGTGAAAGTGAATAATGGCCGATAAGCGGCCATTTTGAATTTTATCGAGTCAATTTTTTTCAAGATGCATCCTCTCCTGAAATCACACATTTTGTTTTATAGTAATGGTCTAGCCATCTAGCACGGCCATGTGAAAGTGAATAATGGCTGATTGGCGGCCATTTTGAACTTTGACAAAATTATTTTTTTCAAAATACATCCTCTCCTGAAGCCTTACAATTTGTTTTATAGTAATGGTGTAGATATCTTGAGCGGTTTTCATGATATTCCACAATATCAGGCCTGTCGAGGTGAATAATGGCTGATAGGCGGCCATTTTGAATTTTATCAACTTCAAATTTTTCAGGATGCATCCTCTCCTGAAACCTTACAATTTATTTGATATTAATGGTGTAGCTATCTTGAGCGGTTTTCAAGATACTCCGCAATATCAGGCCTGTCGAGGTGAATAATGGCCGATAGGCGGCCATTTTTAATTTTATCGACCTGAAATTTTTCAAGATGCATCCTCTCCTGAAACCTCACAATTTGTTTTATAGTAATGGTGTAGCTATCTTGAGCGGTTTTCATGATATTCCGCAAAATCTTTCAGTCGGATTTACCGATGTTATAAATTGGGTCAAAGTGCTGGGTCAACTTCAAGGTCAAGGTCCAAAAACCTGAAAAGGCACAACTAGGGACCTTAGAGATCATGTATGTGCAATATGACTGTCATCGGCCCAGTACTTTTCGAGATCTGCTCCGGAAACGAAGTGCGCGTCAAAACGTCTAAATAGGTCATAGTTCTGAACCAGAAACAACTAGACCCCCTAGGGGTGTTGTGTGTAAAATTTGAAGACAATCGGACAAGTACTTTCAGAGATATGCTCCGGAAACGAATTGTTTACGGACGGCCCAACGGCCCAACGGCCCAACGGCCCAACGCCGTCACATCATCATTTTCTCCTCTGCAACCTTGCGTATTGAATTCAGATTAAAAATATTTTAACCCGTCCATTAGCCACCTGGAAGTAACCCACATACTAAAAATTGTTATCCTAGCTTATTTTCTCACAAAGTTATAGGCAAAAGAAGAGGCCAAAAAAAAACGGAGGTAGAATCCATAGCTCCCTTCGCTCACCTACGGTGACGGCGGGAGCTAATAAAGGTTTAAGTTATCATAACCATACAATAACCTGCTATAATTCATACTATTCCTATCTGTTAATGCAATCCCACTTGAAAAGTAATAGAAAACTCTTTAATTTACCGTCAAACAAATATACCATGTTGGCCTCACTGCTTAACCAGTAAGTCAATGGCGAACTATTTTCGGACACTTCTCAGACCTAGGACACATTTATATCGCCACAAAGTTCTCAATAATAGAAACATATCAAGTTTGAATCGAATAATATAACGAAAGCTTGAAAATCATAGATTCTTATGCCATAAAGAACAATCTTATACAGCTCGGCGACATAGAAAATGATGTTTAAACTCGGAAAAATCACCGAAAATGGCCGACTTTTGACTGATCCAGATAAACAGGGCTAATTAGCTCCATTTGCCATTACGATCACACAGTCTTGAATTTTGAAGTGGGACTAAATAATTAAAGAGATATGTAGGTTGGTGTAAAAGCAAGGCTTTAAAGTGATGGTACAAAGTTTAAAACGTATGCGGTATTTTACTGGTAGCCAATGAAGAAAATTTAAGAGAGGCTTAGATCTTCTAAAATGAGACCCTTTACAGACTACACGTGCCAGACAATTTTGTACCTGCTGCAATCTTTCAATGTCCCTAGCGGGAAGATTGTACAAAAAGGAATCGCAATAGTCAAGATGACTAGTAACTAGAGCACATGCAACATATTTTGCGGCTTCTGGGCTAAGGTACTTCCTAATACGCCGGAAGTCACGGATGTGATAGAAGTATAATTTGCAAGTTTGAGAGATAAGTCGTTTGAAGTTAAAATCACAATACAAAATGAACCCCAAATTTCTAACGAATGCTTCAGGAAGTGTGTCATGGTCAAGTAATAAAGGGATAGATCTTTGCACTTTTCTTTTGTTTTTTAGAACCGATGATGATAAACTCGGCTTTACTTGGATCTAGCTTTAGCTTCGAATTTGTCATCCAAGTAAAAACATCAGTAACACAGGATTTTAAATCAGTTAGGGATTCTAAAGCTTCAGAACTGGATAGAGATATATAAATTTGTGTGTCGTCGGCATAGAGATGATGTTCTACATCATGCCGAGCGATGACCTGACTGAGGGGAGCAGTATATAAGGTAAAAAGTATAGATCCAAGGACAGCCCTGGGGGTCACCAAAAGATATATAAACCGCATCAGAAATATAATCCTGAATATTTACCTGTTGACATCGGTCGCTCAAGTATGATGTAAACCAGTCAAGAGCCATACCAGAAATTGACATATGACGATGACATATGAAAGGCCGAAACCGCAATATTAAAGAAACCATTGCAATACTCCTGTTTCATTCCAATGCTTTGTATTTTCATTGCAATGCTTCGCATTTCCAAATTGCAAAGTTTTTCAAAAGCATTGCAACGTTGTATATCCATTGCAATACTTTTTAAAAGCATTGTCAAAAATATTGCAAGGATTTGCAAAAGCATTGCAATGCTTTGCAAAAGCATTGCAATGCTTTGCATTTTTATTGCAACGTTTTGCTTTCGAAAACATTGTAATGTAAATGGTAACCATATCGGCTAACTTTGTTTTCTAGCCAGCCAATAACAGTGAGTGTATCACATTATTACAAATTATTTGACAAATTCCTGTTGTAGGTGAACAAACTCCCAAATGCGTCATGGCGTTTCGTCATGCACGTCAGGCAAATGTGCCTAAACAAGAAATTATATGCAGAAAAATAGATAAAATAATATCAGATTTGACACATTAACCATTGTCAGAAGGAACCATTGTCAGATTTCATGGTAAACCAAATGTCGGCCAGTTCCCAACATAGGGATAAAAACCACGCGACGCAGTGCCCTCGCGTATCACATTCAACATGGCGGCGCGCTGACATTTGGGCCTACTCACATCTAGGGCAGAGACTCATTCAGTACCGGGTAGTATGAGTTAGACGCGTTGAACCAGTCTCTGTGGGCGCCCGGTACACAGTTCTGGTCTAAGTAGTCTATGTCGGTACATTTACAATTTTTAATTTTTCATATTTCAGAAATGTAGGGCATACTTATCAAAAAATTGCGATGAAAACGCAAAGTATTAGAATGAAAATGCAAAGCATTGCAATGAAAACACTAAGCATTGCAATGAGAATGCAAAGCATTGCAATGCTTTTCAAAAGCATTACAATGGAAATGCAAAGCATTATGAAAATGCAAGGCAATGCAATGCTTTTAATGCAATGGAAATGCAAAGCATTGCAATGCTTTTGAAAAGCATTGTAATGAAATGCGAAGCATTGCAATGAAAACGCAAAGCAATGCAATAAAAATGCAAAGCATTGCAATGCTTTTGAAAAGCATTGCAATGAAAATGCAAAGCATTGCAATGCTTTTGCAAAGCATTGCAATGCTTTTGAAAAGCATTGCAATAAAATGCGAATCATTGCAATGAAAACCGTTCGCAAAACATTGCAATGAAAATGCAAAGCATTGTAATGCTTTTGAAAAGCATTGCAATGGAGCTGCAAAACATTGCAATGCTTTCGAAAAGCATCGCAATAAAAATGTAAGGCAATGCAATGCTTTTCAAAAGCATTTAAAGCATTGCAATGCTTTTCAAAAGAATTGCAATGGGAATACGAAGCATTGCAATGAAAACGCAAAGCAATGCAATAAAATGCAAAGCATTGCAATGCTTTTGAAAAGCATTGCAATGAAAATGCAAAGCATTGCAATGAAACAGGAGTATTGCAATGGCGGTTTTAAGAGCTGATTCAGTTGAGTGGAATTTCTTGTATGCTGATTGCAAATTATTAGACATCGAATTTGCTTCCATGTGGGAAAGTAGGGGAGATGCGAACACTTTCTCCAATATCTTTGATATAAAACTGAGGTTTGAAACTGGACGGTAATTCTTCACTTCATTTTGATCTAGCGTTGTTTTTTTAGCAGAGCTCTAATATATATGCTTTTGTGAGCTAGTCCGGAAAAACACCCTCTTGGAAAGATTTATTGATGATACTAGTGATTAGTTCAATTAGAACGTCGAGACAATCCTTCAGCAAACTAGTAGGAAATGGATCAAGATCACTTGAGGTGCTTTTTGATTTCATGATTAATTTTTCAATCTCTGTTTCTGTTGCCAAAGTCAAAGTATTCATTAAAAAAATTATGTCGAGCGAGGAATGCACGTTTTGGAGTTCATTATAGTCTGAAAATTTTGAGCGAATAATAGTACATATAATTTTATCAACAAAATAGTTTGAGAATTTTTCACAAATTGTCTTGAGTGATAGATTCTCAGGCAAAGAAGAAGCAGGAAATCTATGAAGGATGCTTTTTACTTTCTCACAGATTACACTGAACTCTGTAACGTGATCTGTCGCGCCTGTAACGGGTTCTGCGCCAAACTCTTACCAAGCGACGCCGTCGAACTTTTGCTTTCAAGATTTCTTGTGTCATCCAAGGGGTAGTCTTTCCGAAACAGTTTTAGTGAATAGTGGAGCATGTTTGTTTAAAATAGTATTTATAAAGGGAAGACACTACTGCTCCCTGAAAACACGATACATTGAGCCGTGGTTGGGCCAACGTATGTGACACCACCACGACATTAACCCAACATTGAAATGTATCTTGTTTGTGCGTGGTGCCTGGAAACATAAAATGTTGAACTAGGGTTGGTTTAATACTGGCCCAATGTCTGCTACAATGGCCCAACATTTAGCTAACTAGACGTGGCAACGTGTCTAGGAAGACACTTGGGATACTATAATCAGGGCAGGTAACATGCCCATACCATTAACCTGCTAAAAAGCGTATAAAAAATACAACACTATAAATTAGTGCAGGAACATTTTGTGTATCATGCCAGAAAAGCTTTGAAAGTATGAAATACAAGAGTTGTCTGGTTTCTGACAAGATGTTGCATTTTCTGTGCATGGAAAATATAATATGCTAATAAGCCTGAAGACCATTCTATACGTTAGTGCTGAGGCACAAAATGATGCGCGAATTCAATTACGCACCTTATCCGGGGAACAGATCTGTGAGGTAATTTTCATTCACTTTAAAATGAGAATTCCGGCAGAAACAGCTGCGTTTTAGAAGACTTTAAACTATAATTATAATTATTAAAACAATGAACACATAAAACAAACTTACCTCTTCAAAACCCATATCAAATAGACATTGCACTGCACCATTGACAGGTAAAAGGCGAGATTCAATTATTGGATTTCCAACACGTATCCTTCTATATTTATTGTTGTCAGGATCATCTAAGCAGTTAGTGGCAAATTTCAGAAGAATTTCAGATACATCCATAAATACTTGCATCTCGTTCTCTAGTAATTCCTTTATACTGGGGGTTTTAATGGATATCAACGCTTCAGCCATAACGCTGTTTAAGTTTACTTGAAAAAGTATCTTGAGGTTGGACAATGTCTAATGAATACTGTCACTTCGTTATATCTGAAAATAAAATAAAAAAATATTAGCATTGATGCTACCAATTTTATAGGCCTAGATCAGAGAAGTGGAGAGTTCTGTGTATAGATATATCTATATTAGCATGTCCACAGTATTGTGCAACTAAGGGATGGTGCATTTTAAATGCCTCGATTTTAAATATGTTTGTCATCAATCAATATAAAATGAGTGGGTGTATAATTGTGATTCTATGTCAATTAGAACTGAAGATAGTGGCCCTGCGTAATTTCCAACTATATATCAATAATTATTTCTGAACGAGAGCTGATTAATATAGAAGATCAGAGACACAAAGCTATATTTTACAACCATGCATGTCCTCATTAATGTAACATTTTTTATAATACAATGTTAGCAAATAAAATTTTCAATATAAACATTGTGATTTTGTAATATTATGATTTTCGCCAGCGGCCATCTTGGATTTTTCGGTATTTGTCATATAGGATTGACCCAATAGTTTTAGAAGTGGTTTCCTTCGATTTTTTTTATCAAGAAAACATGGGTGTAGAGACCAAAAGTATGATTCTATGTGAATTAGAACTGGAGATATTGTCCAAATTTTGAAAAATGGCCGAAACCCACATCGTGTCACAACTTCTTTTCTGGCAACATCGCTAATATCATTCCCAAGAGTTCCCTGAAGAGTCCCCTGAACAAAATCCCTCTTGTTGTCACTGTTTCTGAGGAAAGCAGTGTTTCATTGCTCCTTTCCAACATAATACGGGTCTGGCTAGTAGTAGTAGTAAATTAGTGCTTTACGTCACTTTTCGGCACTAATGGTCATTTAAAGTGGCATTGTAGTACAATAAAACAGTGCAGTCCTATGATGAGATGAATGATGCACGGTACTACAGATAATGACGTGAGGTGGGGTGATAGCTAGGCATGGTGGGTTGTTGAGAGTGTTTTCCTTCACTCTCCCGATAAGGGGTTCTGGGCTTGTCCAGGGACTTTACCCCCAAGCATGCCCAGACGTCCAGACTCATTGTTTTGTTCAAAAGCGGCTCCGCTATCCTCGGGTCGGATAGTCCTCAGAGTAACAATAGCTGAGCTAAATTCCATTCATCCCAAGTGAGAGATCTAATTTCAAACACTACTGCTGGTTGTTTAAGGTTAGGCCATCCTAAAAAATATGTTTTTTTTAGATTTCCGACCGCATATGTGGAAATAGCGATAAAAGATACTGCATGGCCTATTGTGTAGTAAAAGAAAACATTTCCGCCCCCACATGCCCAAATAAGTGCATGAATAAAGTTTTTATTTTCGTCGAATACAAAGTTTCTAATGCAGTCAAATTTTTGGTCACGCGTCGGTCTCTAGAATCCTAGGCCTAGCCTGGGTCACGTTGAGAAAATGGTTGCCCATGCCGCCACAAACGAAGATTGTGTTCTCCGTTTCACAATTTTTTGTCAAAAAAAGTGTCTTGTACGATATAAAATGATTTGTCCAAAAATGATTTATATCAATACAAAATTAAAAAAACTTTTGCCGCAATCCCTCGTGGAATTTTTTGCTGTCTAAAAAAAAACTTGCCTCATGGAATTAATGACAGTCTAGAAGAGACTTTTTCCTACCTACCGCATGGGATTTTTCACACCATGAAATCTTACAGTGACAATGCACTGGCACTGCCTGCACTGATGTGGGAGCTGCATTCGTACTGCTGCTGACACAGGAACCAGAGTAAACCGCTGGCATTCCGCCCAAAGATTATGGCCAGACACGTGGAGGCTGCAGCTTCCCTTGGATAATTGCTGTAGATTATTACGTCTGTGCCATGCAGTACAGTATGCTACAGACAGGACAGATACTGAAGTGTTAATTTTTAGTTTTTCATGTGGGAAATTCGCTTTTTATTCTCTTATTTTCTTTTGTTGTTGATTGATTTGATGGGGGTCACCTCGATGTTCCCCAGTCTCTATGTTCCCCGATCTATATGTTCCCCGGTCCTATGTTCCCCAGTATTCATGTTCTCCAATCCCTATGTTCCTCAGTTCCTATGTCCCCCGATACCTATGTTCCCCGGTACCGGGGTGCCGTACCTAACTCCCCCGAGGTTTTTTTTTGGGGGGGAGAGGGAGGTATGAGGAGTGTTGTAACAATTTGTTGACAAAATTAGAAGATTAGCTTCCTTTTTCAAGATTATCGCCACTGCCACCTTAGAAGATTTATTTCGTTCACTTTTCGACAGAAGGAGGTGTGTAATATTAATTTCCCAAGTACATCTCGCATGAGAGGTTATTTCTCACAACAAGTTTTTTTATCCACCGCCAGACGAAGTTGGGGGGGTATGTCCGTCCTGCTGGCCGGCCGTCCGTTTGTCTGTCCACGTTTCGATTCCATAACATATCCCGAAACCTGTGGATGGATTTCTTTAATTTTGCACACACTCCCCTTAGCCAAGGGGTTGTAGATGTGCCTTTTGGGGTTTATTAGGTTTGACCTACTTTAATGTCCGACCATCGGTCATAATTTATTTTAATATGCCTGATATATGGCAAACCGTGCCAGATAGCTAGACTATTACTATACAGAAAAATGTGCGGTTTCAGTGAGGGATATACCCTCAAAAATGTCATCTTGATCAAATTAAAAAATGGCTGACTTGCGACCATCATTGAGTTCAATATCTTTAATTTACTGCATCTGTCGTGCACAGTTTGCCATGTATTACATGACAAACTGTGTCGACAGGTAGACCAATGCACCTTGTAAAATTTATATCACGCGGGCAGTGCGGGGAATTATTGTGGCCTGCTGCCCTCTTGTTTTATTTTGAGGTCTCGTTCATGCATAAAGCGAAGATGGCCGCCATCGCCATCTTACAGTTTTTTTCTTCTTTCAGACAGAAAACGATGTGTAATACCCCTTTTCGAAATATATTTCGCATCAGAAACTCATTTTCGACATTATTTTCTTGTTCTGAGTGATGCTCGATCATAAATCTTTGGTGAAACAACGTTCTCGTCAGAAAAAAACATAAGTATTACTGCATTTCAAAATGAATTTTGCACACGAAGAACTCCTAATACCGAGCACATCTCCGATCTGAAGGAGAAGGTTATTTTCGTTCGCTGCTGATGTAGAATGGAACAAATTGCCAAAAAAATTGCATGAAAATAGTACCCTCAGTCAATTCAAGTCTGACATAAAAACCTACATGTTCACGACGGTTTTCCATTATTTTTCCAATATCTGTGAATGCCTCAGCGTAGATGTACTTTCAAACTGTTTTTAAATCTATGCTTACCCGATTTTATATACCCCGGTATAGTTTTCATTTTAAATATACGCCACAGTGTCTGGACAATTTATCAAATGTGAAGCACCAGTGATTATGGTACAGATGTATGACACTATATAAATATTTATTTATTATTATCATAATAATTATCATTGTTATTATTATTAACTGAGTTGTGATTTTCACGTCATGCTACGAATGCATAAATCAAATATAGCTGCCACCACTATCATGAAAAAAAACTATTTTCAAACAACGAAGGTACAAAATGGCAAAAGTTTGAAACAAATCAATGAAAGTACAAAATAATGAAAGTAAGTAAGTAAGTAAAATATTTGCTTTACTTCACTTTTCGGCCAGTATGGCCATTTAAGTGAAAATTCCAGGTATTACAATATCCCATATTGTATAGTTAAAGTAGTAAAGGAAAGACAAAGCTAATAAAAGCATGTTCGTACTAAAATATTCAGTTTAAAGTGTTTGATATGATAAGATGACGATGCTCCTGGCACCTATATGTAACGAGTCTGATGACATGTTGTAGCGCCTGCACTACAACACAGTTTAATGGGTATAAAAATATCAGTATAAATAATGTAAAATATGAAGTTATTATAAAATGAACGACTTATCAAGTCACTATATCCCCATGAAATTGGAGTGATTGTGTAAAAACTACAAGTCTAAGTCAAAACAGTGTCATTGTCATAACAAATATATAATATATACTATAATACTATATACTATAATCAAAAAAAGTAAACCCATTTAGACATAAATATGAATGACATAAACAATGAACAGAGTAACCATTAAGTAAGTAAGTAAATGTCTTCTTTACTTCACTTTTCGGCCAGTATGGCCAGAGAAACTATGAAACCACAAAATTTTTTCAAAAATTAAAGACTTACAGTGCCCCCACAGTTGGTAATAAGGTCTGTGATATTGGAGGACATCACAGAGCGATCACAAACCGTGACGACACCGTAAGTCACCACACCTTTCAAACCTTTGAAACAATAAAGTGAAAAAATAATTATATGGCAATGGTTTCTTTCGGACATCCCGTCCATCACCAGGATGCCAAAGAGAAACCACTGCAAACACAAAAAAAAACAAATTGTAGAGGAATTATGAGTAGATCTACAATGAGTACATTAAAAAAATATATAAAATATATAAATATGAATATACAAAGAATATATAAAGAACTTGAACGGGAAACCATTCGAAAACAAACACAACAACCTCAGTGAAAAACCCTAAACCACCGGAAAGCAAACACAAAAAAACTTCACGTCAAAAAAATAGAAAAACCTGGTTCGATGAAAGGTGTGGGTGTGCTTGGCCTTCTAAGAAGTTGCCCAGGGGGGACCACGCGGAGGTGAGACCCTTCCCCCCCAATAATGAAAGTAGATACCATTGGGAGATATATGTGCCCGTGGAACATAGGTACTGAGGAACATAGAGACAGGGGAACATGTCTTCCTCCCTGAAACCTCACATTTTGTTTTATAGTAATGGTCCAGCCATCTAACACATTTTGCCAAATATTGGGCATGTGAAAGTAGATAAAGGCCAAAAGGCACACGTTTTGAATCTAGTTAAAACTAGTCATCTAGCACGGCTTACCAAATAACGGCCAGGTGAAAGTGAATAATGGCCGGAATACGGCCATTTTGAATTTGTTCAAGTCGAATTTTTTCAAGATGCATCCTCTCCTGAAATGTCACATTTTGTTTTATAGTAATGGTTTAGCTATCTAGCATGGTTTACCCAATATCAGGTCTATAGAAGTGAATAATGGACAATAGGCGGCCATTTTGAACTTGACTGAGTTGAATTTTTTTAAAATGCATCCTCTCTTGAAACCTTACCATTTGTTTTATAGTAATGGTGTAGCTATCTTGAGCGGTTTTCATGATATTCCGCAATATCAGGCCTGTCGAGGTGAATAATGGCCGATAGGCGGCCATTTTAAATTTTAACGAATTGAAATTTTTCAAGATGCATCCTCTCCTGAAACATTTTCAATTTGTTTTATAGTAATGGTGTAGCTATCTTGAGCGGTTTTCATGATACTCCGCAAAATATTTCAGTCTGATTTACCGATGTTATAAATTAGGTCAAAGTGCTGGGTCAACTTTAAGGTCAAGGTCCACAAACCTGAAAAGGCACAACTAGGGACCTTAGAGAACATGTGTGTGCAATATGATTGTAATCGGCCCAGTACTTTTTGAGATCTGCTCCGGAAACGAAGTGTGTCAAAACGTCTAAATAGGTCATAGTTCTGAACCAAAAGTAGGTCGAAGTTCATATACCCCAAAAGGCACAACTAGACCCCCCAGAGGTGTTGTGTGTAAAATTTGAAGACAATCGGACAAGTACTTTAAGAGATATGCTCCGGAAACGAAATGTTCACGGACGGCCCAACGGGCCAACGCCGTAACATCATCATTTTCTCATCTGCGACCTTGCATATTGAATTTTGATTAAAAATATCTTAACCTGTCTATTATGTCTGAGTGATCAAGTCATCATGGTTATTATCCTCCTATAGATCTATTTCATCAATTTCACTAAAATTGACTTGAAATATTTCTGGAACGGCAGACTGAACTGGATAGCGTACATACCGGAAACATGTAAACTCTTTAACATGAGATATGAATGTTTCCAAATAATTATTTGCCTGAAAATTAAATGACTTTCTTGCCTTGCTTATTCGCCTAGAATGATTGAAATCGTTTTAAGAACCACCACACTTAAGAAAATCAAAGAACGCAATTGTGTATAATTATAAGCCGTCACTAATCAATTAATGCTGGTTTAATGCGGGAACACCGTCTGCGACGCCAATCTAACAAGGATCGTAACCTGAAACCTTACAATTTATTTTATAGTAATGGTTAAAGGTAAAAATTTCCAGGGTGCATCCTCCCCCGAAAAACTCACATTTTGTTTTATAGTAATAGTCTAGCCATCTAGCACGGTTTACCAAATATCGGCCATGTGGAAGTGAATGATGGCCGATAGTGGGCCATTTTGAATTTGATCGAGTCAATTTTTTTCATTTTGTTCTATATAATGGTCCAGCCATCTAGCACGGTTTACCAAATAACAAGCATGTGAAAGTGAATAATGTACTTAGACTACCAGGAGAATTTACAGAGAAGTATACCGTCGACGCACATACAAACTTGGACAATTACTCAGATAAACTACCCGTAGCCATGTCGCGTCTCCGTTTGTGCCCACCGCGGGACACACACCAGAAAAATATTTTCCAGTATAAGAAAATTGACACATGCACACATGTATTTTTGCGCCGAATCGCCTCTGACCGCCCCTTACGACAGCCCATATAAGGTCATCGTGAGGAGCGGCAGAGTTATGAAAATCCTGATAAAAGGCAAGGTGGAAACAGTCTCATTGGACAGAGTTAAACCAGCACATTTTGTGTGCGAGCCTGCAACAGGTACAATAATGTAGAGTACTACGCCATCGAAAAGAACGAGCTCGAAGACTACATGGATAGTTATAAGGATTTCACAGGATCCACTAACACCCAGTAGTACCCACACTCAGAGGTCCAGCAGGACGAGTGTTAAACCGACAATGACAAAGTCTAAAGCGACTAAACATGGTACGAATTTGGCCACTACTCCACAGCAAAAAGGTATAAGAGTAAATTTGCCTAACAAATATAAACCTTATGTAGCGCCACATTTGCGAACCCCCGCCGTTTCCCGCGCTAACGGGAGCAACGGCGGTTTGCGAACGTATTCACGTGTACCTTTGCATCAAAGGGGTAAAACCCCCCCTACAAGCGCTACGCGAAAACAATCGAATGTTAAGGACGATTCAACAATCGCCGATAGCGATAAAGCTAGAGCGGACGTTCCCGCGAGGACGACTAAAGTTGGACGAACAATCCAAACTCCCGCCCGGTTCGTGCAGATGGTCCATGCCGTAGTGGCGCCTAACATCTATGACGGGGCCAACCGCAAGTACCGAAGTAATAATAGTTATAATTTGTAAATATAATTCGCCAGGCCTGGCAAAACTAAGTTGAATAAGTCAAATACAAATTAACTACATCACATTGGCAAATACTTTTGCTACCTCAGTGTTATATGTATTAATTAAAGTCATATCGGTTGGTCGTTACACATAGCGCAGCAGCATTATTAATCATTCAAAGAACATTGGTGTTACGAGAATTGGAACTTTGGTGTTACGAGGATTGGAACTTTGGTGTTAATCAATAATTTTACTTCATAACGCTGCGACTATGATGTTGACCAACCACCCACTCTGTATTTTCAAATCTGACTATTTTATTGTCCGCTTAATGTATACGTTTGTGTGCACTTTCCAAGCGGAACCGACGCAGTCTCCACAAGTTAGTTTGGCTCATACGTTTGCACTAATCCCGGGGGTAATGTGGGAACCCGCGTCTCACGGTTCGTCTCACCGTTCGGGCTGGTTCGGGCGTTTCCGACCTTCGGCGGAAGGCAGTAGCTCGCCCAGCCTCAATTTCGAATCGCGCGGCATCAAGCGACGCGCATCACTTACTCCCAGGCTGCCAAGTCGAGAGGACGTCGCGCTAGACTCAAGGGCCAAGCCGCTGGCTAGGCTGTCGCGTTCCGCGTGGAGATGTGTGCACTAAGTTGTTACAACGTCTACCTGTTAGACTAAATAAATAAGAATAAACGGAGTTAATTAACGGAGTTATTTGTGTTCCGTCACCCCGACGGAAATGGAGACTGAAGTGAAGTGAGTTGGGGCTGGTCCCACCAATCCCCTATTGGTGAGAAGCCCTACACCTACAATGTAACCAGATAATGAGTGATCAAGTCATCATGGTTATTATCCACCTATAGATCTATTTCATCAATTTCACTAAAATTTACTTGAAATATTTCTGGAACTGCAGACTGAACTGGATAGCGTACATACCGGAAACATGTGAACTCTTTAACATGAGATATGAATGTTTCCAAATAATTATTTGCCTGGAAATTAAATGACTTGCTTGCCTTGCTTATTCGCCTAAAATGATTGAAATCGTTTTAAGAACCACCACACTTGAGAAAATCAAAGAACGCAATTGTGTATAATTATAAGCCGTCACTAATCGACTAATGCTGGTTTAATGCGGGAACACCGTCTGCGACGCCGATTTAACAAGGATCGTACCAAGTAGGTGGGTCGTTATGATTAGCTGAGCCATAGGGATTCGTCCACATATAACCTGTTACTCTAATTTATTGAACAACGGAATCAACTGTGTCAAGGCAAAATGCATGTAAGCATCAACTTTCATGGCCTCCCAGATATTCAATAAACATTTTTTCAACCTGAAAATTACACCTACCTCATCAATAGTTATTATTCTTTCTAAACTAGATCTGCTGCCTCGAGTGTATCCGTAATTCTAGTACAAATTCAGGTTTTGAGCAACACCATATTCATCTAGAAATCATCTGTATTGATTCCCCGAATCTGTCTTGTACACTCACGTCAAAAATAAGATCATGTTGTAAACTTATGCATGCCTAACGCAGTAGGCAAACGCAGAGATGATAACTACTGTTGACCTGGCCAGAACGGAACACGACAATCCATGATTGGATTGGGGCAGTAATGGATTGGTCAGCACAGGCAAAGGTCAGCCGAGCCATCAAGACTGATGGACTGGCGACCGTCGCCAGGAAATGTATGTTAACTCAATGCGCCGATTATGATTATGTGTGATTAGATGTTAAATCAATGTGGTGATTATGATAATGTAAAGTTTATATAAGAGACGGACGTCGGTGAGGAGAGTGATGCGGGGAGTGATGCAGGCTTGGTACGAGGTTGAGGCGGGCCAGAGTGCTGTCACAGGCACGATGGTGCGCGCTCTGGTTTAGAACCAAGTGGTTTTATGTTCTCTGCCACGTTGGGTAGAGTCAACTGACTATGTAATTGTATCGGTATATTATATGTGGTCCACACAGTGAGGAGAAATAAACACGCCGTTTTCCTAGAGAAGGACTTTGTTGAATGAGCCTGGAGTCTGAGATTGAAAACCAACTCTTCGCCGTCCGCCGTGTCGTGTTGGCGTCGGGATGGCGTCAAGGGTTGACGTCTCTTTTCATTGGCGAGCTTGCTAGAGGATCTGTGTGGACGACTTGACGTCAATATCTGACGTCTTAAGGGAGAGAAGACAGTGACAGAGAGGACAGTTTTTGTTTGGGCTGCTGATGTTACTGGCACTATGTTATAGTTGCGTCAGCGCCGGTGTTAGCGCTGGACCAGCAGGACAGTGATATGGCTTGTGACATTGATCTAGTTTGGCAGCGCTTCAGTGACAGCAGTGGCAGAAGGAAATTCGGACAATGTTAAAATCTGTAGGAGGACTGGAGTGGTGGACGGATAACGTCTGCTGCTGACGATGGTTGTGGACAATTTTTTATTCCTTGAAGGTTTCCTGAAATATTTTTTCTGCCAATAGTTACAAGGTATGTGACTTAAAATTAACATTGCTGCTGAAGCTGTTGCTGAACCTTTAATTTTAGAGTCTGAACAGTGTATATACACAGTATTATGGCAATGTCCACATCAATTAAAATGAACAGTGTTATGGCAACGTCCACGTCAATTAAAGGGCGTCGCAAACTCTCATGAAAAAAACACAGTCACGTTTAAATCTGATTTTTGTCCCTGTGGAGAAGAGCAGCATTATGACAGCAGCGGTGAAACTCGCAAGCAGGACAGTCCAGGAAAAACTCAGCTGATTGTGTTTAGTGTCGGTCCAAAACCAGAACTTATAGATCTGGAACTGTTTGGTGAGCCTATTATTCAAACTCAAACAGCCAAACTGCTTGGAATCCTATTTGATCGAAGGCTTAGCTTCAAAGACCATATGAAAGACCTAATGACAAAGGTCTACAGGCGACTGAACCTGCTGAAGTTGCTCAAAGGGACAAACTGGGGCGCCAGACCATATACCATCTTAAAAGCCTACAAGTGCTTTATACGCCCTGTCCTTGAATATGGTTCACTGATAACTGGAGCTTTAAGGGAATCACAAGTGAAGGAAATGCAGATCTTTCAAAACAAGTGCCTGAGAATAGCACTTGGTGTAACCTACCTGGACAGAATGAGAACAATAGATCTGCATGACCTCACTAACGTCCCTATGATCAAAACTAGGATGACAGCACTGGCGGTTAAAACATTTAGATCACTTGAAAACACACAGTGTTTCAAGGATCTGGTGTTGAATCATGAGATCGTTCAAAAACGATCAGGCTCTAATACAATTCTGGATCAATTGCTGGCTGCAATCCAGGCTGACGCTTAAACACGGTTGACGGTTGACGGATAACGGTTGAGCTCCTGTTCCCACATAGAACAGGGGCTCTGGGGGCGCCGTTCTGTGTGACATACCAAAAGCAGGGAGTTCCCTATCACTCCACTGCATGAGACAAGAACACGGTTGACGGTTGACGGATATCGGTTGAGCTCCTGAACTCCTGTTCCCACAGAGAGCAGGGGCTCTGAAAGGAGCCGTTTTGTGAGACACATAAGGCAGTGGGCTTTCAATCATAGCACTGAAGGAGACGGATTCTGGTCTTAAGCAATGAGCTCTCTATCATTACATTGCTAGCTTGGGTGATGGCACGGCGGACACGGATGGTTGGCTAACGATGACGGTTCATGATGGTGGTTTCAAACACACTGCTCAGAAAGCAGAGCCCATCTCAAAGGGTCAGTCCTTGCCCTTACTCTGGTGGCTGGTCGCCTCTGGCCTGGTTCCTTGTCTCCTGGACTTCTTGCCAATGCTTGTACAATCACCTACCTCACCAGTTGAAAAGAGAGAGGCACTATAAGGTTTATACCAGAACTAGTGCATAATCTCGCGTCAGCCCTCGCGCTGCGCGCTCCTCCTCTAGCTAGGCTTGGTTAGCGTGGCTAGCAGACAGACAGACAGACAGATATTTTATTGACAGAAAAGAAAAGTCATTACAGACTTATTTGTCATAGAAATGAAAGAGATATATGTACATGTATATACAAGATTGTTAGTTTGTTAAAATCATATCATAATATACATGGTATGACATACACAGCTAAAATCATGTTAAGTGGCATTGCCAAAATAAAAACTGGGTATTTCGATAATATAAATGACTACTACTAAAAATGAAATAAAAGGCATTGCCAAGATAACATAGAGGTCTATCATTTTGTTTCCCGCACGTTTTGTTCAACACCCGGTCGTTGTCCTCTCAAGATACCGATAATTTTAAATATATTTTCGGCTTAAAAAAAATTGGTCCTTGACAAATCTCAAAAGCCGCCCTGTGGCTTCAATTGGAGGTTTTCCAATTAGGAAACTTCTGTCAAAAAAATTGAAATTTTTTGAAAGTTTTGGGGGCGGCTTCTATTAGAGATGCGGCTACAATTAGAAATTTTACGGTATGTGAACTGAATCAAGACGACACTATGTCAGAGAATGCCCAGTAAACACAATAGAGAAACAGCCCTGGTAATGACTATTGGAAAATAAAATATTTGACCATCATTACGAGAACTATTATAGGAATTAGCGTGTAAACAGTGTCAGTTTGACTCAGGCAGCAGCAGCTTGACAGCCACGTAGTGGGTCAGTGTATTGTTTACATTTTGTTTACAAAGTCTAGGACAAGTTTTTGTTAAATATATCCTGATTGGCTGGCCGGACAATTGGGTCAAGCTCATGAATATCTTCAAAGGAACACATTTCACAGTGCAATCAATCAGAGCGAAAGGGTACAGCGGGATTCCCCGTTAATTGGTGAGAGGCGATAAGGGCCATAAAATCCCTACAGCTTATAGAGAAGTGCTCCTCCCACGGTTTGGTGATTAGGACTTTGATGCTGAAGCTGATAGTCCTGTATGGAACGTTTTTGGTTTTAGCTGAAACACATATATCATTTTTATTCTTTAGATATTTAGAAATAAAATAGATTTACACACACAGCCAAACTAGAGTTATTTTAATCCACAACAGAATTATTGTGTATTAACTCCCATTAAGAGTATTTTCGCCTCTTTAAAAAGTTTTTTTAACTCTTGGAAAAGCATTCATTAACTCCCTTGTGGAGTAGATTCTTCTTTGTCGCCATTGGGAACGAACCCCCTGAGGGAGTTATTTTTGACCAAATTTATAACTCCCCAAAGGGAGTTATTTTTAACCTAATGCTACTCTGGTTTGGCTGTGTGTGTGATACACAGTCAGTCAGTAGCTTAGTTGTCACATTGTAACCTATTACATAATCACAGGTGGGTACGCCTACAGGAGATGTGGCTCTGTGAGTATATGTGTGTATAGGCCTACATACCATAGACCTGCACATGCAGACCAGTGGTGTATACGCCTCAGATTGAGCATCCCCCCTCCGTTGTAGTACGTTATCTCCTCTGCAAAGTCTGCAAAGGCAGTATGTGCTCACTTGTAAAGTAAGGAGATACTGCATTTTGGCTTTGCACACCAGTTGCAAGAGAACTCATGTACAATGACGCAAAGCGTTATCACGTGGTTTCTGAAAGTCAATTAGCGGACCCTATCATAAATAGGTCACTTCCGCGACGTTGGCCCAGCATTGAAACACTACTGAATCAATGTCACTTGTTCATTGGTCTGTCTCTCTAGAGACGTGATTGACCCAGATATTGTGTGTGTCATTGGTCAAGGAAGATTATCTCCTCCAATCGTGTGCCGAAGATGTAGATCCCCCCCATTAAGAATTTTTTCAGCACACGTTTGGCCATGTCATCAGATGCTATTGGGACCAGTGGTTTGATTTTAAAAGACAATATATATCATTGCAAAATATTGTATCAATATCATAATATATTTGCTTTGGAAAGTAGAACATCTGCTAGCTTTCCCCAGTCTCAAACTCTCATTGTGGCAATTTCTTATGATTATATTGGCCTAGTTTGATCGCAAGGTAGGCAATGTTTTGGAAAATGGGAGAGCGTGACTGAGATAAAACACTGGGGGGGGGGGGGGGGGTACCTACTAATTGGGGTATGTAACAGAACATAAAAATAGGCCCACACTAGTAAGTGACATGTATATACCAGCAAACAATAGCAGTAAGCCCAACGTTTATTTCATTTTCGGCATTCACTTTTATCAACCACCGAACCAATGTCTGACTGTTGTAGCAGACACTCAGAATGTTGACAAAAGAAGATTACAATTTAATTGTTTCTCATTGTGTCAGAATGCCTATATAAATGTACAAATGAGTGATGAAGCGATAATTACAATGAAATAATAACTCATCAGGTACTAGATCCTTTGCTGGTACAGTGTTGGGCTAGCGTTGCAAACACTAGCTGGACAACAATATTATTTTACGGCCCAGTGCAGATGCTTGATGAAAACTAGCCTACAACTCTTTTGACTGAATTCGACTCATAAGTCAAAAATAGAAGTCAAAACATAACATGAAGCAGAGAAGGTTAACAATATCATCGGTTTCCGTCAGTGTGATGCACATCACCAGATCACCTGTTGACATAACACTTCATTGTCCCACACGTGGTGTGAACGGAATGTCACACCTATTGTTTTTAAACACAGTGGCGCCTCTGATATATTTCTCTGATGGGGGAGTTGGCATAGGGCCTACCTATAAATTTATTTATCCCCAATTCAAATGCCAATCATTATTTTTTTTTCTTGTGCATTAACAAATATAATTTGCATGTATAGTGCTCCAATTAAAAGAATAATATATAGGGCCTACTGTACTTTTTTGTATTACTATCAACAGAATGCGCGAGAGCACTAAATATGTATCAGAATTAATGTTAATCAGCTCTCATATATTCAAAGGCTAAGTCTCAATGTTGGCGTTATATGGAGGTAGTACTGTATCTAAAATTCGTGCGCGGCGCACAATTTGCGGCACGCACAGTCCGGGGGGTCTGGGGGCATGCTCCCCCTTGAAATTTTAATCAGAAAACTTCTTTAAATGCATTTTGGTGGCTTATAGCAGTAATTTGTATCCTCTGTTTGTGCTGGTAAAAAATAAACACTGATTCTGCATGTAGACTGATATATAAAAACTAAGTGCCAGTTTGACATTTCAAACCCTTGTGATATAGACCACCAGTTTTCTCATATGTACACAGCAAATTATTTTTAAATAGGACTAGAGGCCTATGCAGTGACAAATGAAATATGTCTACTTTGTCTAGTGGTCCATTTTGTCCCTGTATCAAACTATGATATCTTCAGAGAAATACCATGAGATGGGGGCCTGGGATGATTCTTGTCTGACAAGACTATTGGATGAAATCGCATTGTGAATAATTAAAAACAATGCAGGCCTACACTAACTTTTTATGCACAAAAATGAATTCGAAAAAATCTTTAGACCATTAGACACTAGGCATAACGTAATGATTCAGAAATTGGTCGATACGAGATATGTTCAATAGCATGCTGGTTGTTTGTGGTTCACCCGTTGAGATAGAAATAAATTTATTAGGCCTTAATCATGTTAATAGATCAGTGCCACGCAGTTGCATTATCAATACCAGAAAACAAGTTGGTTTACATACAAGCATCTGGAGACATCGGTCCAGTCTTTAATGAACACAAACAAGGTCGCATCACTTGTTTTGCTTTCTGAGAATATCATAAGTTACACCCCAACTTGCGGCAAAGAAGTAGGCCAATGTAATGCTGCAAGATCTAATCTGTATCGCTGGACATCGCAACACGATGCCAATGTTGTACGGAAGCATCAAAACATTTTTAAAAACGTCACGGAATTTCCTAAAGCGTCACGGCACTCACTGAAGCGTCAGGGTAAAAAAATAAAGCGTCATGGTGCCGTGGCGCTTGGACGCTTTGGGGGAAACCCTGGGATAGAGCATTAAGACAGCTGCCAAACGCCTTGATAGACATGTTTGAAAAAAAATTTGATAGTCGTATCGCTCCTATTCCTTTATACGGATCAGAAATATGGGGAATGGATATATGCAATATCATTGAAAGCACTCATCTATTAGCCCTAAAACGCTTTTTAAACGTACCCACCATCACTCCTAATGTATTTGTCTATGGTGATACTGGAAGACACAAACTCCACGTAAAATCTGTATTATCAAGTATCAAATGTTAGATAAAAAATTTCAAAATGAAAAATTGAAGAATAGTTCGCAAAGTGTATATTATGATGCTATTGAATGAAAATGAAAACAGTTGGGTGAGCAAAGTAAAAACTATTTTATTTTATTGTAATGTTCAGGAAACTTGGCAAACACAAACAGTCGGAAATGAGCATCAATTTATAGAGGTTTTAAAAGAAAAGTTGATTTATTTTAGCTATCAAAATGGATTGAAACAATACAAAGGAGTAGAAGATATTATGATACCAACAAATCATTTAAATCTGTTCGTTATAAAGAAATATACATCAGTGTTGTGAATATTAAGAGTCATCGAAAATTATTAGCCCGTTTTAGAATGGGAATGAGTAATATCTTCACCAATAAATGTAGATTTTCAGTTGACGAATCATTTGTATGTCCTCTTTGCATAGAGGAAGAAGAGGATGAACTACATTTCCTATTACAATGCCCTGTATATCACGATCTCAGATAAAAATACTTGACAGTCCACCAACAGAAGAAACATTTCAAAATGTATTAGCCACTGAAGATCATTGTTTAATCCAAGGTGTAACGTGTATTGTCAATACTGTATCCACAGGTATCACGGATACAGCGGATAACAGTAATTAAATACAAGAATACATTTAATTATCTGAAAACTACAAATATTTTCAACCATTATGTTGATATAATATATCATAATTTTATAATTGCAACTTTGAAGAGTTTTTCGTGTCAAGATTTTTTATTGTCTTTGGCAACCAAAGGGTGACTCAATGTGGTCTTTGGTGGTATATGATATGTATGAACATAACAATATGTATCTTAAATTGAAACTTTATTTATTAGGAGGAATATGCATGGCTATTATAACCCAGCAAACACGACACATAGACCCGATGCTGGGCTGATGTCGTAGACGGTGGTCCAACATTAGGTCTATGTGTCGTGTTTGCTGTGATCCAATCCATGTGTGTACAAATTTGAAGAACTTTCATCAAGTTATGACAAATATATTTGAAAATGTGCTTTGCAACGTAGCCTATGCCATGTTTTGATTACATTTCCTTCTTTCTGGTTTTGTATTTCTATACAAAAGTTATTTATATATATATATATATGCACAGACAGTCCCTGATATAACATATAATTCCGTCATGATTGAAAATCAATGTAATATAGATAACGGTAGAATTTAATTTTCTAATAAAAAAAAGACAAGACAAAACATGTTTTCTATTACTTTTTTTTCTCAAAATACAGCTTATTTTAATTTAAATTATCGCAACTTTAGTAGTAATTTTTATATCTAGGCAATCGATAATGAAGTGTGGGTCCAATAGTAAACATATAGTTGCCATAGTATTGGTTTGTTCATACAAGCCAGCTTGCACGGCACGAGGGGGATGTATAATTTGGCAATGACTTGCCAACCCGGGAGGAGAGCTCCCTATAACGCTGGCGTCCTATCCATGAAGATGAGATCTGCAAACCACCCCTAAACACTGCAAGTGAAATTGAAAAAATGACCCCTAAACACTGCAAGCTCACTTGAAAAAAGGCCCCTTTTTACTTGCCATTGAGTGATCGTTGAAAAAATGACCCCTAATTCTGTATTTCAAAACATTCCCCTCTTTAAAGGATCCAACAGAAAATATCCACACAACGGTATTTTACTGTGTAATGCTTATAATTTAAAATTCCGTTGTTATTTTTTGCATAAAAAATACAGTAATAGAAATAACTCATGTTGAACTTGATATATCTGCACCCAGCGCCACTTCCATGGATGGCGCCATGTTGGATCAGCCTGTCATGGGGAATGCACTAGATCACGAGGAGGGAGGCTAGATATGAGTGACGTCACTTACCGCATCCCGGCCGCACAGGCATCTGGATCACACACACCACATGTAGTGAAGAAGTGCACTGGGCAGTAGCCTGATTTTTAAACCGCTCCTTAATTGTTATTTTTTGTTTTTGAAACTTTTGACAACATCACAGTTGAAGTTTTAAGACTTGCGAATGTTTTGCTATGGGTGAATGTAGGCCTACTGCTCATAATTGTGAAAATCACGCTTCTCGACCGAAAAAGACGACGAAAATCCCCCACTCTCTTGTATGGCTACCCGAAGGATGAACCTACACGCCTGGCTTCATCAAGTTCACAGAGGGGATTTTACACCTGGCCCAGTAAACAATGCAGCGATCATTTTACAGAGGATTGTTTCCTTGTTAATATGTTTGACAAAATCACAGGAAATCCAAGGCTTTTTAGGAAAAAAAGCGCAATTGAAACGAGACGCAGTGCCGACTATTTTCTCCCACAAGGCAGTGACCACTGGTGACGGCCAAGACTCGACAACACACCGTCATGCGCATCAAGCAGAAGGAAAGAACATGCTTAATATTATTGATCAATTCCATTTCTGATATAACTATTACCGGTATTACATTTAAATATTGTTAATGTGTTCATAAAATATGTTGGGCCCATCTAATGACAAAAGTAATGACGCTGTCACTAACCATTCTCTCAAAGTGAAGTCATGGAAGTCCACCATCACACTCACCGCATCATTGCATGTGGTCGGGGGTCACGGCTCACGTGTGCCCCCACCCCCGACAATCAGAAAACTCCAGCATGTTTGCTTATCCTATGAAATTTTTAAGGGTTCGTCAACATATCCAATATTCAGCATAATAACGTTAGTCTAATATTTATTATGTTTATAATGAAGTGCTACGACAAACTCGCTGTGAAGCAATACACTTGTAGGGTATTCCAGAGTTTCTCCAGTCACACGTGGTCTAACCAGCTAACATGGATCACTGTTTATGACAGTCGGAAGACCTTAAATTGCTGCGCCACTGTTATGGTGATCTGTATAGTGAACGCTCATCATGGCAGTCATATCACTCACTCACGCCATCAAGAAGGGTGCGCATGGGTTAAAAAACTAATCGAACGAACGACGAGTGAGCCTTTTCTTAGGGTCCGAACATCGAGGATTGCAGTTTAAAAACTATTAAAAAAGTAACCTACATTTTTTTATCTATTTTTATCTATATTTATATCATTTTTCCTTATAAAAAGTGAATAGTTAGGCCAAAAAATGGGTGAAAAATAAAGTGGGAAGAATCATTAATTCCCAGGACCCATTTGCACTCTCATCCAGGCCAGTGTACATGGTGTACTGCATCTCACAGATGACAGACAAAACAACAAAAGGCATGGGTGTGCTGTGACTGTGAGTATAGTCGACACAAATAATTGTACACTGCCCACCCTAGACACTGCTCCTTCGCATGTTAGAATTTGCAGATGGTTGACGTCATATGTCCCACGCTCTCAATTTCAAGTATTGTAGTAAGCTTGTGATTGGCCGGCTGTCTTGCTAAAAGTACCCTGATCGGCTGGCGAGAATAGTATGGCGGGGGAGGGGTTGGTGTAGACGGACACCTGTGTGGAGCCCAGCAAACACGAGGATTTGACCCAATACTGTTTCAATATTTGCCCACCGCAAAAAGCGCTGGACCAACATTGAAACAACATTGGGTCAAGTCTTCGTGTTTGCTGAGAGAGCCGTCTTCATTTTGATACACGATTGCCGTCTGTGTCTGGTTGGAACACGCTGCACAGTGCTCTGTGTAAAATAATTGCTACTTTTTAATTTCTGATGAGGGGTCTTTATATACATATCATGTTTCAGTGTAGGCCTATAATTTATTATGTTATAACGTTAGGCGGGCCTATACATGATTCAGATGATCTGAAATCATAATTCACAACTAGGCCTCATTACTTTTCACAATAAAATATTTTTTGTCATTTTTATCCCACCCGACTTTCAAAATCCACTTCAAAGCAGCAAACACACTTTCTTTCTGACCCCAAACTGGCAAAGTGTCAATGTTGCAGCAGGGGCGGATCTGGGTTTTCACTGACGGGCGGGGGGGGGGGACGGGCAGGGCGGGTTAAAACAAAGAAATATTTAACTGTAAGGGGGTCGCCCACATCCCCCCTCCCCACAAGAATTTGATTTTCAAAGGATTTCTTCTGCAATCTAAGGAGTAGGCCTATTGGGCACTGTTTGTCACTCAGTGTATCTCCAGTTCATAAGGAGAATACAAATGGTAAAAAAAATTCCGAGGGGGAAGGAGGGTTTAAACACCCAACCCCCCGCCCTTGGATCCGCCCTTGTGCAGCATCTACAGTTTTAGTGAGAACACCAGTCATCTAAAGGTCCTCCTAATCGTTTGGTTCTAGGGCTATAATATTAATTTGGCCACGTTTTTTTGAAGTTGAACTGCTCTGACTAGCATCCCCGTCATTGAAAATGAAATTACTTTCTACATGTTATCAGGTTATGTGCCTGTGGTAGCCCCGCCGCTGGTGAAGCCGAGAGCTAACATTAGCAGATTAGTCCTAGATCATCTGGGCTGGATTATCAATCCCTCAGTTTGATCATGGAGATAGAAAACTTGGACGTCTTCGTCATTGCTGTCAGTGTCAGACATAATTTCATATTTGTAAAGAAACTAGACTATATTATTAGTTGAGTAACCAGTTAGTAAAAGCAAGGAATTTATAGGGATAAATAGGTTAATTAATTGGTAGACCCTAGTCTAACTGGAAGTCGTCCTATTTACTTTTTGACACACGTGCGTTGTGGATGTTCTGTTGACCTGTCATGTGGCATGTAGCCTGTAGGGGTGAGTGTAGGTGATTAATGTAGATGGTGTGTACAGAAACGGGCTGCAGCGGAAGACGTGGGTAACGAAATGTCAAGGTCGACGGGAAGACCCCATTACACACCAAAAAGTTCAGTGGCGATCTTGTATCCATCCACCGTGCATTGAGCCGTGCGTAAACGCGCGTCATTCAAACCATGTATGCAAATCGAAAGAGTTCTGTCTAATTTGAACAATTATTCCATCAATGTTATTAATATAAATTGTTTTAGGACGGATTTAAATTACAAATTATAAAAGGAATATTATGTGCTTGCGTAAATATCTATAAGCTCATCCCTTTAAAAATACCCCTTATTGGAGGCTTTAGGTCATTTTGACCCCCTAAACGTGTAAAACATGCTACGCGCGTTTTTCACATACATACGTTTTTTACATACATGATTTCAGAGTGAATTATTGTAATTTCGTCATCCCTGGTCACACAACTTCAATTCGGACACCATATTGGAGGTCTGCACACGTGTTATCTATACATAGAAATTGCGCATGGTATTTCCCTCCCCGTGACGTAGTAATGACACATGCGCACATGGTGGTGTATACCCTGACACTCACTGGTAAGCAACAGACCTTCAACCTGTACCGACAGGAGTGGTGAGGAAGGCAACAGTCACAGCGAGATGGAGATCCCGACCGCACGCTGCACAGCGGGGCACGTCATAAAACCTACATGGCTTATAGTAGGATCACAAGCTCATTAAGGGAGGAATTTCGTTTCATCTCTTGCAGCGGCTACCACTGCGCTGAAGTGGATCTTCCTTCCCTATCGAGATTCCTTGTATCAACTAATATATTGAAAACGGTTTAAGCAGCACTTGGTTAAACTCATTCTGTGACCAGAGCAATCTCTCCCTGTCGGTACGAGAGGGCTCTGGGTTATCCAGTTGATCCAGGTCAACTTTTACTGATCTTTTGACCTTAGCCGGCGAGAAATGCACCGGCCAATCAGCGGCGTTGTATTTAAATCAGGGCGCGTGTGATCAAAACAACAATGGCATCCCGGTTTAGATTGGATTTTCGCAAATCAAGGATGTTTTTGGCATAGATTCGCTTCATCTCAATCAAAAACTCTGGGGTGTATCATGGAATGGGATGATGTGTTTTTGTCAACCAGCACCAGCAGTGGCAAGAGCATATGCTACCTATCTGGGACGTTTTAAAAATGCTGCAGTTCAGAGATGACAGTCACTCAGTGACTCACAGACACACGTGGTCGTCACACTCACAGTCACAGTGTGAGGTAGGTGTCAGGCAGCACAATCTGTGACACTGACAATCGGTCTCCTGGTGGGGCTAATCCGGTGGAATGCCTAAATAATAATGACAAATGATGGAAATTAGAATTTAGAGCTCGACAGGTGAAGCAATCGGAAGCATGGTCAGAGTGACAGGTCACAGAAGGCTGCGCCTACTTGCTTTTGGTTAGAACTACTCTGATTGGCTTGTCAATTGCAGCCAATGTATGAGGCGTTCTTGACCTAGATAGGCAAGAAGGAATAATAGTACAGAATAACCCAGCGCTCGACCTGACGGTCTCGTGGGTGGGGCGCTGGTGACAGCATGGGTTAAACTCTAATCTTGGGGTTTTGTATCGATATACTCCTCCTAATTATCTACTTATGAACGAAAATGCACGGAAAATACGCAGGTCCTTTTGAAAAATAATACCTAATTTCGAGATTAAATGTGCTCATATCAAACTAATTCAGAACGTTATTAGTGTCTCAGTTTATTGTAAAATATACATGTATGCTATTGCTATAATACATGTAATAGGCCTATACTTAAATTAAAAATGTTGGGTTAACATATTTATTGCAATAAAAACTAAATGTGTTCTACATGTATCACTTTCACAATTTTACGCTGAGTTTGAAATTTAGGGGAGGGGCCGATGGTCTGGAGCCGTGTGGAGAGGGGTGCTCAAATAGGTTGAAAAGGCGTCATCACATTCAGGAATCAGGGGCTGAGTGAGAACGAATAGGCCTACTTCTGCAGGATGGGTCAGACATGTGGCTCCTCATCTGCTCATGGGAGTCATAAGGAGAACATACTTTTATTTGACAGAGAAAGAGTTTTGCACACCTAAAAAGTAATAATGTTTAGGCCTATTGGAACAGATTCAAAGGAGAGCAACAAAACTAGTTTGAGGCCTCAGAGATATGGAATACTAACACAGATTAGGTTCCAAAAAGAGCTGGCCTTTGAGGCGAGAGCCTGCGACCAGAAAATTCCCTAAGGTATCAAATATTGGGACAGTTTTAGCAGCAGGTGGTCATCACTCATTGTGACTCGTGTGTAGGCCTACATGAAACTGGTCTCTTATTTCGGTCAAGTCACTTCACCATATCATCATAGGGACCAGAAGTCTTCTAGACTGAGAAAATGAGGAAGGAGGGGAGACGAGCTGCCTTGTTAGGGCTTACTAAGTAGTCGGCTTATAGCACACTGATCTTACGAAAACTGCTCTGATCGCGTGGTGATGTTGAACAATAGATGTTTATCGGAAGGCCCAGGCAGCCTAGTTTTTGGGCTAGCTAACCCAAACAAACAAACTGCCAAATTTCGTGAAAATCGACGGGAAAATAAACGAATTACCATGCGCTGATAGTGATACTGCATAATTCATTAATTATGACCCGGTTAACCACATGTTTTTTTTAATCAGTGCCCTAATTATATTAGATTACTATTATAATTAGTCTAATAACTATTCAAGCTAAACTGCAAGTAGCTTACCGTACCATAAATTGTTGTTGTTTTGCTGTTTGTTTGGGATAGCTAGCCCTGAATAAAGCTGCCCGCGCCTTCCGACTTTGTCAATCGCTCACTATCGCCCGGCAATGATCGAATGTAGGCCTATCTCTTACTTTAAGACCGGTGAGTGTCCGACCCGACTTTATCACTTCATGAATGTGCCTGACAAAAACTCCCTGTTTCTTCTGCTTCTTCTTATACTCGGATTCACATTAACCGTGGCGAATGAATTTTGCCGATTTCTCAGTCAATTCTGAAAACAATTTTCAGTCATTTACAGTCATGTCGTGACCACCCTGAAAGTTTTGATAAGTATTTAAAAAGCTAGACCATTTCACATACATGTAGTAGGCCCTGAATAAATAAAAATGTTGCCCTCTATAAACCCATTAGCTTTGTCTCAGAATTGTAGGCCCTGTAGGCCTACTAGACTACATGTCAAATGGTCTTAACTTCTAAAATATTCCGCGAAATTTTCAGGGTACTGTAGTGGCGACATCAATGGAAAATAGTGTGTGTACAATTTCATGAAAAGTGGTTGAGAATGGACTGAGAAATCCGCAAAATTAATTAATTCTGGTTGATGAGTTTAATGTGAATCTACCTATAGATCCATATAGCCTAGCACACCCCAGACCCAGTAAAGAGTCTCAGGTCGCTACGGATGCTGTGAAGAAATGACCAATCCGAGACTACTTGTTTGGGTTAGCGATCCCAGTAAACAGACTGGTAACCATCAATTGATCTATCAGTCCTAATTAATTAGGACCGACCTACGGCCGGTATCCTATATAAGGTTTATTTTGCCTTCGTTTGTGTCCTATAAAGGGGAAAGAGGGGTGCTGTGTGGCTCCAGGACATCTCGCCCCCAAGACGTTTCGCACCCCGCTTCAAGACGTTTCGCCCCCGTCGCCATGACGATTTGCCCCAGTTTAAGACGTTTGCTCCCCCCCCCCCCCCGTGAGACGTTTCGCACCCACGGAAGACGTTTCTCCCCCTATGTGAGACGTTTCGCCCCCTATGGGAGACGTTTAGCCCCCCCCCCTGTTGAAACGTTTCGCCCCCTAGGAAGACTTTTCGTCCCCTCTCTAAATTAAGACATTTCGACCCTCTATGTGAGATGTTTTGCCCCCGTTCTTATAGGACGTTTCGCACCCTAGGCAAGTCGTTTCGCCCCCGTTGTTATAGGACATTTCGCACCCTAGAGAAGACGTTTCGCCCCCGTTTTCAGTTTTTCATCAAATTCTGATGTGTCTAATTTGTTAAATTTTATGTCCTGTCATATAAGGATTGCCACACCTCCTCCTACCCCTCGGCCTGGATATTCTCTGTCCTTCCTCACCTTATTATATATATGATAATTAGGAATCCTTATTTTATGTTGTTTCCTAATTTTAGTCTACTCTTATTTATCGTTACAAATCGCGGGTAATGCTCATTACGATATAGTGTATTAATTTAGCGCCTTTGTTGGTTATAACATTTACTTTTATATAAATAATCCAAGTTTGTTTCTGATCTCGAGTGGCAATTATTAAAATACTGTAGGGGCCTACTGTGCTTTTTTATTGTATGAGAGTGTATGTGTGTGGATGTATACCTATGCTTTTAAGTGTAGGCCTATTAGGACATCTCTCACTTGTGCGAAGCTCACATAACTTTTCAAGGCCCAATTAATGGGGGCGGCAATCTTGACAAATACCATGCTGATTTATGATTAGGGGCGAAACGTCTTTCGTAATTATGAAAAGGGTGCGAAATGTCTTTCCAAATTATGCCTAGGGGGCGAAACGTCTTTGGGGCGAAACGTCTTTCGTAAATATGAAGAGGGGGGCGGAACGTCTTTCTTAATTATGAAATGGGTGCCAAATGTCTTTCTGAAATATGCTTTGGGTGCGAAACGTCTTTCAGAAATATAGTTTGGGTGCGAAACGTCGTTCTGAAATATGGTTAGGGTGTGAAACGTCTTTCTAAAATATGAACACAAGGGCGAAACTTCTTTCCTATGTATAGGGTGTGGCGAAACGTCTTTCCTAAGTATCAGTTGGGGTCGAAACGTCTCACTAAATAATGGTGCAAACTGACTATGGGACGAAAAGTCTGTGTACCTGCTGTGTGTGGGAAACGGTTCACATTTCTGTACACAAGTCCTTATGATCATGTGCAATATAACGTTTCAGGTCCTTAGGTTAAGTACTTTTGTATTTAACAAGTGTTCAGAAAAAAATAGTCACGATTATATTTGTGGTTAAGAGCTAAAAGGGTTTTGGTTGGAATAATGTTGGCCCAGCGTCGCAGACAGTGGCAGCATTGGGCCAATGTATCGTGTTATCTGAGGTTTCTGACGCGGGATGTTAAAGCGCCACCAGCATAATGCAGCAGTCAGAAAACACGGTACAAGCTCCCAATGCTATTTCAATGATGGGCCAGCGTCGAAGACTGTGGGTTAACATTAAAACAGCATTGGTTATATGCCACGTGTTTGCGCAAAGTATACAACAGACCCGGTGATAGATTTGTGTTTGGCCAGCGTAGTAGACGATAGACTGGCATTGAACCAGCAATGGTCTGCAATGCTGGCCAAACATTGAACCAGAATTTGGTGGGTAGTGTCGTATATGCGGTTGTCTGGGATTTCATTCTAGTAAGTAGCCTACGCGGTGGTTGTCTCTCGGGATTATCATGCTGAGTTAATCTATCTAAATCCAATCTCGGGTTTATTCCAGCTCTATGTTGAAAATTTCATTTTACGCGCATGTTTAACCTGCTATTTAATATTCCAATTAACTTCAATTTAACTTATGATCATAAGTATAATTCGCCTTGTGACGTTTTACTTACATATATGGATTTGCGGTCACATGGGTACTTTCCGGCGTCGTGGTTGGTTGGGGGCTGCGCTTGGCAGGGGAATTCGCCTCAGTAGTGCGGTCTTCTGGTCAGTTGAACGAAATCCTCTGACGGGAGAGCATGTCGCCAGCCTTGTCGAAGTTAAGTGCAAAAATGGACTAAGTCAGGAAAGGGGCTTCGGCCCGTCACCATCCATGACGTTTTGAGTAAAATGAAGCCGCTAGGCAATGGATTATACTGAGTTTATGCTTTTTCTGATTTAAAATGTCTGGTTCGTGTATAAGTTTCTGTCGAGAGTGACGTACACCTACCGTCAGTAGACCTGTCAATCATCCCGATATAAGTTTGCTGTGAATGAAAATAGTATGTATGATATTGAACTATGCTATCTCAAGTTAATAAAGACTTTGTTGTACCTAAAAGAAGTTTCTGCAGTTCAGGAGCCGTATTCTCGTGAAGATCACCTAACTTTAGGATTTTTACGCAACTTTAAAATGCGGAGCTCCGTAACTGCAGAATTCCGTAAGTCGTTATTGTCAAACTATTTGCGGAAAACTGTACTTACGGAGTTCCGCATCCTAACTTTTATGCAAAACACGCCATTTTTTTCTAGAATTTATGGCACCCAAATTCTTTTCGTAACTTTTACCTAAAACTTAGGTGAGTTCCGCTTCGTAAAAGACTGAACGCATTTTAGCGTCAAATTGACATCCAGATTATATTACACATTGTGTAATAGTTTCGATTATAAATTTAATATTTCTATTTTTACATATTTTCGCGCTGACCTGCCCTCTGGGGGTCAGTAGCTACTAGACTACGTCGTGCGCCTAAGCCGGCGCGGAATCTAGTTATTAATATGCTAATGAGTTGAAGCTGGCGGCCCCACCACACACGACACTCGATTATCAGCGACGTGCTATCAAATGCTGACACACAAGCCTACATGATAAAGATCATGTACGTCACTCACGGCCGGCTGCTGTAATCGGTGCGCACATCACTCACTCGGTGAGATCAGCACGCCACCGCGCACACAAAGCACACAAAACCCTCGCCCCCGAACAACAGATCCACGCCTAATACTGCGAACCGAAGCGAGCGATCGATTTCGACGTCACAGTGAATGATTTTCATGGTGGACATTTTATACAAAAAAAAATAGGGTGTTCATTATGGAAAATATTCATTGGCGAAGTTATACTATATGGTCTTTATAGACTACTGTCAGTCAAGAATTGAATAAAATAATTTCAAAATCAAGGCGAACTCTAGCCTGGATAAATATACAGTCGCATTAGACCTATCGTTAAGAAAATGAAACTTTCCTCTGATGGGCAAGTTTTATTCGTTATTTAATTCACAGGATTATGACTTGACAGTTGTGCTATTGCGACCATTTTGATGTTTCTATGTGTTTTTCGACTTGCGCGGAAAGCATTTCCACACAGGTCGATTTACAAAAAATACTATAGTATCATAGCTTAGAGCAGGCTTGGGGCCAAAGTACTTGGTACTTCGGTACTTTGGTACTCGAGTACCGATTTTTCAGTACTCGTCGGTACTCAGTACTCCTACTTTTGAAAAGTACTTGTACTCGTACTTGTACTCAAGTACTTTTAAAAATGAAAGTACTTTTAACGAGTACTTACGAGTACTTTACGAGTACTAGTCATCCTAAATTGATTTGAAATAGCTCACGGACAAATCATAACTCATTATAGTGGGATATGGAACATTCAGTTAATGATTCGTTTACCATCCATCCTTTCAGCTATTATATTGAAAAATGATTTAATTAATACTTTGAAATTATTTCAAAACTAGTCCAATTACCAACATCAACTTATAACAAAAGTGCAACTTTTTTATGTTGATAATTGCTTGTTCTGCCTTGTATATTACTAGCATCCGCGTGTAGTTTACAAGATAATTGAATAGCTATTCTTAAACAAAGACATGAGACGTGTCTCTGGAAAACATGAATACATGTTGATAATTTTACTAGTATAACATCTACAGGTGACTATACTTTATGGTAAGACTAGTAGTCATCAGGTCATTGAAGGGGGAGGCGTGATTTCAACAATGATGTCGCGCCATTTTATAATCACACTTACAACACATCACTTACAACACATCTTCGCAGCTAATCCCCAGCAAACACGAGGCATTGAAACAATGGTGGAATAATGTTGGGCCAACTTTGAAGACGGTGTACCAACATTACCACAGGTTCAATGCAATGTGTTTGTTGAGACGATCAATCGGTATTTGAATAATATTTACACAATATTGGCCCAGTTGCGTAGACACTCAACCGACACGGTGTGGACTGAGATAATGTAAGACTGCCATAGCTCATACAACTCTTTACCAATGTTGTGTAAGTACCAAAAAACACGACCGCGACAACGCGACGTCTCGTTTACAGTGACTTTACAATGGCGGGCCAACGTCCAAGACATTGGGCCAAGGAATATCCAGCATTGTACCGATAACTACGTAGGATTAACACCTAATATAGCAGTACTGTTCAAGCAAAGATGACCAAAGTAATTAGAAAGCAAACATCACCCTTTAACTGCGGGACGCCACTATTATTTATATAACATTATTACAAATCATTTATAAAGCGGTCCATCCAAAAAAAATCGGATCGCTGTGCATACTAAAAACAAGAACGAATTAAAAGTAGACGAAATGATGTACAAGTTTACTATAAAAATGAAATGAATCGGGCTTTAGGCCACCTTTGTGCACATATAGGCTAAACTGGGCCAGGAGAACCTCCTGAGGATGGTGAGATGATTGAGATGACACTGTCCTCCAGACACAGGATTCGAAATTCGAGCCCTGGCGGTCTGAGGCCGAGCACGCTACCTCTCGGTCACGGAGGCTCCCCACAATACTAACTTTCACACGTGGATGGGGAAGAAACAATTTTGTTTCTTTCAAACCGCCGAGACCGGGAACCGAACCCCGGACTCTGGCGTGAAAGGCAGCGGTGCTAACCACTACCCTAGGGCCCCCGCCCAAGTTTACTATAAACGTCAGGTGACTAGCAAACTAAACAACCCTAAAATGTACAATATATATTGTGTCAGATCACCAGTATTGTTTTTTTTTTTTTTTTTTTCAATATCGTCAATATATATATAGTTGTCATATGAAGCTCGAAATTTAGTCAGCAATTATAGCTGCAATTGAGAGAAAAATATAATTAAATACGTTAGTGTCGCGTTAAAGGTGTGAGGTTACATAACGAGTCAATTGTAGGCATACGGCAGCGTTATATAACCCCTTCCGTCCCCAAAATGTGATGACGGACCGAGTATGAAAATAGACACAACAGAACGTGCTCCTCCTATAAATCGCATAAAAATATATTTTTAAACGAATAATATGCTAATATATCAGCGTATGCCCGGGCTGAATCTTGTACGGATTTACCTGTATTATGGTAATACATTTGATTATAATTTTATCACGGTCATAAGCAACTAAAGTGTGTCTGTTATCGCAAAACAATTCTCCCGTGCAAAGCCCATGCAAAGCCAAAACGCAGCTCTGTCTAGTTTACAGGTGAGCAGATACTGCCTTTTGGTTTTCAGGGTAGAATTTTAATCCGTGTAGGCCTACCCTTAATAGCCTTGATCTTTTCCATGACACAATGTGTGTTCAGGAACTTCAGGCTCATTCAAACGTTTATTTTAGTGGCGGCCAAATGTTGGCGGCAATGGCCCAAACATTTACCACCTTTAGGCCTACCGGGACATGGCATCAGATATGCAATATATCTATGATATAGGCCTGTCCTATAAAATATTTTTTAACCACTCATATATATCTATTTATGTGACCCGATCTGGCAAAATGAGTCGTAAGTTGCATGTTTAGATATTGGAGTTATTAAGATATCCTGAACCTACACAAAATTACCTTGAAAATGGTATATCACACAACTTTGTAGCGTGTTCAACTCCGAAAAAATGACTCCACAAACTCAGAGAAATATGAAGTCTGCAATTGCGTCATTTTGAGAAAACGGCATTTGAAATTCAAAACGGCAATTATCAAACTTTTGTATTAAAATAAAATAAATAGAATAAATATTCATTCCCACCCCATTTTCTTAATAATAAACGTATAGTTTTCACATTTTGTAAATTTTAAAAGAATATGCCACATATTTTCATAGTCAACTCATGATTTTTTTCACTGCATGAATAGTTCCTACTTATTAGCGAATGTTGCTATGGCAACATGCACATATAAATAAATATCACTAATTGTAGTGTAAATGAGACTAATATTACAATTACAGGTATATTTATTAAAACAAATTTGACATGTACATCCACTTCTATGCCACACAATTTTAGGATTCGAAAGTAGTCATATGAAAATAAATGTAAAAACGTATGTAAATATAGAAAAGAGGTCAAATCAATGTCAATTTGGCTTGTGCCCTAGAATCGTTTGCCAAAATGCGACTTAATAAAACTCATTTTGCCAGATCGGGTCACATATAGCAACATGAAGTAACATATATTATAATCAATTACATATTGAAAAAAAATATGCAATTAATCAGAGTTTGCAATCAAAGTACTCGGTACTTGTACTCAAGTACTTTTTGAAGTACTTGTACTTGTACTCAAGTACTTTTGAAAATCCAGTACTTGTACTTGTACTTGTACTCGTCATTTTTTCAAGTACTTGTACTTGTACTCGAGTACTTTTGTCGAGTACTCGCCCCAAGCCTGGCTTAGAGTAGCAACTTAGCTTTTATTCTGGCATTCTGTATACATTTTGTGACCTACAGTTTTCATCATTTATATGTTATGTTAAAATAATATAGAAAGCTATATAAACGCAATTCCTGCAACAGCGATTTTTCGGCATTTCAGCAACCTCCGTACTCTGCATTATGTGACATAGCATGGACATTTCTCAAAAAAAAAATCAGATTCAGCATGTACTAAGACTTATTCATTGGTCTAGATAACTGTGCACACAGTTCTCCACGCAGAACGCGACAACCAAAATAGTTGGTATGTTTTAAATGCATACCATGTCAATAACCGTTTGAGTACTGCCCAGTAGCCAATAGGCCTGCAACTCAAACGTTTTACTATTTAAATAATTTCAAGTTAGAAACATTTCAAGATGGCTACCAGATCTGATAGCGAAGGTTTTGTGTCTTCACCCCTCGAAGGACAAGGGGTTCGTCGTAAAGACTCTTATTTTCTGGCAAGTGAAGCAGATGAGGAGCAGTTTCGAGCAGCTAATAGCGAATACAGAAAGCTGAAATCAGATTTTGAACAAATTACACGCAGTAGACGCCAGCGCAGTCATTCAAAGAGCGACTATTCCAGAAGCCCTTCGCCAGTCAGACGACAAAGCATGCGGCGCTCAGCTAATCTGCCGAAATTCAAGATAGCTACCTTCTATGCTACAGACGTAGAACTATGGTTCAACCAGATTGAAACCCAGTTCGAATTACACCATATTACGGATGATGACGAACGATATAGTCTCACCTGTGCAGCACTCTCCGGAAAGGTAGCGTCAGACGTCAGAGATGTGCTTCTACGACCTTTCCGCACAAATAAATATGAGAGCCTTAATCTTAATAGAATCTTAATAGAGAGACGAGGGTCCACTACACCTGATAAAGTGAATAAAGTAATTTCTGGAGAGAAGATTGGCACCGACATACCATCCAGATCCCTTCGAAGATTGCAGAAGACGGCCGGCTTCGGCACGAAAGCTGTGGTTGATAGAGCTGTGATACGTCAGGCTTTCATCGGACAGATGCCCGCTTCGATACGTGCCCACTTGGCCACACAGCCAGATAGTGCCTCGTTAGAGAGTTTGGCCATGTTGGCTGACAGGGCACTAGCTTCCGAGAAAGACGTGGAAGAAGTTAAACCGGGGGTTGCCGAAATAAAAGTAAGCGAGACTGGCAAGTTAGTTGGACTTTTAGAAGACCTGTCTCGTCGATTAAAAAAACTAGAGACAGCGACATCCACCATGGCCGCTGAGAAGAGGAGAAATACTGGCCGTGCTCGAACAAATGACAATCGCACCCCTAGGGCTCAATATGTACCTAATGTGCAAGCACAACCATTTATACCCAATACACAAGGTTCTTTAAATAATCCTACTGAAGTTAGACTTCCGAATGTACCGCCGCCGAACGCATCGCAGAAAAATACTACGACACCGACAGATACGGCTAATACACCCGTCTGCTATTATCACCAGACTTTCGTTGATAAAGCACACACATGTCGAGACCCTTGTGCATTCTCTTTAAACTGTTAGGCCAGAGCAAGGTTGCGACTCTTGCACCTGGCGAAATAACCGAGACGCGACATGACTCCGCGGAAGCTACACTTCCCAAGTTATTTCCCTCTAAGTTATTGTAAGTCGCAGACAAATGCAATAAATGCAGATATTTAATAGACATGGGCGCAGCAGTAAGCGTCTTACCCAAGTCTTGCGCTAACAAGATTTCAGACGCTGACTGTCTCCCCCTAGTTGCAGCTAACAATACTACTATTAATACCTACGGTTATAGCAAACGCGTCGTCGACGTCGGACTTAAACGTGACTACACGTGGAATTTTATCGTAGCAGACGTGCAACAGCCCATTATAGGGGCAGATTTCCTCGTACATTATAGTTTACTGGTGGACTTGCGACGTTGGTGTCTAAGAGACATGAGAAGCGGTCTAGCTATTCCTTCTTCACTATCATCAATTACACCATTGTCACTTAATAGAGTGGACGCAGTACATAACGACTATACAAAACTATTAGGTCAGTTTCCGGAACTGACTCGCCCTACGACGAAGGGGAAACCGTCAAACACGGCATTACACATAAAATAGTGACTAAAGGACACCCTGTGTTCGCGCGCCCACGACGATTAGCCCCTGACAAACTAGTCACTGCGAAACGCGAGTTCGACAATATGATAAATTCAGGAGTTATCGAACCCAGCGACAGTGAATGGTCCTCAGCGCTTCATATGGTCCCCAAGAAAAATGGCGACTGGAGACCATGTGGCGATTATCGAAGTTTGAACGCCCAGACTGTACCAGATCGATACCCGATCCCGCACATTCAAGACTTTACGCAGCGATTGGCTGGTTCGAAAATTTTCTCTAAAATTGATCTAGTAAGAGCGTATTACCAAATTCCAGTTGAACCGTCTGATGTACATAAGACAGTGGTTATCACACCTTTTGGTCTTTTCAATTTCACTAGGACACCGTTTGGTCTACGAAATCCCGGTTAAACTTTCCAACGTTTCATAGATCACGTTACCCGCGGTTTAGATTTCGTATATTTAGACGATTTATTAGTAACCAGCCCGGATCATGGTACCCATAAGAAGCACTTGAAAATACTTTTCGCCCGACTAGCCGAATACGGTATTATAATCGGTCCGAAGAAATGTCAATTTGGTACAGCTGAGTTAAGCTTTTTAGGCCACCACGTTTGTTCAGAGGGAATTTCGCCGTTACCCAGTGCAGTTGACGCTATAGTTAATTTCGCTAAACCCGAAAAGCAACGGGCGCTACGAAGATACTTAGGAATGGTAAATTACTACCATCGATTCATACCACATTCCGCGGCGAAGTTGACGCCATTAAACAATTTGCTGACCGCAGCCAATGACGGTCATACGAGGCTGTCACCGAAGTCTAATTTTGATCTAAAGTGGAATGAAAGTGCAGAATCGGCATTTTCCGAGTCTAAACAAATACTAGCAAATGCAACACTCCTGGTACATCCAGACCCTTCGGCACCGTTGAATATTACGTGTGACGCTTGTGATTTCGCCGTAGGTGGCGTTTTGCAACAATATATAGACAATGTTTGGCAGCCACTCTCATTTTTCAGTAAAAAATTGCATCCTGCGGAGACACGTTACAGCGCTTTCGACGGCGAGCTCTTGGCAGTGTATGCCACTATCAGACATTTTAGACATAATCTAGAAGGCCGTAACTTTTTCGTAAATACTGACCACAAACCTTTAACTTTTGTAATGTCATCAGTTACCGAACGTCCATCACTGCGACAATCACGACAGTTGGCTTTCATAGCCGAGTTTACTACGGATATAAGATATGTTAAAGGCGAGACAAATTTCGTCGCTGACGCGCTGTCACGACCATCAGTGTCAGTCATAGACAATACACCAGCAAGCAATTACAAAGAATTAAGCGCAGCTCAAGCTTTAGATGTGGAGTTCATGCGATTGCGACATTCAACTTCATCCACTATGAACTTTAAACTGCTAGTCATTTGTTAACCATTTGATTTGGTGCGACGTGTCAACAGGACACAATCGACCGTATCTGACAGAAAGATTTCGAAAAACCGTTTTCTTAAATCTACATGGATTAGGTCATCCATCACATAGAGCTACCAAGCCGTTGATAAATACGAGATTTGTATGGCATGGAATGAACATAGATATCGCCAAATGGTGCCGTTCCTGCAAAGGCTGTCAGACCGCCAAAATTTCTGGTCACAATCAACCAGTTTTTGGCAAATTCACCGAGCCTACCGAGAGATTTGACCACGTACATATCGATTTTGTCGGACCACTGCCGTACGCTGACGGTTTTAGATATTTACTGATTTGCGTCGATCGCTTCACACGTTGGCCGGAAGCTATTCCTATTGTGGTTATTCGAGCCGAGACGGTGGCCGATGCCTTTTCCAGTGGGTGGATAGCACGTTTCGGGACTCCCGCCACTATCACCACAGATAGGGGCGCCCATTTCGAATCAAAATTATGGGATGGTTTATGCAACCAGTTCGGGACAGTACGAAATCGCACAACGAGCTACCACCCCCAGTTGAACGGCTTGGTGGAACCTTTTCACCGTCAATTGAAAGCAGCCATTATGGCACAATAGTCACCAAATCCATGGACCATTACACTACCTTCCGTTTTACTTGGCGTTCCGCTGTTAAAGAGTTATTGGGCAGGTCGGCTGCCGAAATGATTTATGGTACGACACTTAGACTACCAAGAAAATTTACAGAGAAGTATACCGTCGACGCACATACAAACTTGGACAATTACTCGGATAAACTATGCGTAGCCATGTTGCGTCTCCGTTTGTGCCCACCGCGCGACACACACCAGAAAAATATTTTCCAGTATAAGGAAATTGACACATGCACACATGTATTTTTGCGACGAATCGCAATTGCGCCGCCTCTGACCGCCCCTTACGACGGCCCATATAAGGTCATCGTGAGGAGCAGCAGAGTTATGAAAATCCTGATAAAAGGCAAGGTGGAAACAGTCTCATTGGACAGAGTTAAACCAGCACATTTTGAGTGCGAGCTTGCAACAGGTAGAATAACGCAGCTTACTACGCCATCGAAACGAACGAGCTCGTAGACTACAGGGATAGTTAGAGGGAATTCACAGGATCCACTAACACCCAGTAGTCCCACACTCAGAGGTCCAACAGGACGAGTGTTAAACCGACAACGATAAAGTCTAAAGCGACTAAACATGGTACAAATTTGGCCACTACTCCACAGCAAAAAGCTATAAGAGTAAAATTGCCTAACAAATTTAAACCTTATGTAGCACCACATTCGCGAACCCCCGCCGTTCCCCGCGCTAACGGGAGCGACGGCGGTTTGCGAACGTATTCACGTGTACCTGTGCATTTAAGGGGTGAAACCCCCCCTACAAGCGCTACGCGAAAACAATCGAATGTTGAGGACGATTCAACAATCGCCGATAGCGATAAAGTTAGAGCGGACGTACCCGCGAGGATGACTAGAGTTGGACAAGCAATCCAAACTCCCGCCCGGTTCGTGAAGATGGTCCATGCCGTAGTGGCGCCTAACGACATCTACGGCGGGGCCAACCGCAGGTACCGAAGTAATAATAGTTATAATTTGTAAATATAATTCGCCAGGCCTGGCAAAACTAAGTTGAATAAGTCAAATACATTTTAACTAAATCACATTGGCAAATACTTTTGCTAATCAGTGTTATATGTATTAATTAAAGTCATATCAGTTGGTCGTTACACATAGCGCGGCAGCATTATTAATCATTCAAAGAACATTGGTGTTACGAGGATTGGAACTTTGGTGTTACGAGGATTGGAGCTTTGGTGTTAATCAATAATTTTACTTCATAACGCTGCGACTATGATGTTAACCAACCACCCACGCTGTATTTTCAAATCTGACTGTTTTATTGTTCGCTTATTGTATACGTTTGTGTGCACTTTCCAAGCGGAACCGGAACCGACTCAGTCTCCACAAGTTAGTTTGGTTCATACGTTTGCACTAATCCCGGGGGTAATGTGGGAACCCGCGTCTCACCGTTCGTCTCACCGTTCGGGCTGGTTCGGGCGTTTCCGAACATCGATGGAAGGCAGTAGCCCGCCCAGCCTCAATTTCGAATCGCGCGGCATCAAGCGACGCACATCATTTACTCCCAGGCTGCCGAGTCGAGAGGACGTCGCGCTCAACTCAAGCGCCAAGCCGCTGGCTAGGTTGTCGCGTTCCGCGTGGAGATGTGTGCACTAAGTTGTTACAACGTCTAAACTAAATAAATAAGAATAAACTGAAAGATGAATTAACGGAGTTATTTGTGTTCCGTCGCCCCGACGGTAATGGAGACTGAAGTGAAGTGAGTTGGGGCTGGTCCCACCAATCCCCTATTGGTGAGAAGCCCTACACTTACAGGCCTACATCCTCTGTACGAGGTACATCGCAGGCAAGTATTGAATGAATGTTGGCCACCACCGGCATTAGTGGTGGAAGGCATAAACGTCGAAGATATATTTGAACTTGTCTCCTTGGTTTGGCCACCACCGGCGATAGTGGTGGAAGGAATACACGCCGAAGATATATTTGAACTTGTCTCCTTGGTTCTTTCCTTTATTATATCCTGGATATTTAGGATTCTGGCCCATGAGGAAGAGCAATATACTGATTTTTTGTCTATAGCACTCAAACAGACTAAAGCCGGGCCTCGGAGTTCGTGAACTCCTTTTCAAGTTCTTAAAATTAAAAAAAATTATTTTAAATGGGGGTTACCTCCTTTTTTAATTACAGCCGAAGTCAGTGATTGCCTTCAAAAGGTGGGGAAATACCATTGTAACGTTTTAAAAATAGAAGAGGTCACTATGTATTTACTATTCTAAGGTGTAACGGTTGGAAGCACTCAGGGCGACAGGTAAAAAGATCAGACGATCAAGAGGAAGCAAGCGGTTTTCACAGTTTATTCAGATGTCAACCAGGAGATGATGGCATGTCAGTGTCATATATAAAATCAGCAAATCATGACTTTAACCAAATCAAGTAGATCTAATAATCATGATGATGGTGAAGATAATCGCCCTGAAGCAGTAGCGTTATGACTACATTCCGCGATGTAGTTCGCGCCCAAACTGAGGCCGGACGACACACGTCCGTCCACTCATTCAGTCGAATCTCAGCAACTCCCACAGTACTTTCCTTCACGTCGTTCTCTAAGACAAAAGCTCTGTCTGCCAATATAGCTAAACTCTCCAACGATGTACTGTCTGGTGTCATGGCCAAGTGCGCCTGAATGGAAACTGGCATCTGTCAGATAAAAGCCTGGCGTATAACGGCCTTGCCGACGACTGCCGTCGTTCCGAAACTGGCCTCCTTTCGCAGACTTCTTAGGAAACGGAATGCATGGAATGTCTGATCCTAATTTCTCGCTTGAAATAACCTTATTTACACGCTCAGGTGTCGTCAATCCCCGGCGTTCGATCAGTACTCCTTTTAGGCTAATGTGACTGAGGAAGGGTTGTAATAGAATATCTCCAACGTCCGATGCAACCTTGCCCGACAAGGTGGCACAAGTTAATCTATATCTTTCATCATTATCTGTGATGTAGTGAAGATCAAACTGAGTCTCTAGCTTATTAAACCACAGCTCGACATCGTTCGGATAGAATGCTGCTATCCTGAATTTCGGTAGATTCCTAGATGGTCGTGATGTTCAGCGACGAACTGGAGAAGAGCTTCTTGAAGATTCACTCCTTGACAATTCGCTCCTTCTTCTATTTTGTCTAGGGACTCGTAGAAAATCAGCTTCCACCCTTTTAAATTCTCTCTAAGTGCAGATTTACTAGCGTCACTCAGGGGAAAATAAGAGTCTTTAGGTCGAGCACCATTTTGATCTAGGGTCGACGAAGCAAAACCCTCGCTTTCACCTCTTTCAGCCATCTTAAAATTGAGTATGTAAAATTATTTTACCCTTTCAGTGCGGGCGACGCTTTTAAGCGCATTCATACTGTTTTTCCACAACTAAAATTTGACAGAAATTGAACAAATATGCATGTATAAATCTTGAGTAAAGCCCCCATTGTGAAAATTAGCAGGTTTAATTTTTAAGTGAGGAGGTATTTTCCTTTCATTTGAAGTTGGCAATTGCGTGAGCAATGCCAACTTCAAATGAAAGGAAAATGTTAAGTAGTAATGAAGCACTTAAAGAGTTAACTAATGAAGCAATTAAGTCTACGGGCCTATAGGCTAACTGTGTAGAACTTAAAAGTGTTAGAAATGACATGCATAATAACCATGCCAGGTTATTGTTGGCAGTCACTCTTTGTTGCAAGCAGCAGTAGCACCGCAAATATTCTGACACATATCTGAAGTATATTAGTAAGTCTGGATTCTGTTAAAACGATGAAATGTCTTGTAGCAGTGGAGTTGCCGAGTGAAGTTAACGTGAATAATTAACTTGTTTGTCTAACACATTTGTACCGTATCCCCGCGCATAAACGTGCATGCACTTATAAGTGAAAATCGCTTGTTTTAGGGATGTTTTAAAATTGTTTTATGTTCAAATATAAGTGCATGCACTTGTTTTCGAAAATTGCACCCTTCTTAATAGGAATTGTGTCACCAAATCTGACACCCTAAATGACAAGAAGAAATTAGTCTATTAACCCGTTTGTGACGAGCCCCGGAGATCTCCGTAATTTAGGGAGACCATTCAAATACGAGGCCCGGAGATCTCCGGGTCTGATTGCATGAGATAACTATGACGTCATAAAATAATCTCGTTTCAGAAAGAGCGGAGTAGCATAATGATCTCGTGTTCAACGGGTTAAATCACATTATGAGAATCACTCTCGTAACACCCGCCCCTATTTAGCCGATTATTCTTAAGACGCCCGAATTATTGAAATAAACTTTGCACTTATCTTAACAGATTCTTGTAGAGAAGAAAAAATAATGCACACGTAGGCGACAACAGTTCACAAAGGGTGGGAGAGTGGGGAGGCGTCATGTCAGTGGGGAGAGACTCAGTGGTTGGACAAGTCATTCAATAAGAACGTTATGTTTTTACAACAATGATCATGTCTTGAGCCCTCCTGGACAGAGGTGTGAACGCCACTGTTGACGATAGCTGTGACAATGCAAACATGCACTATAGGGAATGATTGCTGGCTGTTGAAACAGTGAAGATTTTTTGCGCCTGGCAACTATATTTATATTTATATAGTTAATACAAATATGTTGTTGTTTTCTTGAAATAAGGTTATATAATACACATTTCGATGCTAAGATGGTGCATTAATAAGGCTATACCTACTATAAAAGTCGTTAAAAAACAAACAAGTTTACAAATTTGTATTTTTATTTCAAAATATTTATCACTTGGTTATTATCAAGGTCATTTCATGTTCGAATATAAGTGCATGTATTTTTCTTAAAATATTTTTTCTGTTCGAATATAAGTGCATGCACGTGTTTTCAAAAACTAAGTGCATCTTGAAATATAAGTGCATGCACGTTTATGCGCGGGGATACGGTCTGATGAGTGAATGTGTCATTGTCGCAACACAATAATCTAAAATATGTCATGTACAAATGCCAAATAATTGCTATTATACTGCTCTAAACTATTGTCTATAATACAACATTCCAATCTACGAGGAAATATTTTACCCCGGAAGGTTTTAATTATCCGCAGAAGGTTTTTAATTATCTGCAGAAGGTTATAATTCTCCGCGGAAGGTTTTTAATTGTCCGCGGAAGGTTTTTAATTATCCGCGGAAGGTTTTTAATTGTCCGCGGAAGGTTTTTAATTATCCATGGAAAGTTTTTAATTATCCTCGGAAGGTTTATTTACTTATGAGGATGAAGGCCAACCATAATGTGCAGGCCGCCAATCTGCAAACCTGATATGGCATAGACTACCGCATATGCCTCTTTCTCAAATGTAGCCCAGCGACACTTGACCCTTGAAAGAGATTGTGATACATATTGGATAACCCTTTCAATCCCACTATTGTCCACTTGCACTAAAATGGCTCCCTCGACATAGTCACATGCATCGGTATACAGTTGATACGGCCTATCAGTGCGTGGAGCGGTCATGACATGGGAAGAATAAATAACCAAGTACAGTAGAACCTCTCTAAACGGACCACCTAAGGGACTTTGCAAAAGTGGTCCCATTAGCGAGGTGATCCCCTAAGTGAAATTGTACATTATAACTTATGTTATATGAGCAAAATTTACATACGCCAAGTACAGTACAGTATGTGTATGTCTAAATATGATATATAATTAGCACTAAAAAGAAGTAATGAAATTAAATAAAATTTATTTTACATTTAAAACGTCATTGAGGGAACTTTTGCGCAGATTGTATGCTGCCTCCACAGCAGCAACACACAAACTATCTTGAGCTGTCATCAACTTTACAACAGCAGTATTACATAGTTCTTTTTTTTATAACAGAACGCTAGAATAGAATCTGTCCCTTCCAGAGCACCTGAAAAATATTTTATGCGTAGAAGACTGATCTTGTTGGCCATCATCTTTGTCATCACAGGTGTCAGGCTCACTTTCTGTACAGTCGTCAGGCAGATCTTCTGTGGCAGAAGCACAGCTATCGATGTCTATGTATTCTGAGACGTCAATAGGTTCTTGTATTCATAATCTGGTTGTAGACAATCCAAGCAGCTGCATCAGGTGCACATCATCTTCGTCGTCATATATGTAGGCGGCTTTCAACAGGAGAAATGCCATACTTAGCAAAACATTTCTCCACATTGGTGTTGCTTTGACGGCTTTCACATTATAACTTAGTGATGACACTACTGTTTAGATAATCAACACAACAGACACATCTAATGCTCCGAGAAATCACTCCATGAGATAGATTTTTTGTGAAATAAGTGAAAACGCAAATGACGATAACAATAAGGGTGCTACCCAGCTAACACGAGGCACTGACCCAATTGTTTGCCTGTTGGACCGACGTCCAAGACGGCGGGCCAACATTAAGTCAACATCGGGTTAATCTCGAGCAAACACGATATGCGGACCCAATGCAGGTTTAATGTTAGCCGATCGTCTGATATGCCGGCCCGGCATTAAAAACAACATAGACCATGCGAACGCTATGGCAGTGTTAATGTCGCGCATAAACATGATTAATCACACGCGTAATTGCCGCCTCTTTTTACGAATACAAATAAGTTTATTTGTTAGGTCATGTACAGATGAGTAATACAATTAATATACAATGACCATTGAAACCCCGGTTATATAGGCCTAACGTTCTTATTTTGTGCTCTGAGGATTAGATTCTTGACAGAGGAGAAAAGAGTGTCACAGCTTACAATTAATTATAATTATCATAATTTAATTTTACATATTAGATAATTGTGATGCAATTTGCTAAAATTATTACAACAAGAACTGTATACAATAACGAACTTTGCAAAGTTACAGAATACAAAGATAATTATTAGCAGCTTAATTTTATTAAGAGGTACCAAACGATTAAAATTAACATGAAATAAAATTCATTCTGAGCATTCAATCGGATGGCTGTTTTTTGACTGTGTGCAAGCAAGCGTGAAGGCGTGACGTCCATCATGTAGGGCCCATGGCAATTTTAATGCCTCGACAAGTCTGCCAGCTACAAGAACCATAGGATAGTCATTGTTGTCGTGTGTGGGCATCCAAGCGTGGAGGTGCGACTCCTGAGGTGTAAAATACTCTGATCCAAGGGGTTAAATAAATCGACCCTTGATGTCCCAGGTGGTCCGCTTAGCAAGGTTGAGACTGGTTTGGTGCAAAAAGAGTGGTCCGAGACCCGAATAGCGAGCAGTGTTTCATCTAGCTCTTTCTAACATGGCGCAGCGCCATGCTGCCTTTTGTGAGCGCCATGTTGCCCTTCATATGCGCCATGTTGCCCTTATAATATACAGACAGTGAAATGCCTCTTTGAACTGTTGTTATGTCATATTCAACCCACCGATGCCATTGTGACAGTGAAAAACACTCCAGTCACTGATGTCGCGCGTTCACACCTATGACGCAATATACCTGAAACGGCCTGTGTAGGCCTACATGGTGGTAATACCTGGCGATGTTTACATACTTAACTGATTCTCCTTATACCCTTAATTGGGGTGGGTGGGTGTCGGAAATGCCTAACTGGGTGCCCGGCGTGCATGATAAGGTGCCCCTGGTGACAGGTGGCGCCATGCCCCTTTTGAATCCTAGATGAAACACTGGCGAGGGTGGTCCGCTAAGGGTTAATCCTTAAGCATTACGTCAATGGGAAAAACTTTGGGACTGGACAAAAGTGGTACGAGACGCGAGGTGGTCCGCTTATTGAGGTAGTCCGGACCCGAGGCTATACTGTAGCTTGATTTCACCTAGGCCAAAGAAACACTTTGTTGGTTTTAACCGTAATCCAGCCTCACGAAGGCGAGCAAACACAAGCTCTAAATGCTGTACGTGCTCCTCTTTAAATTGTTCGTGATGACGGCGTAGGGTTCTGGTTGTTTCAAGGACGGCCATGCCGTCGGTATACTCCTTAAACTGGGCAGGATCCATACTTAAAAAGGAGAGTTTAACCTTTAAAACAAAGTTTTTCCGGACCCTGTCACCAGTTTACTCACAGTTTTAGTCCGAATCTGGCCGGTGTAAATTTTAGCACACATCCGCCATGGCTGCCTCCATCTCCTCTTCCAGCGCCTCACAGATCCGTAGAACCTTCCTCTTCTCCTTCTGTGTCATTGGCGCTCATGTTGTCCGGGGTAGCAGCCTTATCACTTTGGGCTTGTTCTGTGTAGATTTGTTGACACTACCACCTGCAGCAGCCTGTGACTGTCCAAACGTATCTGGCTTGGCGGTAGTATAGGGTTTGCCAGCTGTAGTCCGCACCTGCTGCCACAGTGCGTTTTGTAGTGTCTGCCTGAGACATTGTCAACTTTTAAATTTTAAACTGTCCTACACAGGTCCTGGTAGCAAACTCGCCAATTATTAAACGTCAACACAACAAAGCGCACTGCAACGGACTGGTTATAAACTCAAAGATTCCAGGTTCACTATAACAGACTCCATTCTTCAGGGTGAACGTCGTGTTTATTTCGCCTCTTCTGTGTAGAACACATATAATAGAAAATACAGTTAAACCGTCAAATACACTCCGCCTAAACATGGCAGAGAAACACAGCCCATGGGTTTAGAGCTTGATTCACAAGCTAAGCGCGCACCGGTGTTCTCACCGACTTTTGTCCCTTATATACACTTTACATTATCATAATCACAACATTTATTTAGCATATAATTAGGCATCATCATAATCAGAACATTGATTTAACATACATTTACACATGCTTATGCCTCCCTTGTCCAGCCCACGCGACAGATCACCCAGGCCTTGAGAACAAGGCCTGCAGACGGCAGTCACTCTGAGTGGAAAGCCTATCTTGATGGCCCCGTTGACCTCTGACAGAATATGCCGGGACAGTCTGGATTACATCCTGGTTTACAGCCTGGATTACAAATGAGTAATTTATTGTAACTGGCCAGTCCAGTCTTTCATATGCCAACCCGTAACGCAATTCACCCGCGCACAGCTTGTCATGTTTGATGGTGTCCCGGTCAGCCAGATCAATGTTAGCCTCATAGCTATGTCAATGGTAGCATAATAGCTACATTCGGCTATGCATACTTTTACAGCAAGATGGCTGCGCCATGCTCTTTCCATCAGTAGGCTGGTGGCCCTAATTCCGTGATCAAAAATCAGACATGATAATTTAAAGATTTTCACTCCAAAATAATGTCCAGCAGTGGTACGTAGATTTTATTAAAATATTATGAAACTAAAATATTATTCTAGCTGGATTGATGGTGATGAATCATAACTTTGTAGCCTGAAATTTCCATGGGTTTAAAAATGTGTATGCCTCGTTTGCGATCTCTTCCTGACACATCCTCACTTCCAGACCGTTAGAGTCTTACACAGACTGGGTGGCAGTGAATTCCAGTCTGTAATAGTTCGGGGGAAGTAGCTGTATTTGTATGTATCTGTTGATGTGCTGAGTTGTCTGTATCTGTAGCTGTTCTCGTTTATGCTTGAATTATGGCATGTAGTTCTGAGGAGTATTTGTAAATAGGGGGGATGGGGATGGCGATTTTCTGATGGCAAATTTTGTAGAATAGTAGGCCTACCAGTCTACTTTGGGGATGTCGGACCGAAAGGAAGGCCAATTTAGTTGTTTTTGTAACCTGGAAGAGACGCTTGTGTAGTGTGAATAGTCATGATATGGACCCATCTTGCTGCATAGTTTTGTATTTTGTTAAGGTTGTACAGGTATATCTTTTGCTGTGTGTGGATCTCAGATGGCTGATGCATATGCAAGGTCTCACCACCCTAAATAAGCCGAAATCACGGCAGGTGTATACTAATGATGGAATCATCACACAACATATTTTCAATGCAGCTGTTTCAACCTCTGTTGAATTAAAAACAAATACAAAGAAGTTATATTCCTGTGGAAATTAATTAGGTACACAATGTCTCATTCATGCCAGATATTAGACTGAAAGACAGCCCTCTCACGCAGCTCAAGGACTGAATACTTCGGGGTCTCCTGTGAATAATGGCAGCTTGCCAACTCGAGGTGCTGTCAGGTTGCCAAGTCCATTCAGCGACCAACTTTGGCGGAATCTGAAAAATGCTGAAACTCCCGCCATGATTTTGATAAAAGGGGAATTCCCACTGACTTGGTTTTTGACCACTACAATATTATCCAAGCCAGAGACCAAGATTAGCAGTGTTTACACATGGACAGATTACACTGCTGAAGGAGTAGCCAGATATTACTGTTTCTTGATATTCTGACAGGGTTAAAAGGAAGTGTGTCTGGTCTGTGAAAGAGGGTATGAATTTAAGCCTAATTTGAACAATGATGACATTTTTTTACACACTAGGGGGCCTAGTTCAAAATTTGTCTGGGTAGCAAACCCATATCGGATCTGTGGCACTAGATACCGGGAAGGGCAAAAAGAAGTTAAATCGGCCCGTGAAATTGAGGCATTTTACAGCTATTTCAATGGGACTGGTATTTGGGGTGGTGAGACCTTAAGTGTTTTGTATGTCTGTAATTGTAAATGTTACAAACAATGCAAATATTTGATTTATGTTGACAAATGATTAGTTCCTTAACCTCTTAAGATACGATTTTATTTGCTTCCATTGTTTCAATCACTTTCTATCCTATTTTTTTGGTAACATGTAACCTCGCCACAAGGTAACCTCGCTATAGGTAATCTTGTGGCGACGGCAACACGCTAGTATCGTCTCCTCGACCGAATTCGTTTTGGGCCGATTTAGGGGCGGGCGGAAGCAGAGGCTGACGAGCCGCTGCTTCTGCCCAGTCCTGTGCCACGCTGGTAATCGCGCCATTCTCGTTCATCCCAGTCTAGTTCGCTTTAGGAGACGGACGCCTATATAGTCTGCCACTTGTTTCACCGGCCATATGGCCTGGGCATCACTCTCTGTCGCGGGAAAGCACACCGTATCTGACACTGTCTCAGAAACATTAATAAAGAGAGAAAGAAAGAAATTATCTTTGTTACAAACTTTTATTTATTAACCCCTGATGACCAGGCAGGGCTTAGAAGATATAGATTTGGGCTCGATGGAGTTTCCCCGTACCATGCCGCCCAATAATGGTAACCTACGACGCTGAAACAAACACGCAACCCTTCTGATTTGCATCATTGTCACAGTAATGATGCCCCCGACGTCGACAAGCACATGCACCTTCTAGACTACACTCGTCACTGACTAGTTTACAGTCAGATCAGCATTTTGTGGTCACCATGATAAAAAGGGAGTCCACCTGTTTGGAGTCAGATCAATTAGTCCAGCAGACTACTGCACGAAGGATAGTTTTAAACTTATATGGGATATAAAATGAATCATCATTTTATAAAGGTACGTAAGGATTTCGGGTCTCATGTACAATAAATGCCAATAGGTTAGTCAGAAAAGTTTCAGGAAGAGAGGTTTCCGCGTTTCGCCAAATTTATTAGATTTTGCAGAAACGCATGTGGTCTTAATATTTTTCAAGATGGCGGATTTCGCAAAAAAATAATAGTCTAGACAATTTCACGTTAGACGAAATAGTCTCCTCAAAATTATATCGGATTTCAAAAGTTATTTTCCTTATTATGCCACTGTTGGCGACTGGGAATATAACATTTTGAAGTTTTAGTAAAATCGTTTCAACACCTCAATAGGGTGACTCGATTTTTATGTACACAGCCGCCAAGATTTTTTTATCAAAATATTTCCAGCAAGCATAATTCCGATTTTGGAATGGCTGAATTTATATCTTCACTTGTGCAACTTTTACAGGATTTAGAGCCATCTAGATTTGTCCGCCATTACGCATGAATAAAAGGTCTTAATTGGTCTTATAGTAAAATAATATCAGAACAATAGGTCAGATATAATTTAACAAAATCAGACATTTTTCATTTCAGAAAAGCTGTACTGTGCTAATGGTATGTATTAGTAAGTTGCGTCGACAGCAGGGGGAAACACCGGGTCCTTAACTTAGCTCAAATTGGCCACCACGGCCTCACGTGACCTGCCAGACCGAGGCGCTCGACGCGCATCATACAATGTCTTAGCTGATTGGTATTCACACAAATTAGCAGGCCACTCTTTTCCATGGACTACTGGGAAATTTCACCCACGTGCTTTGGCAACACTATTTGATCGTCGGCATGTTTACACACAGCCAACGATAAATTAATCAAATTGTAAAATCCTTTTGGATACTTATCGAATTTGAACTTATTTCTTTTCATTCAAAATACATATTTTTCTTCTTTCGCACACAAATTTATTGTGGTTTGTGAAGACACACGGATCAATTTTTAAACAAATTTTGGTTGCAAATGATTATTTTTATAATATAATTTACATAATACATTACCGTGACCCGACGCAACACGAGTTGAGCGAACCGATATAAAACAAACGAATGTGACGAGGTCGCGCAATTTCTTTTACAGAGAATATATATAAATAAAATAAATAAATATTTGTATATGTTCTTTGCGGGAGTATTTGCATCAAAATGTATACTATGTCACTCAAGTGGGCTGCTGTCAGCACAAAATTAATAAAATTTATCTTTAAAAAAAAACTTTTCACAAAATTGGGATGGTTGGCAATCTGATCGCACAGTTACACCTAGGTCATCATCAATAGCATGACTCCAATCACGACAATTTTGAAAATGTACATTTATAAATATTCGACTCAACAGCTTTTCGACTTGGGTATATTTCTATATATGTGACGCAACACCCCGAAATCTGGCGGAATGCGCTGAGAGGGATGTGCCAGGAATCCAACGAGTAGATTAACTTTGCAATTTTTGGAAAAAATGTTAACATTTTGGGATTTTGACATCAATAATTACCTTAACATGTTTTATATCATCTAGTTTGGTCCAATTAGTGAAAAACAAGGTTTATCTGTATATTTTGCATGATTTATTAGAGCATATCGATTTGGGACAGTGAAAAAAGTTGAGGACGTCACAATTCTCCCATTTGGGATCTGACAATGCATGGGGATTTTTCGCTTATTTTGCCGATGCTTGTTAGGCCGCTACTCGCTCATTAATTTATAATTCGATTTCTCTAAAAATGTAACTCCTCTGCAATTTATGCTACTACGACGACGTCACAAATTTTCAACAAGATTGATGCTTATGCGGCCGAGATATCGCGCTCGCAAAAGTGACCCATTTAGGATGCATTTTGAATCATGTTTGTATAATTTATTGGTCAGTGGGAAATGTTTGTGCTTTTTATGTATGTACCAGTGAGTTAAATGTATTTGGGTGATATTGGTTGCCATGGGAACCACTGTGAAGAGTTATTATGATCATGATTAGTGCTCACCCAAACCTTGTGACCACTTTTAGGTCATTCCTATATCTGATTTCAAGTGAGAAAAGTCTAGTCAAAAGTCAAGTGAGAGAAATCTAAATTGCATGTTAGCAGCTATTTATGTACCATTTCCGATTGAAATATGGTGTCAAGTACTGAAGTTTGATGACCTTTTGATCCCCCCCCCCCTCCCCCCACTTCAATAGCATTATAATAGCATTATAAGATGCTTCACTATGTGTCTTGAGACCCGTATTTTTCTATGTGAGATAAACTCAAATAATCTGGAATCAATTATATCATGGATATTGTGTGTTTTTGTCTAGACTTCATATATGTTTCTGGGTATTGTATGTACTTGTGATAAAATTAGTTGCCATGGCAACCATCCTGGAAGGTGGTGTCCTCCAGGTGAATTATCTGGGTATTTGCTCCAGCAATTTGTGGACCTAGACATGTAGTTTTGTATTTTCTAAAGTTATCTAGGATTATAACTGCCGATCTCCATTGAATTAGAACCACCAGAACAGGCAAACAAATATTTTCTTCTTATTCTGGAGTTGAGGGTGGTTCCGTTGCCATGGCAACCAAATACGGACTAAAAGGTGACATACAGAAGTTGGTGTCCTACTCTTCCCTATTATTTATACACTTCCTAATCTCCTTGGGTGATCTGTAATTTATGGCGAAATATTGCTTTTTTGTTTAGGCCTAACATGTTTAAAATGCAAAAAAATGACAAAAAATGTCAGAGTTAAAGAGTTTATGAAATGTGCTAGCATGTACTGCATCTTTGAGTAGCATTTACTCAAAACTCCTATTTCGAATTACAAATGCACTCAATTGGCTGTAACTCCGGTGGTATTATACCGTTTTTCATGAAATTTATACCAAAATGATCAGGACAAGTAAACAAACAGTTTTACCAAACGCAAATGCGAAACCTTTTATTTCCCGAATTGCTAAAAATAATAGCAATTGGCAGAATGTTTTAGCTACAAGCCAACCAGTCCCTCGTTCGACCGCCCCGCCGCCGAGCTTACAACAAAGTAATATCCCATAGCCATTGGCTACGGAAGATGCACAGGTGTGCTATTATCACCAAAGATTCGGAGATAAGGCGCGCATGTGCTGAGACCCCTGCGCGTTTGCTTTAACTCTTTGACTGGCAAGCGTGCTTGAAAGCGCCCTTATTCATTAAAGTGAGCATTCATTCATAAAGTGACCAGTAGTGAGTTTGTAGTGGTAAAATTATGACGTCATAGTTCAAGGCGTAATTTTGCTCACGCATTACCATGTATTACCACAATGCTCTCAAGCATGTCAGGTGCTTGTGGGGACCGCTTTTTATTTTTTCGTGAACACCGACCATAAGCCTTTAACTTTCGTAATGTCATCAGTCACCGAACGCCCGTTACTGCGACAAACAAGGCAGTTGGCTTTTATCGCTGAGTTTACAACAGATATAAGATAAGTGAAAGGAGAGACCAATTTTGTGGCCGACGCTTTGTCATGACCGACCATGTCCTTCATTGATAATACATCAACCATAAATTTTAAAGATTTAAGTACAGATCAAGCTTTGGATACAGAATTCAAGCAGTTTCGACATTCAAAGTCATCTACCATGAATTTTAAATTGCTCAAATCATTTGATAACAATTTGATTTGGTGTGATGTATCAACAGGACACATTCGGCTGTACGTTACAGAAAAATTAAGAAAACAGGTTTTCTCGAACTTACACGGCCTAGGTCATCCATCGCATAGAGCTACGAAACCGTTGATTAATACAAGATTTGTCTGGCACGGAATGAATATAGACATTGCTAAGTGGTGCCGTTCTTGTGAAGGTTGCCAGACCGCTAAAATATCTCGCCATGATAAGCCAGTTTTCGGCAAATTCGACGAACCCACAGAGAGATTTGACCACATACATATAGATATAGTCGGACCCTTGCCGTATGCCGATGGTTTCAGATATCTAGTGACTTGTGTAGATCGTTTCACACGTTGGCCGGAAGCTATACCGCTAGTGGATTTAAGAGCCGAAACGGTCGCCGATGCCTTCTTTAGCGGGTGGATAGCACAGTTTGGGACTCCCCCCACTATCACCACGGATAGGGGCGCCCAGTTCGAATCAAAATTATGGGATGGTTTATGTAACCAGTTCGGGATAATACAAAACCGCACAACGAGCTACCACCCCCAATTGAATGGCATGGTCGAACGTTTCCACCGTCAACTTAAGGCAGCTATTATGGCACACGAATCACCCAATCAATGGACAATAACACTACCTGCTGTATTGCTAGGCGCACGTTCCGCCGTTAAAGAGTTATTGGGTAGGTCAGCCGCCGAAATCGTTTACGGAACGACACTGCTGGGCGAATTTTCACATAAATATAACGTTGACGCACATACAGACTTAGATAACTATTCTGATAAACTCCGCTTGGCCATGTCGTGTCTCCGTCTTTGCCCACCGCTCGACTCAACTCAGAACAACATTTTCCAATATAAGGAAATCGACACATGCTCACATGTATTTTGGCGACGAATCGCAATTGAATCACCTTTGACCGCCCCTTACGACGGCCCGTATAAGGTTATCGTGAGAAGCGGCAGAGTCATGAAAATCCTAGTTAAAGGCAAGGTAGAAACGGTCTCCCTTGATCGAGTTAAACCTGCACACTTAGACAAAGAGCCCGCCATAGGTACAGAAAAACAGCGCAAAACGCAAAATAATACGAAAAATTCGAAAAATACTGTGACAGTTCGAAGGGAACCGGCTCTCAAACATAATTACAAAAAGAAGAGAGCTGAACCGAAAGCGAAAACACAGACACGGTCTGTGGCGGCTCAACATGGTACGAATTTGGCTACTACTTCACAGCATAATGCTAATACACCTTTCCCAATAGCAACACGCCACACACTACAGTGACTAAAAGCTGAACTGTTTAGTTGGGAGTCCTGTCACACTTCTATTACAACGCGCCACACAGTGATTAAAACGAAACTATTTAGTTGGGAGTTCTGCTTATGCGCAAAATCGTGCAAACAGTGTATAGAGTAAGTTTGCCTCAACAATTCACCCCTTATGTAGCGCCGCATTTGCGAATCCCCACCGTTTTCCGCACTAACTGGAGCGACGGAGGTTTGCGAACGTATTCACGTGTACCTTTACACTTACGGGTTAAAACCCCTAATTCAAACGAAACGATCAAACCACCAAATGTTCAAAACAATTCGAATATCGCCAAAGCGACCAAATTGTACCAGACGCAACCGTAAAACAAACCAGAGTTGGACGAAAAATCCAAACTCCAGCCGTTTCGTACAAATGGTCCACGCTGTAGTAGCGCCTTTTGCCATCTACTGCGGGACCAGCTGCACAAGCCGTAACAATCATAATTTGTAAATATAAAGTCTGCCAGGCCTGGCATAATTGAACTAATGATGTCAAATGTTACTTAATTAGGTTACTTATAGAAGTAATTTTATTATCAAGTACTAATGTATTAATTAAATTCATGAAGGTTGGCCGTTACCCGTAGCGCAGCAGCATAATTCGCAAAAAATTAGTAAAGAACTGCGAAGTTACCAACCACCAACGCTATATTTTCACAAATGACTGTTTTTACTGTTTTGATTACTGTATAGTGGTTTTGTGTGTTTCCCAGATGGAGCGACGAACCGTCGCTACCACCACAAGTTGGCTTGGTGCATACGTTTACACTTAACCCGGGGGTAATGTGGGGTCAGCGTCTCACCGTCCGTACCTGCTCGGCTTTTCCCGATCATTGACGAGTGACGGGGACCGCCAAGCCTCGCTCTGACTAGACCACGCCACGACGAGTGCTCCTGTAGCGAGGCGCACCAGCCAGTTAACTCAAAGCCACTGAAGCGGGCGGATATACCGTCAAGAGCTCAGGGGCCTAGCCGCATGGCACCGATCGTCGCGCTCCGCTTGAGAACTGTGTGTTATATGAATGTCTAGACTTCAATAAAGTGAGAAATACCTGAAGGATGATTTAATGAGCATTATTTAATCCTGTCGTCCCGACGGAGGAGTTAACGGAAGATGGTGGAACGTAAACCTTCAACATATTCATGTCGGCAACACGATCGATCCACCACCCCCCCATATTGGTGACCTGATGTTGAACTTATTCGCAGCTTCATTCACGCATATTGCTTTCACTGAGCAACAAAAAAACATCGATTTTGAGCCAGAAAGGATTTTTTTTTTTTAATAGGGGGATTTCATTTTTTGCAAGGTACACAGTGATCGTAGGTCAAAACTACTAATATGCCAGTGAGGTTAGCTAGAAAGGTTATCTGAACAGAGGTTTTCGTGTTGAAACAGCGAAAAATTTGAAAGATTTTCCCAGAAACCCACGTGGTTTCGACATTTTCAAGATGGCGGATCTCGCAGACATCCAGCCTAGACCTAGACAAATTCATATTAGACGGAATAGTCTACTTTCATAAATTATAACAGATTTCAATGTTATTCTCTAAATTACGCCACTGTCGGGGACTGAGAGGATGATATTTTGAAATTTTAGTATATTAAACCGTTTTTGACACCTCATTCGGGTGACGCGGTTTTCCTGAGAATACCCGCCATAATTTTTAATGGTTACGCAAAATTTTTCTACGGATCGAAATTATGCCTCGATTCAGACAGCTTTTAAATATGATTAGATCCACTTAAAACTGTTCGCCTGAAATATATGTGAATTAAAGATCCTATTTGGTCTATAAAACATCATTGTTAGGACTGTAGGTCGATATTTTATGACTGTAATCATAACTTTTATATCAGTGGTAGCAGTGTTATTTTAATGTGAACCGGTAAGTGGCCGCCATTTTGGTAGCCGGTGACCCTTATTTAGCTCAATTGGCTGCGAGATAGCCTCACGTGTCCTTCCCGCCCAACCGGCATGCATTGCGGTATCACCCCATCTGCTCAGATCGGCATAATTAGCATAACTTAGGCCGCCATTTTGAACGAATAAATTTTTCCAAAATATCTTTCTTAGTCAGGAAAGAGAGACTGATTTTATTTTAATTGTATTACTAAATATTTCAAATCAGCTCACACATTGGGCGATATTTTGTGAATGACAAATCAGTAGTCTACCTTTTCCAGACAGCCCTGAACTGCTAAATATGTTAATGAGTTCTGAGCCAGTGCGGCGTGCCAATCGACCACACGCACACCGCGAGCACAATGCACGGTAGCCGAGACACACACCAACCGACAGTGTACTGCCATGCATACAACCCACACATTATACGAGCGTACAGTTTAAAGCGTTGGGCACTAGACTACAAGCACCGATACAAATCGAAGCAAGCCATCAATTCGGACGTCGATAAGAATAATTCTCATGGTGAACATTTAAAAAAAAAAAAAAAAAGGGGATTTTCATTACGGGAAATATTCAGCAATAGAATTATTTAAGCAGACTTTTTAGACATCTGTCAGTAAAAATTTCAATAAGTGATTCTCTAAACTAAGACGAACTGTACACGCCTAACAGTCGCATTCAGCCTATTTTTACGAGAACGAAATTTTCTCAGGATGGGCAGGATTTAATTATTTCTTATTAAATCTAAATTGAGACTTGACAGTTAAACTACGGCGACTACTTTGATATACTGTGTGTGTTGTGTTGAATTTTTTTCCACACAGGTCGAATTACTTAATATTATTACCCTATAGACCTAGCTTAGAATAGCAATTTAACATTTATTCTGGCATTTTTGAATACAATTCAGGACCTACAATCATCACGATTTCTATGTATTCTTTGTGAAATAATTTAATGCATCTGCACGATTCATACAGCAGCAGACGGCTTCTGAACCGAACATACAATCATCACAATTTCAATGTATTTGTATACTTATACCTAATAGTTCAATGTAATAGCCTACCCGGTATGACTGGGCCGCCTAACTCATTTACTGCGCGAGGCCCAGTCACACTGACCGCCATTTTGTTTCCACAGCCAGCTGTGTAAAAACGACACTTGCGCTGCCTACCAAAAAATTTGGATGCCATGAAATTGAGACGAATATTTCAAGTGCCTACGAAAACTAGACCATTTTCAGCAGGCGTAAGCTATCGATCGTATTAGAACTATTACATTTAAAAATGGGGGTCACTGTGTCAGAGCTTTGCAATGTCATCAGGGTAGTAATAGCCTACACTGTAGCACGTTTTCTGCACAGCAGAGAACCTACTCAACTGAACTAATAGTCTACTCAGCATCCCAGCAGTCTACAACCAGACCCTAGTTTAACGAACCTACTTCAAGTGCTTCCAACCTCTCAACTTCATCATATTTTAAGAACTTTTTCGCTGTGCACTGGTTTGTTGGATTAAACGCGGCCGCAGGCCATAGCAGCCACATTGTGGCTAGGTGGCTGAGATGGTGAGAGAGGCGTCACTACAACGTTCAATAAATAATGGCGACGCCTCAGTAGACTACTGTCACTTAGCCCATTCGAGTGGCTGTTTTCGTCGTCGACGTTTTTCACGTTTTGTTATATCCTACTCGATTGGCTGTTTGATTTTTTTTCGTCGTCGACGAAACGAGACGGAAAAATTCACCGTCAAATTTTTGTTGAATGACCTTTGACCTCTGACCTTTTTGACGAAAAAACGTCGACGACGAAAACAGCCACTCGAATGGGCCTAATAACTCACTGTCAGTACAGCACAAGCAAATATTACCAGGCATAATATAAATGTATGCCGCATCAAACCCGCTCAAATATGCACATTTAACCACATAGGCCGCAATTTGAGTGTTTTACTATTTAATCATGTCAAATATAAACTGTTTTTACGTCAAAAGATTTTGACAGACTGTCAGACTCATCATCCTGCCAGGCTGGTATGATATATTGTGGACAGACGGCATACTGAACCTGCACCTGTTGCACAAGCATACAGGCATTCAGCACCGCACATCTCGAGCACACAGTGTAGAGCCACACAGCTCACAGTCAGCCTGTATACAGTCGTCCGTGCAGCCGACAATGATTAACCACGGGGATTCCCCAGTTCAGCATCAACCTTTCCCGACACAGATTTTAAAACACAGACTCCAATAGACTACAGCTTTTTCAATAATGACATCCCAGCTTCAAAGCATCAGCACCAGCCTAATTCATTTCATCAGAACTTTAGTCAAGCAGCATTTTTTTTTTTTAATTTATTAATATTTTCACAGACATCCGGATTTAAACAGTTATTTTATAATACCTACCTGCACAGTTATACAGTAACCTACTAGGCTTGACGAATAATCATCATGCATATTTTTGTCAATTTTAATGGTAACCAACCAGCGATTCGTTATTGGTGCTCTGAGAGTCTGATCAGCTTTCATTGTTACCACCTTCAACCCGATATTGGTTAATTTTTTGAACTGAATTTCAGGCTTAATGATTTTGTATGATTCAAATTTCTGCCGACTTTTACGATATGCGTATGTGTCTGCCTTTTCCCCGCACACTCGGAGACGAAGCAGACATATGCGTGTATAGCCTATTTTTAATAATATAACTGTTTAGCCACCGCAAGAGGGCGACTCTTGCTCGTATTGCGCCGGTCACGTAGCCGGTCATGTTTTTCACATGACACTTTTTCACATGACACTTACATTTCACCCCGAAACATGTTCAAACATGTCTATTGCGACACATTACAATTATTATCACTTTAAATCCTATAGTACGGCAGGGTTACGGTAGATGCACAGCGGACACCGTCAACCAGCGAGCCCGAAACAGGTACCCCACACTTGGCTTAAAATGCAACCCTTGATACGGCTGATTACACTGTTTGACGCCAGCTGTGATCGCTCATATTAAAGGCATGGCCTGAGAACGATCACTAGCAATTTTTACTCCTCGCGATAGCGGGGATTTTGGTTTAAATTGCATTAAAAAGCTATCGATAAACAAAACGTACTCAGCCGTTGAAACGTAATCGCAGCTTCATTCAAGCATATTGTTGTCACCAAGCAACCACATAGACTAGGTCTTGTCCTATTATTTCACAAAGCAACCACACGAACGACGTTCACTACAGTATTACATATACTGCCTATTTAATGATCACGCACTGCGGCTTTACGTCGTTATTATATTTAGCATGTTTTGGACGACATATCAACACACCTGCTTGATTTGTGTTGCTGGTTCTTGCTATATCAGCGCCACAATTGCGGGACCAGTCACTCGCATTGCACTAATATTACATTGTATCACATGCAATGTACTAAATGTACTATTTTTAAATGTAATTTACATAAGTAATTTGCCAAGCATATTATGTAAACAATTTAAAACACGATTGTATTAATTGAATATGAAATAGGGTTGGACGACACACGTCGCAGCAGCATAATTTCTGAACACTGGTGGTATGAGGATGGGAACTTTTAATATTTTTTATGCTGCGCACGTGGTGTTCGCCACCCACCCACCCTGTATTTTTCGCACTCTGCTATTTTTGTAATAAAGTTGTTTTGGTGCACTGCTCAGATGGGCCCGACAAAACCTCCGCTTTACCAACAAGCTAGCTAGGTTCAACGTTGTCACTTAGCCCGGGGGTAATGTGGGGACCGCTTCGGTTTCATTCGCCAGGGGTCAGCACCTGACGAGGAGCTGCACCCCCTGGCGGGCGCTACCGACGACTCTCAGCCACGAGGCACGCTTCACCCAGACACTTGTGATTCAACCAGCGGAGCGGGTGGTCATCTCCACCCACTCCCGCTGGATCAGCCACGAAGCTGCCGCCGCGTTCGACATTCCATCACCATCCTGGGGTCCATGGGAGACAGTACACAGTGAAGTTGAAGTTGTATCAATAAAGCATCAATAATCATCATCGAGTCAAATACGAGTTATTTATGTACCGTCGCCCAGACGGGAGTCAGAATAGGCTAAGAACTTCGACTCAAGTTACATAACCTATTATGCCAACCACGTGTGAAAATGAAGGACCTGATTGACATTATAGTAGCCTAGCTTCATAGGTAGAGCCACAGGCTACACACAAGGGACTAACAATATCACAAAATAGTTTTACCACGTTGGACACTGTTGAACAATAGACCTAATGCGCAATGTGTCATATATATAGGCCCTATACACTACATGTTACTTATTCATGAAATAGACCTTAGCCCAGGGCTAGGCGTAAAAATACAGTACATTTATAATATTGGTAACGTAGGACATTAATTTAAAAAGGCCTACTTTTTCTGGCATTGTGAAAATCGTGAAAACGTAATATTATTTCCCGTTATACATCATACATCGAGTCTAACGTTACAGTTTCGTAGGCTATGGATCTAAAATTACAAATGCATGTAATTAGACCTATCTATACCTATATACATGTGATTATGTAATGTGAGCATTCAACATTTATTTGACCTACAAAATACACCATCTGTTAGATTTTGTTGCTCATTAGAGCTATTATAAATAGTGGGTGGTAGTCTATATAAGCCTACCACTTTTTCTAATAGCTCTAATGCCTGGGCAAACGAAGCTAATTATGGATGGCGTATTTTATTATTATTATCAAATATGAACATGTTGAAACCCACATTATATAATAACATGTAAGCCACTATAACAATCAGGATGTTAGAAGTATACTATCGGGCCATATCATTGTTTTGTAGTTCTTATTTAGTTCTAATTTTCGCCGGATGCCTGACCTGTCCATGTAGGCCTACTTTGTATGACGTCGTCAAAGATCAATAATTACAGTTTGTTACAGCGTTCTGTTAAGTCCCGGGGTGTAGTGGTCAGTATTTGAAAAGACGTAGGCCTAATCTATGATTCATGTTCAAAATTATGTCGTGAGATACGATACGAAACATCATTTATTTTGCTACAGTAAGAAAGAAAATACTGGAGTAGAACAGCTTTTTCAATTGTGAAGTCGGGTATGAAATTATGACGTCAAAAATACTCCCCCTCCCTATCCCCAAAAAAACATTATCCGAGACAGTGGGTTTTGCTTGAGAATGTTTGATGGCAAAAATTACTTTTACAATAATTGAGGCCAATTGAATTCGCAAAACTATTGGCATCACCATGGTAACGATCACCCTGACCATTGTCATGGTTACGTGGGCGAATGTAATTTGCATTTTAATTCAGCATATATGGTCTATGGCTTGACCAAGTTTAAAATATTTTTTATCCATACTGACAGCGCAGCAAGGAATTCTTTCCATTGTGTCCATATTTTTAAAGATATTTTCAAAAATAATGATGACAGTCAAAGAGTTAAACTGTTAAGCCAGCGCAAGGTGGCGACACTTGCGTCTGGCGAGCCAAACGAGACCGGACGTGACTGCTCAGAAGCTACCCTTCCTAAGTTATCTTCCTCTAAGCTATTATACGTCACAGACAAACGAAATAAATGTAACTACTTGATTAATACTGGGGCAGCTGTCAGTGTTTTACATCGGTCTTGCGCTAACGGGATCGCGGACACTGATAGTCTACCTTTAGTCGCAGCTAACAACTCGACGATTACAACCTACGGTACATGTAAACGAATAGTTGATGTGAGACTGAAAAGAGAGTACTCGCGGACATTCATTGTCGCAGACATTAAGCAACCTATACTAGGAGCTGATTCTTTAATCTATTACAATATACTCGACGATTTACAAGGTATATGCTTGAGCAACATGAGAACTGGACTGCCATAAAGGCCACCTTATCAATAAATAAGCCGTTGTCACTCAACCATATAGACAGCATTCGTAACGAGTACACAGAACTACTTAATCAGTTCCCAGAACTGACCCGTCCTACCGCGAAGGGCGAGACCGTAAAACAGGGCATTACACATAAAATCGTGACCAAGGGACACCCTGCTTTTGCGCGACCACGAAGGCTCGCCCCTGATAAATTAGTTACCGCGAAACACAAGTTGAGATTATTAAATAAGGCGTTATCGAGCCTAGCGACAGCGAATGGTCATCAGCGCTTCACATGGTTCCTAAAAAAACGGTGAATGGAGGCCATGAGAAGATTATAGGAGTTTAAATGCTCAGACGGTGCCCGATAGGTACCCAATTCCTAATATTCAAGATTTTACACAACGTTTATCTGGGTCAAAGATTTTTTCAAAGATAGACCTAGTGCGGGCGTATTACCAGATTCCTGTTGAATCGTCCGACGTACATAAAACCACAGATACAATGCTTTTCGGCCTTTTCAATTTTACCCAGACGCTGTTTGGTTTACGAAATTACGGTCAAAATTTCCAACGATTTATAGACCACGTTACACTCGGACTCGATTTCGTTTTCGTATATTTGGACGACTCCCTAGTGACTTGTCACAAGCCCTTATCATAAGACCCACAGGAAACATTTTCAAATTTTATTTAAAAGGCTTGCTGAATACGGAATTATCATAGGTCCGGAGAAGTGCCAACTTGGAACAACTGAACTCAGTTTTTTGGGGCATTACGTTTGCTCTGAGGGCATCCCCCCCTTACCCACAGCCGTGGACGCGATAGTCAATTTCAATAAACCAGAGAAGCAGAGAGCGTCGCGCAGATACTTGGGCATGGTGAATTATTACTATCGATTTATTCCCCACTGTATGGAGAAATTGACACCTTTGAAAAATTTACTGACGGAAGCTAATGAAGGCCAGACCAGGTTATCGCCAAAATCTAATTTCAATGTAAATTGGACCGAGAGTGCCAATTTAGCATTTATCGAATCATAGCAAATGCTGGTGAACGCAGCTTTATTCGTTCATCCGAACCCGTCGGCACCATTGAATATCACGTGTGATGCTAGTGATTTCGCCGTTGGCCGAGTGTTGCAGCAGTGTATCGATAACGTTTGGCAACCCCTGTCATTTTTCGGTAAAAAAAATATCACCAGCAACGACACGTTATTGCGCATTTGATCGAGAACTTTTGGCGGCTTACGCCACGATCAGACATTTCAGACACAATCTAGAAGTAAGGGAATTTTTCGTCAATACCGATCATAAGCCTTTGACTTCTGTTTTGACAGAGCGCTCGTCACTTCTCCAAACTAGGTATCTGGCCTATATCGCAGAGTTCACGCCCGATATTAGATATGTGAAAGGAGAAACAAATTTTGTAGCCGACGCATTGTCGCGGCCATCTGTGTCAGCTATTGACTGCGATTCTGCAATCAATTATGAAGACTTGAACGCCAATCAGGCTCTAGACACCGAATTTACACGTTTGAGACATTCAACATCCTCTACTCTGGATTTTGATTACTTAAAACCTTCGACGACGTATTGGTATGGTGCGATGTATCAACCGGACACGCAAGACCGAAAGAAATTTCGAAGAAACACTTCACGGTTTAGGACACCCATCTCACCCATCGGAATAAATATCGATATCGCGAATTGGTGCACATCATGCACAGGTTGTCAAACAGCTAAAGTTTCACGTCATAATTAACCAGTTTTCTGTTCGATCATGTACAAGTCGACCTAGTCGGGCCCTTACCATATTCCAATGGTTTGAAATATTTGTTGACATGCCTTGACCGCGTTGGCCTGAAGCCATACCATTAGTCGACGTTAGAGCAGAGACTGTTGCAGATGCCTTTTTCAGCGGGTGGGTGGCTCGTTTCGGGACTCCCGCCACAATCACTACGGATAGAGGTGCCCAGTTCAAATCACAATTATGGGATACTTTGTGTAATCAATTCGGTATCACGAGAAACCGTACAACGAGTTACGATCCTTCAGTCGAATGGCATGGTCAAACGTTTTCATCGCCAGCTTAATACCGCTATTATGGCGCACGATTCACCGAACCCGTGGACAGCTACGCTACCGGCAGTCTTACTCTTACTTGGCATCCGATCGGCCGTCAAGGAAACATTAGGCAGATCGGACGCCGAGATGATTTACGGAATGACTCTCCGATTGCCCAGTGACTTTAATGAGAATTACATAGTCGACACTGACTTAGAAAATTATTCAGATAAGTTGTGTGTAGCCATGTCTCGTCTCCAGCTAAGCCCCCCGTGCGACACACATCAAAAGACATGTTCCAATATAAGGAGCTCGAAACATGTTCACATGTATTTTTGCGACGCATCGCGATAGCACCACCACTGACTGCCCCTTACGACGGACAGAACAAGGTCGTAGCAAGGAGCGGCCGAGTATTCAAAGTCATATAAAAAGCAAGGTTGAGACGGTGACTGCAGACCGTGTTAAACCTGCGCATATCAAGCGCAAGCCTGAAAACGATAGCACTCAGCAGCACAAAGCGACAACAAAGTCAAAACCTACGGCTTCAAAGCCTACAGCGAAAACTCGTGAACCTCGGACATCCGTAGCAAGAGCACGCAGCACTACTATGTGGAAGCCCTCCAGGACTGGAGTCACAACGGAAAAGAATTCGAATGCACGGTCTGCGACACAGACAAAGGAAGCGGTTCCAGCCATCACTCAACGATCCGATACGACTATGGAATAGTCGCCTAAACCGCCGGCACTTATTAAGGCACCCATGCCAGAACGAACAATTTTTCCTAGCGCGAAAGGGAAGAAAGAAGGTTGGCAAACATTCGCGCATACCTTTACACTTCCGAACCGACGTGCCCGCACGAATTTCTTTAAGAATACCGATCAAAACGGTAAAGTAACGGCGAATAAGCCATTTACACGAACACGTGTTGGACGACAAATCCACACCCCTGCCCGATTCGTGCAGCTGGTTCACGCGGTCGTAGCACCTAACGATATAAACAGCGGACCCAGCTGCGCAAATCACATAAATAATTTGTAAATATGAATTCCGCCAGGCCTGGCATAACTGAATCATACATTATGTAGATTAATGAAACGTTTTATAGTGTAAATCTAGTGAATACATTTAAACTGCATAAATAAATAGCCAAGTCAGTTGGACGAGACAACATGAGTTTTGGCATGACCATTTTAAGTGACATTTGCTAAGAGGATCGGAACTACATAAACTCAGAGAGTTTGGTCATTGCCGTGCTCCTCGAAGTTCGCCAACACCCCACGCTGTAATTTCACTACGACACTCTGATTATTTATGTTATATTGCTATACTTTTTATATAAACGTACGACTCGGTGCTACTCATATATTAAACCTACTTTAACGATTTCTGCCTGTCACCGTAACCACAAGCATAGTTTTTTAGATACACGTTGTCACTTAGCCCGGGGGTAATGTGGCGACGGCAACACACTAGTATCGTCTTCTCGACCGAATTCGTTTTGGGCCGAAGCTGACGAGCCGCTGCTTCTGCCCAGCCCTGTGCCACGCTGGTAATCGCGCCATTCTCGTTTATTCCAGTCTAGTTCGCTTTAGGAGACGGACGCTTAGTCCGCCGCTCGTTTCACCGGCCATTTGGCCTGGTCATCACTCTCTGTCGCAGGATAGCACACCCCGTATCTGACACTGTCAGAGAAACATCAATAAAGAGCGAGAGAAATAAATCATCTTTGTTACAAACTTTTATTTATTGCCTGCTGACTAGGCAGGACTTGGAAGATATAGATTTGAGCTCGATGGAGTTTCCCCGTACCATGCCGCCCAATAATCTCACGACCGATTTGGTAACCTCGCCACAGAGTCTGAGTAACCTCGCCACACCTGTTATATCCGAATTGCTCAATGCATTTCCAAAGTTTAATCTCTACTTTAAACTCGTTGACTTCTAATATTAATATTTATTAATGGACTAATTATTATTATGGTTTAGTGGTGTGGATATACCTAAAGTAAAAGTCACTTTAAATCTGTCACTTTGCGTTGCATTTTTTTCGCTCATTGCTCATGCAATTTTTATTTGATTGACATGAAATTTGACAAGCATTACTTTCTAGTCTTACGGCCCCTGCCCTGAAAATTTCAAGAAAAAATGTAATGTAACGTTAGTTTAAAAATTAGACTATTTGACATGTAGTTTTTTCGAATTATGACGCTCCTCTATAAACTCATTGAACGCTATCATCTTCAATCACGAAATTCCACTACATGCCAAATGGTGTAACTTTTGAAATACTCATTCAAATTTTACGAAATTATCAGGGTATGCGCCGGAATACTTGAACAGAGAGCTTGCAAAATTTTATGGAAATTGATTTAGAATTGACTAAGAAATCAGCGAAAAACACCCAACGCTGGTGGAAGTTGACTGCAACAATATATAGGCCCCTATTATAGACTTATATGAATGAACAAGAAATGTAGCCTACAAATATGACGAAAAACAGTTCAGTTTTAAACATTGAGCCTACAAATTGTACAACTAATTAATATTTTAGAAAAAAACTTATGTTGACTAATAGCCTATAGATATTACCCCTTAAATAGCTGAATTAAATTATTTATTTTTCTACACACTTAAAGTTGTGTCTCACTAGATCTACCTCAACCCACAACGTTTTTTATAAAAATATTTGATGTAACGTTAAACTTGAATCGAACACAACCCGATTAAACGGGAAACATTTGCGGGAAACGGTTGATAACTCCTGTAAATGTAATTGCAAATGTCGAATAATTGAACAAGGAAAAGGTGATATTGTATCTCATTCTACAAAGTAGTAACATAAGGTATGTAATTATTTTACTGAGAAGATATTTGCACCGGGATTATTTTGAAAAAATGCACACATTTGAATATTTAATATTTAAATAACCATAATATCGCTCGTTGTTTATCATTGAGTAACCGACGCAACGTCGTCGTCGATGAGGTCTCGCCACATATAAAAATTAGAAGGTGGGAGGGGGTACGGGAGTGGGGAAATAGGTGGATGCTCGCTTCTCCAGGCCCATGGAGGCTTGGAGTCGCTGTAGCCCTGCGGAGCAGGTCACCACAGACAGCTGCAAAATTAGCTCGCAGCGGGTCGATAAGATTCTATTCTTCTATTCTATTCACCCCAAATGCCAGTCCCATTGAAATACATGTAAAATGCCTCAATTCCACGGGCCGATTTTACTTCTTTTTGCCCTCCCCCCTATCTAGTGCCGCATATCATAATGAAGCCTGGACTGCGCATTTTCAAAAACAGCTCCGATAAGCCTAAGGGGTTGCTACCGAGACAGATTTTGAGCTAGGCCCCCTACACTACAGTGACAGTCTGTCCGACGGTGTTGTTTTTGCCTCGTGATAGCTGGGTAGGTGTTCATGAATGCCAGCAGTCTTCTCCCACCCCTCTCTGCCTCACTTGACACAGCCCTGTTATGTTACGCAATATAACAATTAGGTCTTGGCTAAGATATTTATTTCCAAAAATTGCAAATTTTGTATCTTTAAAATTAGATTTTTGGACTCGGCAGTAAAAGGCATTGCTCATTGATATAATTTATACACTTCTGGTGTGAAAAATGACCTAATAATGTAATTTATTGCAATGCCTGATCATGTGGTAAGTTAACCCTTTCATTACGACCATCTGACATGAAAAGGGGACAAAGTATGGTGAACTATGCATTTTTATTTATTAAGTTAATTTTGCCTGAGTTTGTGTCCTATTTAGGGGAAATAGGGGTGCTGTGTGTGAGAAACGGTTGACATTTCTGTACACCAGTCCTTGTGAATATGTCCAATGTAACGTTTGGGTTCCCCAGGTTAAGAAGTGTTCAGATGAAATATATGTTCATGATTAAATATAGTAGGGCCTAATTAGACTGTAAAGGGTTTTGATTGGAATAATATTGGCCAAGCGTTGCAGACAGTGGCCCAGCATTACATCAGCATTGGGCCAATGTATCGTGTTATCTGGTGTTTCTGGCGCCTGATGTAAAGAATACCCAGTGCCTGACTTATAAAGAGTAGGCCTAATTGTGGGATTCCCACAAAAAATAAAACTGGCCCAACATCATTCTATCGCTGCGCCACACTTTGAGCAATATCTTTGTTTTTGACGCAACAAGTTAATTTTAGTGGGCCATAGGATTTTTGAAGATAAGGCCCTGCCTGCTGAATTAAAGGGACTGGCTCAGGCAAAAATCATAAAAAAATCAGTGATTCTATTTTGGCTTGTTAATATGACCATATAATGTAAACATGTCCATAGAATAGAACTGCAAAAGTTTTTCTAATTTTTGTGCTGTGCATTTACCAGTTAGGCTAGATATAGAGCCGAAATTCCCGTATTTCTTATTTTTGACATGGTAGTGCCGCCAATAAATGGCCATTACGGCGCACACTGTCAATTTGTGAGCTGTGTATCGCTGTATTAGTTTCAGTATTAGTATTCAGCGTTGTTAGAACAGAGTCAAGGTTCGGCATCCCATGATCCAAAACATAGGCCTATATGCTTACCAATACCAGAGGTGGGCGAGTGGCCGCCACATCGCCACATGTGGCGACAGAAGCAAAATAGCTGTAATGTAAATATTAAAAAATGACCATCCAGAGCACCTGAAAGTAGCAATTTGTGGCGACAGGACTTATTTCACCTGCCCATCCCTGAATACAATTTAAATAAAGTATGGCAGGAAACGAGCTACTGAAACCAAAATCTAGTTGAAATGTTGCTGACTCCAACGAAATATTGGACTGTCACCTGTAACCTGACTGTAACCTCGCGATTTTCAGTCAGGTTGCCCCAAAACCCAGTCGCCCCACTTACATACTCGCCCCACTACTGGCTCGCCCCACTACCGACTCGCCCCACTACCGACTCGCCCCAAAACACAGTCACCCCAGTATAACACTTAAGCTGAGGTAGGCCTGGGTGTGTGGTGCATCGAGTTAGCGATAAATATCTATGTGTTAATTACCATAGACTCATATAGTAGGCCCAATACAATTATATGTGTCAATTTTTAATTGATTGATTACATTTAATAAGACTTTATATAGAGACTTAATATATAGGCTGAGACTCGAGATGCATAATCAATTAACTGCATGTCACAATCGTGGAGCTGCCAGTGCGAGTACCTCAATACAATAAGCGGATCCAATAGGCCTACCCGTGTTTGGCAAGTCCGTAGGCCTATATAGCTAGATTTTGAAAGGAGGTATCCCATAATAAAGAAATATTGACAGCATTTCCAGTGGAATATGTTTTTCATGTTACTCTTTGTAAAAATATATCCCAATTTCCCGATTGTAATTATTAGCCTTTTTGTCATTTTATGTAATTCCTTTATTTGGAAATTTTAACGGTTATAATTAGCCGTTATAAGTCTACATTGTGATGTATTAACAGCAGGAAAGAGACAAACATTAAGGCTAGTTGTTTCGCTGATTTAATTCTACTAGACACATTAACCCTTAAAGCGCTAAGATCCTGGCGGACACATATCAATTATATGCAAACACAGCTCATGCAGATTATTTATTATTTCTCGGACAGGGTGGATGAATAGAATAAAAGAATAGAATAAAAGAATAAAGCAACCATAATCCATGTAAGTTTTTGTTGCAAAGCGTTTGCGCCAACGGGCAAAGCACTATCTAAAGGAAAGTGTCATCACTCTGTTCAGTGTTGATAAAAGGTGTTACCTGTCCGTCTTGATACAACAACACGTCTACTGAGTAAGAATAGGATCACAACAGATATGTCATCACTTCCGCTGAGTGACGATCACACCTCCACATCAATGAACACTATTATTTTTAGTCCAATTGAAATTTGATAAGTATTAAAACATTTTTTTTCAACTGAGAAATGATTACTTCTCGTGTTTTAGTGTCTTCTTATATCTTTCTTAGTGAATGACTGGGCGAAGTGGGCGTGTGTGTCTTTTAGACGTGGCGTAATTGTTTGTACTATTTATCACGAAAAGGAACACTTATAATTAATTATTTGTTTTAAACGCGATATTGTTAGCTACCGCCGTCACCGTAGGTGAGACGGAGGGAGCTATGGATTCCACCTCTGTTTTTTTTTTACCTCTTCGTTTGCCTATAACTTTGTAAGATAATAAGCTAGGATAACAATTTTTGGTATGTGGGTTACTTCCAGGTGGCTAATGGACAGGATAAAATATTTTTAATCTGAATTCAATACGCAAGGTCGCAGAGGAGAAAATGATGATGTTACGGCATTGGGCCGTTGGGCCGTCCGTAAACAATTCGTTTCCGGAGCATATCTCTGAAAGTACTTGTCCGATTGTCTTCAAATTTTACACACAACACCCCTAGGGGGTCTAGTTGTGCCTTTTGGGGTATTTGAACTTTGACCTACTTCTGGTTCAGAACTATGACCTATTTAGACGTTTTGACGCGCACTTCGTTTCCGGAGCAGATCTCGAAAAGTACTGGACCGATGACAGTCATATTGCACATACATGTTCTCTAAGGTCCCTAGTTGTGCCTTTTCAGGTTTTTGGACCTTGACCTTGAAGTTGACCCAGCACTTTGACCTAATTTATAACAAGATAGCTACACCATTACTATAAAACAAATTGTGAGGTTTCAGGAGAGGATGCATCTTGAAAAATTTCAAGCCGATAAAATTCAAAATGGCCGCCTATCGGCCATTATTCACCTCAACAGGCCTGATATTGTGGAATATCATGAAAACCGCTCAAGATAGCTACACCATTACTATAAAACAAATTGTAAGGTTTCAGGAGAGGATGCATTTTGAAAAAATTCAACTTGTTCAAGTTAAAAATGGCCGCCAATCGGCCATTATTCACTTTCACATGGCCGTTATTTGGTAAACCGAGCTAGATGGCTAGACCATTACTATAAAACAAAATGTGTGATTTCAGGAGAGGATGCATCTTGAAAAAATTTGACTCGATAAAATTCAAAATGGCCGCTTATCAGCCATTATTCACTTTCACATGGCCGATATCTGGTCAACCATGCTAGTTGGCTAGACCATTACTATAAAACGAAATGTGAGATTTCAGATAAGGATGCATCTTGAAAAAATTTGACTTGATCAAATTAAAAATATCCGCCTTTTCGGCCATTATTCATTTTCACATGGCTGATATTTGGTAAACCGTGCTAGATGGCTAGACCATTACCTGATTTCTATAAAACAAAGTGTGAGTTTTCCGGGGAGGATGCACCCTAAAAAATTTTAACTTACGAATTCAAAATGGCCGACAATCAGCATTATTTACCTCGATAGGCCTGATATCAGTTAAACCGTGCTAGATAGCTAGACCATTACTATAAAACAAAATGTGACGTTTCTGGAGAGGATGCCTTTTAAAAACTTTCGACTCAATCGAATTCAAAATGGCCGCCTATCGGCCAATATTCACTTTCACATTGCTGATATTTGGTAAACCGTATTAGATAGCTGGGCCATTACTATAAAACAAAATGTGAGATTACAAGAGATGATGCATCTTGAAAAAAATTGACTCAATCAAATTCAAAATGGCCACCTATCGGCTATTATTCACTTTCACATAGCTGTTATTTGGTAACCGTACTAGATGGCTAGACCATTACTATAAAACAAATTGTGAGATTTCAGGAGAGGATGCATCTTGAAAAATTTTGACTTGATCAAATTGAAAATGGCCTCCTATCGGCCATTATTCATTTTCACATGGGCGATATTTGGTAAACCGTGCTAGATGGCTAGACCATTACTATAGAATGAAATGTGAGATTTCAGCTGAGGATGCATCTTGGAAAATTTCGACTTGATCAAATTCAAAATGGCCGCCTTTAGGCCATTATTCACTTTCACATGGCCGATATTTGGTAATTTAACTAGTTTATATCGAATTCAAAGTGACCGTAAATCAGCTATTAGTTACCTCGATTGGCCTGATATCGGGTAAACCGTGCTAGATAGGTAGACCATTACTGGGATACTGATTACCGTATATCCCCGTGTATAATGCGATGTTTTTTCTTAGCTATTCATGTCACAAAAAGGCACCTCGTATTATACGTAGATGTAGAATTTAATACAATTTTTTAGCTCTGTAGCGGTAGTACAGCGGTAAGTTTTCTAGCGGTAGAAACGTAGGTTAGTCGGCGTGTATGGTAAGCAGGCCTATACACACGATACAACAAGACTGTGTCTTTCCAACTAGTAGCAAACAAGAGACGTTCACCCAGTGCTGGTACAATGTTGGGCCACCGTCAGCGACGCTGGCACAACACTGTACCAGCATTGGGTGAATGTGTCGTGTTTGCTGGGAGCCCCCGTCTCACATTCCCGCCGACGCGCGTGGCACGTTTGACAACCACGGGCAGATATATGACGCCGTTAGTCTGCAACCAATTCACACTCCTGACCTGTTCATTTATATTAATAATGATTTAATCTAAGATCGCCTTTCATATGGGCGTGTTCTATTGTGTACGACAAATCTGAACATGATATTTTCCTATTGGAATGAGAGAATGCGTTGATGAAATATAACAGGATATCACTGTTTATATCTCCTATCGCAAATTCTATACATGTAGGCCTCAGAATGTCCATATTGCTGGGATAACATTAACACCTACCGCTGTTGCCGCGGCTGATACGGTATTGAGCAAATGGTGGTATCTGTTAGCTGTAGTTCATGGAGCGCTGCTGTGTTATTGCACCCGGACACCTTATACAACCAACCACCTCTTGTGTCTAGACAATGCGGCTAGTCTGCAAATGTTTTACAATCACATTGCATCTTGGAATGTTCTTATTTGAGCACGACGATGTTAAAATATGGTCTTTGTAATAGATAAATTAAAATGATATAAATTTGTCGGCGAAATATAAATACGGGTATTTTAAAATCTGTGTGTATATATATGTAGCCTATGCAGGCCTCAGAATGTCTGCCCATCGAGACAGTCCCGATGACATCCACTCTGCCGTGGAAAATGGAAATACAGTATCTGCTTACTTGATACTGCCCTTTGGTTTTGTAGAGCTGTACTGTTGCCGCTGTTCCCGTCATTGAGCATCGTCTATGCAGGTGTCACAGCGCTATTTAGTAGAATAAGATAATATCCATGCCTCACATTTAGAAGGCCCGGAACGCTGCCGACCGGGATGCTGCCTACATCCAAAATTTGAGGTCGTAATATACAGAGGGGTAGACGTTTTCCAGGTCATCCTAGGCCTCAAATCTTAACTCGTATTATACATGGCGTCGCACTATACGCGGGGATATACGATAGGATCATTAATTTCAATGGAGGTTTGCAATCTCTGACAGACTGTCTAGTTCTTATCTTACTCTTAGACTGAGCTTCTTAGACCTAGTTGATTTTTGACCTAGCCTAGGACTACATTAATAACAAGCAAAATTCTAATTCGAAGCGGGAGCTCCTGGACTTATGTAGTCTTGTTCAGAATTATGTCGTGTCAGAAATCCAATAAAAAAATAATTTTGAAAATGTATTTCTAGAAAAATCATTCCTTTTCGTGTTTTGGTCACTTTTAATTGTAGGGCCTATCTATAATGAGTGACCACTATATAATCACTCACTATAAATAACCCAATTATGTATTTGTTCTACATTGTTCTTCATTGTGTACAATCAGTTACACCACAATGACATTGCCAGATCTACATACAGCACCACTCTTCACAGAACTTAATAATATTATCCTCGCGTGATTTTAGTGATAATAATACGGTAGAGAAGCTAGATATTAGGCCCGCTTAATTTTATTAGTTTTATTTTCTTAGCAGACATAGGGCCTACGCATTAGGCCTGGGCCTACACATATAGCCCATAGTTCTATTATGTAGGCCCTATATTCAGTTAAGAATTACTGGACAATTCTAAGATTCATTTATTGATAGTTGATTGAACAACAAACATGTTTCCTCAACTCATTGTTTGAAACTTGATGTGATTCTAATACGCCCAGCTTGCCGCCTTTGATCAGGCTCCGTGGCTTACACAGCTAAATCTGTCACCGCATTGTTCCCCACGGCATGTCATCCTAACACTCACAACAGTTATCATGGTTATAGTGTCGTCTTTTCTTACTGTTTCTCAGACTCTTCACGGCTTACTGTCGACAACATTTTTACTATAAATATTGCACTAAAGATTAATGGATTAATTACTATTCCTTATTTCATTGAGAAGCTCTTTTCGTAAAATTGTATCCAAATTTCAACTTTTACGCGTCTATAGTGGCCAGTATGATTATCGCTACATGTATATACTCTGTTAAATATATTTCCACACAGCGATATTTGTATTAACATTTAAATATTAATACTTTATATGTATTTTTTTGTTTCTGTTTTCCAGACAGTTCATTGCTTGTATAAGCTATATAGTGCCGCTTTTTTTTCAGAAATAAAGTTATATTTCTCTAGGCCTAATAATCACCTGAGGCTAGTTCTAAGCTTCAGATTCTTGAGGCATTGTGATGTATCAGTTCAAAATAAAGAATAAAGCGATGGGGTTCAAATTGTCGTCAATCGGTGGCCGGTTTTAGGTGTAAAGCAGTTAATTGCCTCTTGGCTGGAGTAATTTCAATCTAGAGCAGATTATGTCATCACATTGCGCGAGCGTTACTCGTTAGTGTTCAGTCTTGTTTACATGCACATGTTGACATTATAATGTGTGAGATATTAATTAATTAATAGGCCTACACTCGTAACGGTTACGACTCATAGCGTAACATTGCAGCGCTGTTGCAACTGTAACTGACTCCCTGGTAAGACTACTGGGGCGTGCCGGTATTGGGGCGAGCCAGTATTGGGTCGAGTCGGTTGTATCTGGTTGGGGCGAATGGGTTTTGGGGCGAGTTGACTGGACTTCAACCTCGCCACAAGGTAACCTAGCCACCGGTAATCTCGCCACAAATTTGGTAACCTCGCCACAGAAGGCTGAGTAACCATGCCACAGCTTTTGTAACCTCGCCACATGTGGCTAAGTAACCTCGCCACAACTTCGCCACACCTGTTGTATCCGCATTTATCAATGTATTTTCAAAGGGAAATCTCTACCTTGACCGTGGTGTAGATGTCTATATAGACTTAGACTATATGTGCTATTAAAATCAAAAGCAAAAAAAATTCTAAAAAAATGGACCAATATATAACGAATAATAATAGGCCTACAAATTTATTTTGTACAGTAAATATTGTAGAAAATTTGTTCATTGTGACTAATAATAATAATATAATAACCCTTAAACCGCTGAATTAAATAATTTAAATTTTCACACACTTGGAGTTGTGTCTCACTACCTTTACCCACAACTTTAAGTGAGAGAAACAACTCGTATTTGATTAATTTGTAATTTAAGACTAAGCAATTTACAAATCTTGATGTTCAAATGGCTAATAAAACGGATTAAAGCGACTACAGTCGCGCTTAGCGGTTTAAGGTGAATAGGTGTAGGCCTAGCGGCAACAATAGAGGAAGTTGATGACACTGCCCCAAGAAGAGATCCGACAGCACCCGAGGAAGACAATAAGTAGCACTCAAGCTATGTGATCGACTCCAATAACACTTGATATTGTTGACGCAATTGATTGACACAAGTGATATTAACTCATGTGCGTGCGTGGTGACGTGAAGTCGATTGGGCCTACTTGCAAACGCTGAATAATAAACCATTTTTTCTTCTTCCGGTTTTAATAATAGCATAACCGCCAATATGAATCTTTGATATTTCTATCAGCATGAACACCTGATGAACGTTTAATATGGAATATGAGGTGATATGAATGACCCTTAAGTGTTTTATTTGTTGTTGGGAAAATGCACCCCTTTTGAAATAATAATGGGTCACATGCCCCATCGTCTAAGGCCAATGCCCCCCTCCTCTCCGAAAAATATCATGGGCCCCTTGGCCCCCTTTTTCCAATTTATAAATCGGGCACTGAATATGTAATAGTACCAATCTCATACATATAATTTTAACTATTTATATTGCCATATATTAACCGTCTGCGTCCCTATGTTTGGGCTATATTCAAGTTAAACTGAACGTAGATTTTAACCTAAGTCTATGCTAAAAACACAAATAGTAGGCCTAATTTATGTTCTTGTATTATGGACCCTATCGATGGAAACTGATATTCAACATCACATTGTAATAAAGGCCTAAATATCACGCTAATAGGGATCTAATTAGAAGTTACTAAAATGTGTGGTACCAAAGCCATAACTTTATTTTGAATTGAATTTACAAATAGTAATATTATTAATAAATAATGTTCCGTTAATGCTGGGTAAACGATGTAGAGGGCGGCACAACAATAAACTAAATATCCAGTTATCCCCGGTTTAATGCTAGTCCACCGTCTGCACTGCTGGCCCAACATTAAACTAACATTAAGTCGATGTAGCTTCTGTGGAAAGTATAGCGTATATAGCCAGTGTAATATATTATGAGATTATGCTTTGTACGCATCGCGTTGACTACTACAATGAGGCAATACCGCTGGAGTACAATCACGCGTTTATTGCCATAGAGTTAACTCTATATTTGGTCTGGCTGAACTTCTGAAATTCGATACCTTTGATTGTTGATCCACTGGTCGCCGTATCGTATTTGCTGAGATGCACCTAAAAGTATGCATACTTTAGAAGTGGATATATGTATATTAAAAACATGTCTCGAAGTAATAATATGTAGGGCTATAAAGTGTCTATAAAGCAGTTGGGCCAATATTTGTTTTTTTAATGACACAGCATCATAGTTGAATTCACGCTTCCCCATTCGTTGATTGTTTTCTACCAATTACTGGCCAACCGCCAATGATGAAGACGAGGACCAGCCGTACATGTGGATTATAAAACTTTAAAATATATATTTTTCATTTTTGCAATAAATGAAAATCAAAGTGGAACAGGGAACACTATTATGGCAGAACCAGAGTAAAAACATACCTGTCAATTATAACAGGTAAGGGATAGCAATGACATGACCAATATATATTATGCACATTTAATATGTTGTGTAGAATAAAATATGAAAAATGTTGGGCAGCGCCCCTGACGGTGAACCAATATTAAATCCACAGGTAATGTGTTTGTATATATGTAATAACAATACCGAAGGGTGGGGGGGGGGGGGTGTTGGTGCCTGCTAGGAAAGTCAGAGATCGCGGATTCGTCTCCTGCTCTGGCATTCATGACCGAGAGTTAGTGTGCTCGGCCGTAGACCAACAGGGCTCAATTTCGAATCCTGTGTCTGGAGGGCAGTGACACCTCATTCATTTCACCATCCTCAGGTTCTCCTTACCCAGTTTAGCCTATATGTGTACAAATGTGGTGTAGAACCCCATATATTTCATTTCATAGCATTTGATACAGCCAACTAACACCTGACTCAACGTTGGCCTGACAACATTACAGCAACATTTCAGCAAAGATCGTGTGAGTTGAGAAAGCCTTCATGGGTCCTTATCCTTAGGTCTACTGTGTGTATTGTGATTTCCATAATTGGCATTACGTAAGAGGGTGCAGTGAAAGTGCATTACGTCCACATGTGATAATGATGGATTAGGGCTACTGTATATTTCATGGCTGAGTAAGAAACATTAAAAGCTGATAATTTACAACTTTGTTAGGCCTATTTTAGACATTGAAAATTAAAGATTTCGTGAAAATTCTTGGCTAACTGGGGCATTATAAAAGTCCCAGAAAAAGTAATAATTGCACTTTTGTAATATTAACATTGTAGTCCTGTGAAATGATTCTTTGTCAAGCATATTTCATTAGGTGCAGTGCTTCAGAACGTGTGTAAAATCAGCAAAATGTATTATGAGAACCGAACATAATAATATAAATGCCAATGATCGATATAAAAGATATCTTTTCATGATAATGCATCTTAGGGTATAGATATACATTCCCTGACACATTTATAGCTGATTTTTTGCAATGCTGTTGACAAACGTCAAGGCCCCTGGGCCTCTTGTTATTTTTTCCGAAAGATAGTGACTGATTTTGCTTCATGTATTTGAAGAGGCAATTTATTCCACAAGCGCGGTGCGGCAACCACAAACGATGAATGGCCGTAATTTCTTTTTGACCGCGGTCCAGGATGTATTAACTTCGTACTTTCGGATCTCAGTGTTTGCTGGTGTTTCTCGAAATGTAACAAATCACTGACATATGAGGGAGTACCCATGAATAGTGATTTAATAGGTATATTTTTCGGAACAACCGAACAACAACGAATTACAGTAATCAAGGCGACTGCTCACTAGAGCATTGGCTAGATAAATTGCAGTAGATTTATTCAAATGAATTAGAATGCGTCTAAGATCTTGAATATGGTAGAAAGCTTTTTGACATCGAACTATCCCTGATTGGAATTTTCTCCCGGCAGCTGCCATAGAATCAAAAACTGTGGCGTTCAAGAGTCGGCTGGTCCACTAGCCCTTTCCCCCTCCAGCCTGATACTCCAAAAAGGAGGTGCTGCTGGAGTACCAATTCAAAGTCAAAGATCTACAAATATTCGAGACGTGTTTCTTTAATAAAAAAGCTGGATCAAAAGCCACACCCAGGTTTCGTATGGAGTCTATTTCGGCAAAATTTTGGTTCAGAAGCTCAACTGAGAAAATATGAGCAACTTTTTTCCGTTGAGTTGAATTTCCAATGATCATGAACTCTGTCTTAATAGGATCAAGTTTCAGCATGTTTTGATACATCCAGACCTGGATTGCCAGCATACAATTTTTTACAACAATTAGGGCCTAAAGACTGTGTTATATCTGCTTACTGCAATGAAAGATCTACACCGTATATTTGTGTGTCATCAGCAAAAAGGTGATGCTTAAGATCAAAAGCTGTTTTTATTGAACTGAGAGGAGTAGTATGCATAGTAAGAAGAAGTGGACCCTACACAGAGCCTTGCGGAACACCACACAATAATAATTGCGGAGTAGACAGTACACCATTAACTTTAACAAGCTAAGAACGACCGGTCAGGTAGGATCGAACCCATTGCAACACCACACCATCAATGCCAAACCACTCAGTCAATCTACTGAGCAAGAGGTCATGATCGATGGTGTCAAAAGCCGCAGACAAATCCAAAAGCGAAAGAGCAGTAAGTTCCCCACGGTCTTGAGCTGACAAAATATCATTTAAATATACAAAAGGGCCGTTTCGGTGGAATTTCCACATTTATATATATGCTGATTGAAAGTTATTCGAAATACTTGAATTTTGCATGTGAGATTTTATTTGGCTAGTAACGATTTTCTCGATCAATTTGGAAACAAAATTTAATCCAGATACAGGTCTAGAATTGCCTAATTCATTTCGATCTAGTGAAGGTTTTCTTAATAGTGGTGTAACATGAGCAATTTTAAAGGTATCTGGGACCTTCCCTTCTGCCAATGAGAGATTTATGATCATTGTGATTGACCCGGCCAAAATATTTGTGAGAAATTGAGTAAAGGATTTGGGGCAGCTGGAGAAGTAGGTTCAGGATGAATGTTTGAATCTGATTTCGCTGACATTAGAGTGTCGCTGATTTTAGCTATTTTGCTTATGAAAAAACCATTGAAAGAGCTAGCAAGTTTGGTATTGCATGAACTACCCGGAAGTATATTGTTTTTTTTTATGCAAAATGTATTTCATTTTGTCCCATAATTTTCTAGGGTTTGTGATGTCCTCTGAAACCAAATTTGTATAATAGTTCTTTTTGCTTTTGATATTTAATTTAGTCTGTTACACAGGTGAACTTGTGCATTGAGTCGTGATCGGTTATCCACTCATTTACTGGTCTAGCATTTGGTGTTACCTTACAACTTTTTAGAGGTACATGTTTATCAAGCAGTGTCGACATACATGGTATTGGGTATATAAAGAGGTAACTGAATTTGTGTCAGGGTTATGAATTAGGACGGTATTGGTTAGATCATTTTTGAAATTATGAATGTCTAATTTTCGGTAAGATCTGTAATTTATTTTTTCCTTTGGCTGGCACTAATTATGTTTTATGTATAAAATAAGAAAAAAAGATGACACCAACATAGCTACATAACTTACTACAGTACCACAAACTAGTCAACATACATAAGCTACTAGAAACATAAATCATTTAAAACACATAAAATGCCGAACATCCAGGTATAGGAGTGGTTTTCTTCCAAGTACGATCCTTGCTTGGAACAAATTACCTACTAATATTAAAGAAAGTGCAACTATATATATATATTTTTAAGACAATTTGTTCTGAAAAAAACTGAAAAACCACAATACAATCATATTTGCACTGGACCTGAATATAGGCATCATACTAGAATTAAATTAGGTCTAAGCGCACTTAACCAGCAAAGGTTTACCTATAATTTAATAGAAACCAAGTTTTGCGATAATTGTAGAGACAAAGATGAATCTCCCAAACACTATTTTTTAGAATGCCCACAGTACGAAATCTTTAGAATTACCCTTTTACGCCAGTTACAAACTTTTACTGCCAGATTTATTTCAAAATAAGAGAAACTTATTGGATATGATAATTCATGGAAATTCAAATGATATAACTACAAAAATCAAACTATGTTCCGCTATTCATACTTTTATAGCTAACACCGGTAGATTCTCCAAATAAATTAATATGCCATACTGCTCCAAACTTCCTTCAGAAACATGATTATTGATAACCGATCCATGCATTATTCATTCATTTTCATTATTCACACACAGGAGACCAACTTTGTGGCCTTCAAGCTGTTTGTAACCATGAATAAATAAATATGTTTTCAAAAAAAAAAAAAAAGTGGCTTTCGGTCCTTGTCCAGGCCCGGCAACATCAGCAGACCCAAGGTTAATAGTGGATGACTACTTCATGCACAAGCGAGGCAACACGAAATCAGCATTGGTCCAGTATGTGGATAATATCATAGCAGCTGAAATAAACAGGCTTGGGAAGGAACCAAAGACCTGAAATCAACCTTGATTTAAGATCTACAGGAATCTATGCCACACTGGACGCCCACGAGACCAGATCGCATTGTGTATGCAACTGTGATGACAGCGCAGTCCGATAGTGTGGATGATGTATCCAAGTACATCAACCAACTGAAAAATGATCTTCACATAGGAGAAGAAGGGTACCCAAAACAGGTTGTGGTTGTAGGAGATCACCAAACATAGGCCCTGATGAAGAACCTGATGATAGTTGCTTGATAGTTTAGGCCCCTACTATAAAAATACTTCCATTGGAGCTTGAAATGCAAACTAGTAGATGCCAAGGCGTTACCAATATATTGCATTTGAGTTTATCGTTATATACTCATTTATAACTAAAAAGAAATATAACAGTAACACAGCAGTACTGGTAGGATTGATAATGTTAAACGTTGTGATTTAGTTTGCTATATTTCGTTTTTCGTTCTTTTGTGTACCATTGCAACGATAGTTATAGTGAGCACAATTTTATGCCATCATTGCTCCTTCATTTATTTGTATAATAATTCAGGTACGGGGGCCTAGTACCTTTTATCTATACTCACTCACAGCTTTCAGTAGCTAAAGGGCTAACAGTTTGACATCGAGGGCACGTGTTACTATAATCCACCCGCACAGCATTCAAAGAAAACATTTATATTCAAGTAACTCAACAGTAGGCCTACCTGTAGGATAAACAATAAAAAATTGTATGAGCCAAAGAAGATTTGTTTTGTTAGATTTAGGCCTATTATTTTGTAAAATGATGGATGTACTATGTCACGATATCTACTTTATGTTATGAAGAATGCTATATATAATGTATTTATATATTCTTTTCTGGGGGGTAAAATGATTGATGGTTGTGTACAGTGTGACGATGTAGTAAGTTCAGAAATTATGTCATGATACTTGTTTTAATGTATAAATAATGTTGTTTCTGGTCTTTTTGAAGCCCAGTGAAGCTCAAAATGCTGACTGTTTAAGCACGGTGTCAGAGTTTATCAATATATATAAAAAGTTCATATATTTACGGGCATAAAAAGGTTTTTTTTCGTGTGGTGTTCGTGGTGAACCTCGAAACCTATGCACATTTAATGTGTTTTATGTTATTTCATGTATTTTATGTGATACAGCCATTCTTTGGGTGATGTTGAACATATACTAGTATTGTATTCGATAAAATGTAGCAGGTTTATTAATTTTATTATAATGGGTGTGAGACCAATCATGATGATATATACTGTAAGGGTTTATATATCAATGTGATGAAGGTACAGTATACCAATGATGTTATTACAATGTTGTGCACAATGAACATGACGAAAAAAATCGATTGGTGTGGATCACATGCCTGTGTAAACCTATGTACACATCATACTGAATTCATCGTACTGTATAGGCATAAAGTTAAAAATTGCCTCTATGAATTGTAGAGGTCTAGCCGACAAAATTAAGCGACTGGACGTGTTCAATTAGTTTCTTAAAAAAAAAAATTGTATGCCTACAAGATATCCATATTGAACAGCTGAATGTTGATAAAATCAGAACAGAATGGGGGTCCGAAGCAGTTTTCAGTCCGTTCAAATCTAACGCGAGAGGTGTTGCAATATTACTTAATAATACGTTTGATTTTAACATTATTAAAACAGAAGTGGATCGAGAAGGAAACTTTACGATTGCACACATCAATTGAAACAATGATCATTTCTATTACCGATAGATATGGACCAACTAGAGACTCTCCTGATTTTTAGCTCCCGCCGTCACCGTAGGTGAGACGGAGGGAGCTATGGATTCTACCTCCGTTTTTTTTTTGCCTCTTCTTTTGCCTATAACTTTGTAAGAAAATAAGCTAGGATAACAAGTTTTGGTATTTGGGTTACTTCCAGGTGGATAATGGACAGGTTAAAATATTTTTAATCTGAATTCAATACGCAAGGTCGCAGAGGAGAAAATGATGATGTTACGGCGTTGGGCCGTCCGTAAACAATTCGTTTCCGGAGCATATCTCTGAAAGTACTTGTCCGATTGTCTTAAAATTTTACACACAACACCCCTAGGGGGTCTAGTTGTGCCTTTTGAACTTTGACCTACTTCTGCTTCAGAACTATGACCTATTTAGACGTTTTGACGCGCACTTCGTTTCCGGAGCAGATCTCGAAAAGTACTGGGCCGATAACAATCATATTGCACATACTGTTCTCTAAGGTCCCTAGTTGTGCCTTTTCAGGTTTTTGGACCTTGACCTTGAAGTTGACCCAGCACTTTGACCTAATTTATACCATCGGTAAATCCGACTGAAAGATTTTGCGGAATATCATGAAATCCGCTCAAGATAGCTACACCATTACTATAAAACAAATTGTGAGGTTTCAAGAGAGGATGCATCTTGAAAAATTTTCAAGTTGATCAAATTAAAAATGGCCGCCTATCGGCCATTATTCACCTCGACAGGCCTGATATTGCGGAATATCATGAAAACCGCTCAAGATAGCTACACCATTAATATCAAATAAATTGTAAGGTTTCAGGAGAGGATGCATCTTGAAAAATTTCATGTTGATAAAATTAAAAATGGCCGCCTATCGGCCATTATTCACCTCGACAGGCCTGATATTGTGGAATATCATGAAAACCGCTCAAGATATCTACACCATTACTATAAAACAAATTGTAGGAGAGGATGCATTTTGAGAAAATTCAACTCGTCCAAGTTCAAAATTATTCACCTCGACAGGCCTGATATTGTGGAATATAATGAAAACCGCTCAAGATATCTACACCATTACTATAAAACAAATTGTAGGAGAGGATGCATTTTTAGAAAATTCAACTCGTCCAAGTTCAAAATGGCCGCCAATCGGCCATTATTCACTTTCACATGGCCGTTTTTTGGTAAACCGTGCTGGATGGCTAGACCATTACTATAAAACAAAATGTGTGATTTCAGGAGAGGATGCATCTTGAAAAAAATCGACTCGATAAAATTAAAAATGGCCGCTTATCGGCCATTATTTACTTTCACATGGCCGTTATTTGGTCAACCGTGCTAGATGGCTAGACCATTACTGTAAAACGAAATGTGAGATTTCAGATGAGGATGCATCTTGAAAAAATTTGACTTGATCAAATTTAAAATGGCCGCCTTTTCGGCCATTATTCATTTTCACATGGCTGATATATGGTAAACCGTGCTAGATGGCTAGACCATTACCTGATTACTATAAAACAAAGTGTGAATTTTCGGGGGAGGATGCACCCTGAAAATTTTTAACTTACGAATTTAAAAATGGCCGACAATCAGCATTATTTACCTCGATAGGCCTGATATCAGGTAAACTGTGCTAGATAGCTAGACCATTACTATAAAACAAAATGTGACGTTTCGGGAGAGGATGCCTTTTAAAAACTTTCGACTCAATCGAATTCAAAATGGCCGCCTATCGGCCACTATTTACTTTCACATTGCTGATATTTGGTAAACCGTGTTAGATAGCTGGACCATTACTATAAAACAAAATGTGAGATTTCAGGAGAGGATGCATCTTGAAAAATTTTGACTTGATCAAATTCAAAATGGCCTCCTATCGGCCATTAATCACTTTCACATGGGCGATATTTGGTAAACCGTGCTAGATGGCTAGACCATTACTATAGAATGAAATGTGAGATTTCAGCTGAGGATGCATCTTGGAAAATTTTGACTTGATCAAATTCAAAATGGCCGCCTTCAGGCCATTATTCACTTTCACATGGCCGATATTTGGTAAACCGTGCTAGATAGCTAGACGATTACTATAGAATGAAATGTGAGATTTCAGCTGAGGATGTATCTTGAAAAATTCTGACTCGATTAAATTCAAAATACCCCCCTATCGGCCATTATTTACTTTCACATGCCCAATATTTTGCAAACTCTGTGAGATGTTAGTCCATTACTATAAAACAAAATTTGAGGTTTCGGGGGAGGATGCACCCTAAGTTTTTAACTAATTTATATCGAATTCAAAATGACCGTAAATCAGCTATTAGTTAACTCGATTGGCCTGATATCGGGTAAACCGTGCCAGATAGGTAGACCATTACTGGGATACTGATTAGGATCTTTAATTTCAATGGAGGTTTGCAATCTCTGAAAGACTGTCTAATTCTTATCTTACTCTTAGACTGCGCTTCTTAGACCTAGTTGTCTTGCGTCTTGATTTTTGTCCTAGACTAGGACTACATTAATAACCCTACACAAATTCTAATTCGGAGCGGCAGCTCCTGGACTTATGTAGTCTTGTTATGGTAATATCAAGAATCGCATGGAGCAGTATAATGATACTTTCCATATAATGTGCGGCGATTTTAATTTGGTCATGGACCCTACTAAAGATTATGAAAATTATAGTAATGTAAAGAATTAGAATTCTAGGAAAAAAGGTTTCGTCTTTCATTAGTTCACTCAATTTAGAGGATATATGGAGATCCATTTATCCAGACGTTAAAGGTTTCACGTGGAGGAAGAGTAATCCGCGAAAACTGGCCCGGCTTGATTGACAAAGTATAAATGCATATATAATGAATTTAAAAATTATCCCTGGCTACCGCACGGACCAATCAGCTATAACGCTGGAAGTTTGTTTTAAACAGGAGGAGAGGGGAAAGGGGTACTCGAAATTCAACACATCATTATTAGGAGATAATAATTATGTAAATATTGTAAAAAAATGCATAGCTGAAACAAATACTACATATAAAAACCCTCATTTTAATGTTCAAGATAATGTAAACACTGATGACCCACTTTTTTGTATCGATGATAATTTATTTCTTGAGACACTTAATGACAATTCGTGGAAAGACTATTTCATACTCATGTTATAAAAAAACATTCAAGGCTCGAAATAGAGCTAGAAAATAAAGTAAAAATAATTGAGCAAGAAATTCAGTATATTTTTTTCAATATATCGCTCACTAAATTAGCAAACCTAGACGAAAGTGAAAGGGAGCTAGAAAATATAAGAAATGACAGACTGAAAGGTAACATGATACGCTCCCGTGCAGAACAAATAGAATACGATGAAAGATATTTTTTACATTTAGAAAAACAACGTTTCACCAATAAACAAATGACGAAACTTATAAACGATGATAATGTGATAATTACGGACCCAGATAACCAGCGAAACTTTTATGAAAAACTATATTCTAAAGACAGAAACTTACCGGAGCGTGAACATATAAGGGATAAACTTGATAACCTGAACATCCCCTCCTTACCTAATGACATATCAGAAAGTCTTGAGGGTAAGTTATATATGAAAGAATTAACAGTAGCTCTCAAAAATACTAAGAACAATAAAAGCCCAGGTATTGACGGATATCCGATTGAGTTTTTCAAATTTTTCTGGAAAGATTTAGAAAAGTTTGTTCTGAACGCTTTCAATTTTTCATATGTCACTGGAAATTTATCAATATCATTAAAACGGGGGGTTATTACATGTATTCCAAAACAAAATAAGTGTCGATTTCACCTAAAAAGCTGGAGACCGATTCCACTGCTTAATGCAGTGTATAAATTAGCAGCATCATTGCAAACAAAATTAAACCAGTTCTTGGTCACATTATTAATGAAAATCAAAAAGGGTTTATTAAGGGAAGATATATTGAAGAGAATATTCGTATGGTATATGTATATGATGCATTGTTTTACGCAAAACTACAACATAAACCCGGATTACTTCTACTTATCGATTTTGCAAAGGCTTTTGATTCGATATCTTGGAATTTTTTACAAGAAGCTTTAAGCAAATTTGACTTTGGACCCTCCATGCAGAAATGGATTTATTTATTTTATAATGATATTCAATCGTGTGTTTTACAAAATGGTTTTCTATCGCAGTAGCAGGCTTTAGATAGCAGGCTGTAGATAGGGCGACCCACTTTCACCTTACCTTTTTACACTAGCGATGGAAATATTAGCTATAATGATTGGAAATAATACGAAAATAAAGGGCCTCCGTATAGACGGTTTAGAGATTAAGTTAGGTCAATACGCAGATGACACTCAAATTTTCTTAGATGGATCAGAAGAAGCATTAGATTTAATATTAAAAGTTTTGGAAGAATTTAGATTAGTATCTGGATGAAAAAATTAATATGGAGAAGACAAAGGCTCTATGGATAGGATCAATGATCAACTCTAACCAAAGGTTGTGCCTCAAATATAATCTAGACTGGGTGATATCTGGTAGTTCTAATGTATTAGGAATACATATGAACGCCGACTTATCGGATATTTGGGAGATTAATTTGACAAAACAACTTGATGAAATTCGTTCTTTATTGGCTAGATGGGGGCGGCGACGATTATCAATAATGGGTAGAATCACTGTAATAAAAAGTTTAGCTCTTTTAAAGCTAGTATATTTGTTTTTATGTCTTCCAAACCCCACTTTACCCATACTTAAAGATATTAATCATCTTTTTTATAAATTTATTTGGCAGGATAAACCAGATAAAATAAAAATAGATACGTTACAGCAACCATTTATTAGAGGAGGTTTAGGTATGGTTAACATCGAAAAGTTTTCAAATTGACTTGGCTGAGAAAAACTATTAAGGAAATTCTTTCTTGTCAATTTATATCACCAAATTTTGAAATAAAGTCCCTTCTTATGGGCTTTTGGTAGTAATTACTTACAAACTCATATTAAGTATATAGATAATCCTTTTTGGAAATATATTTTTGTAGCTTACATCAGCCTTATAGGTAAAATTAAGATCGAATGCTATAATGAAATAGTGAACGAACCCTTATGATTCAATAACCATTTCATTGATGGCCATATGTGTATATATAACTGGGCAAAACAAGGTATATTATTCATTAAAGATATTTTAACGGAAGAAGGTACATTTTTTAAATTTTCGGATTTAAAGCAACGTTTTAAAATAAAAGGAACGTATTTAGATTACTTTCGGCTGCAAAAAAACTTGCCAGAGGCGTGGCGTGACTTATTTACTAATAAAGCGATAGGGAATACATGCTTGCTAACAATACCACCTGTTTTAAATTCAGTCAAACTCCTACTTAAAGACCCGGTCGGCAGTAAGACAATATATAATGTGCTAACCCAATTTAAAAATTATGAGCCAATATGTATAAGAAGATGGGACAGGCTCTTGCCAAATGACAATAGACATTGGTTAAATATATTTAATTGGTCTTTTAAATGCACTAATAATGTTCAGCTAAGTGTATTTCGATATAAACTAATCCATAACATTTTACCAACTGATAATTTTTTGAAAAAAATTGGCATTTCCCAAACAGATATATGCCGATTTTGTAAGACTGACGTTGAAACAATATTACATGTCTTTATAGAATGTTAAATAATATCAGATATGTGGGAAGAGTTTTTCATTTGGCTTAATCATAACGTGAATGTGGACATACGGTTTTCCCCAGAATATATTATTTTTGGTACTGACCACGACTTTGCTACTGGAGAAATTATATTATTAACTAAGTTGACTATTAATACCCATTTACAGAAAGGAAGACTAGTTTTGTTCGAAACTATAAAGCTTAAAATTTCAAATATATACAGACCCTGCTCTATAGTGCCTCAGAGTATAGCACCCACGATAAATTTATACAAAGGTGGGAAAAATATATAGATGTTGTACCCGAATTAATAAATTAACCACTCGTGGACATTATGAGGCACCACCAGCTGACAACGTCATGTCAACACATGAAGGACATCACTCAGTGGAAGGATGTCCACAGAATGCTGTCTTGCTGTTTATGAGGCATTGTTGCATGAAGTTCTAAGCAGCGCTAAAACCAACGATGCCAACGATCTGAGCACCTGGCTAGAAGAAAAGATGGCTGACGAGCAGGATGATGTTCTCCGCTTTTGGGCACAGACAGTGTGTTTTTTGAATGCCTACATCGGATACTACTACAGCATCAGAACAGGGAACTATCATCTTCGGAATGTCTGTCTTTCTGTCATCTCCGAGCTGTTTTTTGCATATTCACACAGCAAGTACGAAGAGCTGGTGTGCGAGACCATCAAGGATGTGCTAACACTGCCAGCGTCACTTCGTGAGTGGAGAATGGACGGTTAGCATCAGTGGTAGACCATACCACAATGTTGCCCTCGACGAGAGCCATGAACAAGTCGTCAACAAAAGGCTGAAGGAGCTCACATGTCGACCATCAGAGCATCGCACTGTGGTGCTGGCAAGCTTCATGGCATACTTGGACAAATTTATGCAGCTATTGTTTTGCAGTGTGATCAAGCACAACAAACTACATTCCAGACAGGATCATGGTACTGAGTACAACTATGCTTATAATGTCCTCCAGAAGGTGAAAAGTGAGAGAATCTTCAACACTGACAAGGAAACAACTGAATCACAGCAGTTGTGGAACATCTTCCATCCAAAGCCACCAATTATTGACAGCATTACAAGGCATGATCTGCTAACTGAGTGCACTGAAGGCAGGGCTAGGATGGTAACCCACATCCGTCAGCATGTCCTTGATCCTCCTTTGGAACGGCCAAAAAAGCAGCATTGCAACAAACTGAAGACCTTCACTAAGAAGAACCATACAACCCGGACAACAAACACCCTTACTGCACAGATGACGAAAATGCTTCAGAGTGCATACAAGCGCCAGCAGGACTCTGGAGTGTATGTGGAAAATACATTGGAGTATCCTCTGGCACTGTGCAATGAGTTTGGAGAAATGAGAGACAGTCACAAAAGCAAGATCAAAGATGCGATGGAAGTGAACTTTGAGGTGATATTCATTCATTCCATGCCAGAACTGCCTGAAAGCAGGAACAGTGAGGTGATAATTGACTTCTTGCGGTTTCTGCATAATCCAACTTCTCCAGATATCACTACTTCCAATGACTTAGCCTCGTACTACTGGTCTCAAGTAGTTCTCATAGACAAAATGGAGCACCTACCAGCAGTTCGTCAGCTTAGGCCACTATGTTTTTTTCTCTGTTTTAGATGAGCGCGCGCATTAGATTTAGGCCGCGCATTACCAAAAAAAACCATGTGTTTTTCTTCTGCCCAGCGCGCGCATTAGATTGTTGCCGATTTCCGGAAAAAATAGTCAATTTCGGGAGATAAAAAAACATTTCAAAAAAAGCAAGTTCATTTCGAGAGATAAACAAAATATTTTTCCAGCTATGTTTTTTTGCATGTTTTTCGTCGTCCTCATTAACTTTTTTTTAAATAGGTCAAAAGTTGTTTTTATTTTGTCGCCCTCATTAACTTTTCCAGAAATATGACCAATGTTTCCAAAATATGTTCAATGTTTTTTTTTCTTAAATGTTTTTTTTTCCGCCCTCCCTCATTAGATTTTGTATTTAAACAAAGTGGCCTTATACACAAGGAGAGAAAGAAGAAGAGTGGTGGTACCGGGTCTGGCAAAGTCTACAGCACTGTCAAAGTTGAAATCTTGCTGTTTGATGTCACATTTTATCTTTAAGAATGTTCAAAAGCTGATATTTAATATTTGATATGTACTAATAAAAAAGAAGAAAGAAATATAAACGAGAATGGTTAAAGAGTTAAAAATAGATTTACAGTTTTTAACATTTCATGTGCGTTCTATTTTTTATGAGCCGACTATTTGGTTTAATGCCATAGTAGACTGGAATTGTGTATATATTGTAAGCATGCCGGCAAGGTAGGCCCCTATGCGGGTATTTGTTGTTATTTGATCACTGAAAACAATTACGTAGGCCCACGAAAATAGGCAGTTGGCAACAGTTGTCAAAACAGGCGCGGGAACATAACCAACGTTACTTCTGGATTAAATAAATCGATAGCTAATAACGACAATGATAAAAAAACAACAGATTGTTTTCGTTAGTTGCATCCTGGAGATCATAAGTTTATAGGGAGATTAAGGTATTTCCAGACATCGTGTTGTTCACAGTATTTTTATCTAGTTATCATAGAAATCCAAGGGTCATATGGAGATTAGAGTTTTTCAAGACATCACGCTAACAATTTTTCGTTAGTTGCCATAGCGATCAAAGGGCTATATGGAGATTACCATCTTCAAGACTTCGTGCTAGCAATTTTTCTCGTCAGCTGCAATAGAGCGTTATATTAGATGCTAACATGATTTTTAATTAGTTTCCCTTGAGATCAAAGGGTTATAATTGTGGAGATTCAAAGTGTTTTAAAAAAAATGCCCCGATGCCATGTGATAAAAAAGAATAATATTGTTAGCCTATGATTTAAAATTAGCCGGTAACTTTGAGGTGGTAATTTGAAACTAGAGGGGGTAACTTGAAACTAGTTTCAGATTACCCACAGGGGTAACCTGAACAGTGGGGTTATCTGAGACTGTTACACCGGGTCGTTAGATGTGTACCATAAGTTGATCAAGTGCAAATGGCTATCCATTAGTGCAACGTGTTACCTGTAAGTTAGTTGATTCAACACCGACCTATTATCTCAGATGGTGGACTAGATTCGAACCAACGTTTGTTTCAATATATTTAGATGACGACTGTCGATGTCAATTTAGTAGGAAAAGTGTCATTATACATTTTTTTCTTACCTTTTTATAACTCACATGTCTCGTTTTCAACTTTATTGTTTTTCAACTCATGTTTAGCCTTCCTTTTAATTTTAATTAAAAAGGTGGGCTATTGCAATTGAAGTTCGGCGTCGTCGGCGTCGGCGTTAACATTTACTTGTGGGCGCGATCCTTCCCAAATTTGTTATGTATGCTACTAATGACCAGTTCTGGGACAAGTTCAATAATGGCCGAATTTTTTTTCAAAATGGCCGACTTATTGCGATTTTTCGCCTTTTACGTCCATAATTTGACCTTGTGGGTGCGATAACTTGAAATTTTTTTTATGTATTATCTTCAAATTTGTTATGCATGTTACTAATAACCATTTCTCGGACAAGTTCAATAATGACTGGAAAAAAAATTCAAAATGGCCGATTTTTTGTCATTTTTTGCATTTTACGTCAATAATTTGACATTGTGGCCACAATAATGACCTCAAGTTCAATAATGGCGGCGGGCTATTGTCAAGTGTTCTCTTGTTAAGTATCCAAATATGCAAACCTCGACCCTTGTTTTAAAACACCCACCTTGTCACCTCGCACACGTCATTTTGTTCCCATGTGGAATCTTTCAGAGCAAGAGTGTAATTATACCGAATGCTTCTTTTCAGAGATGATGACGTGTAACCTATTTTTGATCTATACCTTATCCATCATTGTTGGATTTTGTGATGGGAAATCTGGAAGTAACATATCATCTCGGTATGATTTACAAAATATAAGAGAATTTTCAGAACCTGGTAAGCTTTGTTATTTTATATACTTTCAATGATTATAGACAGACAGACAGACAGACAGGCAGGCAGGCAGGCAGGCAGACAGACACAGACAGCCATATATATTCATTGATGACGGCGGGTCTAATGTAGACTTATAGTCAGTTGGCCAGGAATCAGAAAAGAGCTTATTTAAGGTTTTCGTGTCGACTTTCCTGTGCATACCTAAAACTTTGCTAGATGTATTCTCAGACCTCTTATAATGAAACCCCGACCGGTTGTCGGCTTTCATGTGTGTGCACTAGAGCTACAGAGTATTTAGAGTATTATCAAAATGGCCGTCAAATTCACCATTAAATTGTCAATTTTACCAGTCAATCAACATTATTATGAACAAAAAACACTCAATTAAAAATGAAAAAACAATCTGGATGTAATATAGCTTTACTTTAATATACTTTAGGACAATATTATTTGATCTAGAGCTACAGAGTATTTTTCAAATTGCCGCCAAATTCACCATTACATTGTCAATTTAACCAGTCAATCAACAATATTATAGACAGAAAAAAATTGAATTGAAAATAAAAAATAATGTGGATGTAATATAGTTTTATCACAATATACTTAAAGACAATATATTTTATCATGGATCAATAGAGGAGTAGTAAAAAAACATTTTATCTTTGTATTTAAGCATACCATTAAATAAGCATCTTTTTATTTCTATACATCGTCTTCGAAATCACCTACTGAGCCCAAAAACACTTAAAATGATTAGAATACGCTAATAATCCATAGCCCCATCAGTGGCTGACCCGGAACGGGTCAGCCACAAATGCATACATGTTCTGGCGAGAAACCCCACCCCTCAGGACCCCTGGTTATCGTGGAGTTAAATTACGAGGGAATCGTACCCACCTGCAAGTATCTATGTGTGTACGCATGGTCCTGAATATTCAAGCAGCTGCGGGCACTTATTAAACGATCTGTAAGATTAATATTAATTACTAAATCCAAGCATATCCAACAAGGGTCATTGTGGACGATTTATAATTCTCGAACTCCCATTTTGATCCCGCTCTTCAAAAAATGCTCGGCTAATCAGATACCTTGTAAGAAACCACGTGGTCATACAAAAAATGTAAACAAGCACACGTGCCACGTGTATACATCCAGGACAAGTCCCACCATTAATGCAAAGTCACATATTTTAACCACATGTTAGTTTATGCACATTATAGGAAGTGTTATGCCTAGAAAGACCTGTATAGACCTAAGTAATATAACCTATGATTTAAATACACGATAAAAAAGTGGAGTACATGTAAGTTAAATTATATAGCGTAATGTATATTACCAAAGTAATTTATTTCAGTTCTTTTGTTTTGAAGAAAATTATTTTTGTATAGCCTTAATATATATATAGGCTAGTGCAGGAGCCAAAACGTCACAAACCAATTATTTAGGGAGTTCTTGTGCACATCACTGCATTAGGTAGGCCTATCGTTGGATAAGTTAGAATTTCAGGGTCACAAATCATGTAAATTTGAAAAATGTGATGTTTCCATAGTAATCTTCAAAAAGATCGTTGTACTCTGACCCGAGTAAAACGATCTTTTTGAAGCTCTTCACAACAAATATCCCCATATTTTTCATATAACATTATTTCAATGTCACGTATGGTATGTGGTTTTAGTCTAACCCTACTCTCCATACAGCAATGCTGGTTAGGCCTACCTGATGACGTGACACTTATGACGTAATGATCACCCTTGAACAGGCTAATATAAAGGATTCATTCTTAACCTAGCAGTGTAATATAGTCTAACAGCTGTCACAATCATATCATCCACAGTGGCGGATCCAGAGGGGGCAGCCAGCGTCCCCCGTTCAGGCCCCCTGTTCATATTTCGTAATATTCCGGCCAAAATATGGTCGAGAATACGTCATTTGAGACTTTATATTATTAAATTTCCCAGGGGAGCAACTCCCCCGGATGGCCCGGACCCCTCTAGGACATATGAGTGCCAGCTGTGGTGTGTATAAATTCTTGCAAAAATCGGCGCCCCCTCTTCTGTCAAGACCTGAATCCGCCATTGCTCCATCCTTACCACCTCTTCGTCTGACACTGTTTTTCACGAACACAACGCCATATTCAGACTAAGACAAAGGATCGAGCCCTAATCTGAGCGAGGCGCGGCATATATACGTCTACATGGACAAAAACAAGGTTCTAAATGGAACTTATTTTAACCAACATTTTCAGTCATATTTTGATCTATCCTGAGCTTGGGCCTGAAGTACAACGCATTTCGTGGATATCATATCCCCCCTCCCTTGGTACGACCCCCACATGGCCTACTTGGATATAGCTAGAGCCGTCAAAAAGTCACTTTGGGTCCATTTGAAAATGAGAACAACAGAGCAACAGAGATTCGACGTGTCATACATGATTAAATTAAAAATGGCTGCCTAAATTTCTGATAAAATTAATACATTGTCACTACCGTTACACACCTAGACTAATACAATCAATAAAACCTTTTGACGCGAGCCAAGCCAAGGTCAAAGGTCACGAAATGTCAAATATATCAGACGATAATAAGTGCGACAGTTTTATAGGACTAGGCCTAGAATTATTTTTTCAGTTGAATACATGAATGGGGCGTTAATATGTCATGCACATATAACCTAAGCTGGACCAGGCAAACTACCTCATGATGTTGAGATGAATCATATGATAGGCCTACTGCCCACAAAAAGGGAAATTGGGAAACACCATACATTATTTAACTTGGGATTATTCTTTTAGGTTTCGGGCTCGTTTTATTGTTTTAATTTGAAGGGACCTGGTCTGTGTTATTGGACTGGGTAGGAACGTAAGGAATTAGTCACAGCTGCTTTCTCAACTGACTCGTTTTTAGGTTTTTCCTTCTTGTGTAAATACCAAATAATATGTGGGAGTTTCTATGGCGTTTCTAATTGTTAAAATAACTTAGCATAACGTATGTAACGTGTTTGACTATGTGTGTTTGACTATAAGTATTTGCCTATGTGTGTAGATCTTGCAGAGGTTTTATTTAGTTTATTTATATGCTTCCTAAAGACTGTATAGCTCTAGATTTTGTGTTTACGTTGTTTTAAATAATTATGATGCATATTTTAAAAACCCTGTGTTTATTTAAATATAGAAATGATAATCCTGGTTTTAAGTGTACATATCATGTCGGACACTGTTATTTCCATTTGTCACAAACTTGCTACAACTATTATCAAATTAAATATTATCATAATAACATCAAGTTTTAAACTGAATGTCTTTAGTTTAATCAGTTGGACATTTTTACTTTATGCCTTCCACAATTTTATCACACAAGCAATGATGTTGTTTTTAACCTCATAGTTTCTAAAATTGCCATATTATATTCTGTACTGGCAGGTAGCGTTTACACCATTAATGGCAATATGGTAATGGTCCAGTACGGGTGCGGCTCACCACAACCATAATAACTGGTAACCGTAGCGGGCCAATACTGGTACGGTGTTTCGCAGGCATAATGTTAGGAGCACATAATTATATAGCCCTAATTGCGGTACCGGCCCTGTAGAGATGTGGTAACTAGTGCCAGTATCATATTATTTATAACCAGGTGTCTATCATATTTGACAACAGACGCCCCCTACCCAACAAACATTCTGATGATGGCCGATATAATGTTTTTCACTGGCATGTAACGTTTGTACCGTACCGTTCATGGCAATAAGGTAATGGCCCAGTACTGGTGTTTTTCACCAAAACCATGAACTACAGTCAGACCTCAGATGGACAACATACATACAGAACACAACCAACAAAGCACAGAAGATACTAAACATGTTGATAAGTAACATTAAACAAGCCTATACAACTGTAAAATCACAGGCATACGAAACACTAGTCAGACCCCAGCTTGATTATGCATCAGCCATCTGGGATCCACACACGGCAACATTAACAAAATACAAAACTATGCAGTAAGATGGGTTCATCATGACTATTCACACTACACAAGCGTTTCCTTCTTACAAAAACAACTAAATGTCCCTCTCTTTCGGTTCTTCATCTACAAAGTAGACTAGTACTTTCCTACAAAATTTGCCATTGGAAAATTTCCATCCCTATCCCACCATATTTACAAATACTCCTCAGAACTACACGCCACACCTCAAACATAAACGAAAATAGCTACTGATACAGACAACTCAGCACATCAACAGACACATACAAATACAGATACTTCCTACGAACACTCATAGACTAGAATTCACTGCCACTACAGTGCAGGTCTTCAAGGAAGGCCCAACCCGCCATCTCCTTCCGAGCCTGTAATTCACATGTGAACCCCACTGTATATAACCACGAATGCACTCTCGATCCACTATAAAAAAAAATCTGGGGCCGTATTCTCGAAAGAGATAAGAATTGCGTAAGTCTAAGAATTGCGTAAATAGGCTAATAAGTTGCGTAACTTTGAGAATTTTTCTTAAGTGCTATTCTCGAAATAGTTAAGATAAGAAATTGAGTATTTTATTGCGTAACTTTACGGCAGCTTCAAAGGTGCCGTAACTTTACGCAACTCAGTGTATTTTGTGCCAAAACAGCACAGAAAAGCCTTGTTTGCAGCCAAAAATTACACACATGTGAAACTTACACTTATTTGAACACTATACAAAAGACCGTCAGTACATATTGATGTTTTTATTATGATAAACGACATTGAAGTTTGCATGCGAGAGAAGCTGTCGCCATAGACTGGGCATAGCCATAGGCCTAGAATCTGCACAACATGACTGATAGACTAGGCAAGCTTTGTGACGTCATAGTAAGATGACGATGTTGGAGCTGTTGCTATTGCAACAAAGTAAAGAAATTTGAGTAGCAAAGAATGTTTTAAATTTTTTCGAGAATAGCAACTTACGCAACTTCTTAGTTTCGCCACTTCTTATCTTAAATAAGAAAAGAATTGTTCTTATCTTAGCAATGTACGAGAATACGGCCCCTGCACTGCATTGCAAAAGTCAGTTCTTTTTTCATGGCGTCACGTGTGATAATAATGTCATTAAGTGCCAATTAAAACAAAATCATATAAGTGTTACAGCCTAGGCAATCAGGGCTAGGCAGGAGGCCGAACAGCTTATCGCTGTTGGGTGCCGAGCAGGTCAACATGTCACGTCACTCACGCCACATAGGCCTATAGGCTTGTAACTTGTTATGTTCTAAGGGGCACAAGGGGTAAGGGGTTGAACAGGACAGAGGTCGAACAGGAAATGGGCCGAAACGACTTGCATTTGTCACAACTAAATATTTTTATATTTTACACCTATTGAGTTAATTAAATTAGCCAATACAAGAAAGTAAATATTCAACAGTGCTATATATATGGGAATATTTTTCAGCAGAGAGCTATTTCAGATGTCTGAGAACTGATAGTTTTGTTGCTTAAACTAAAGGTACACATTTTATATCCTAAAATGGCATTATAACAATGACAAAATCAAGCACAGTGGAGCTTACAAGGCTTTATTGTTTTTACTGATAAGGGTTGAAAAACAATACCCCCAAATCACCTTAAAACTCCGTTACAATTCCTGTAATGTTATTAGAAACTATACTCTTTTTGCAGTCCCCCAGTTGACTTGGAAGTCCATATTATGTCCTAAATTGTACAGAAAGCATAATCTCAGATATATTATGAGGATAGATGTATCTAGAAGATATGGTAACAGAGTTTTACTTCACAAAGCTGTCTCTCAACAGGGAAAATTTAACTAACCAAACTATTTTCAAGGACACTCCAGGTTTAAACCTCATTATATGTCACAATAAATTTGCCTAAGCGAGACAACTATGCAAACATAGAAAGGCAAATTAATAATTAATACCTTGTGAATAAAACTCCGTTACCATTTACTAGCTATAAAAAACAAGGATGTAAAGCTGTTTTATTGAGATCACTTTGGGTGTTTCTAATATTGCAGATTAAACGAGTAAAAACAATTTAAATATGATAACTGTATTTTTAAAAGTAGCAAAAAACATTTCCATATAAGAAGTTTGGTAGATGTTACGAGTTATAAATAAAAAACATGCAAATCAAGCTCCTACAATGAGAACTGAGAGTTGTTTATACATTGACAGTGCATTGACAGTTTTAGCAACACAGTTTTAGTAACGCAGTTAAAAAAATGGAAACAGTTGCATGTACAGTATTACTTAAGAGCTAATGTTGGTTTCCCCTGAGAAGACTAATATAAGCTAATCTTGGTGCCTGTCAGTATCCCAACGCAGCAATCATATTTCTTGTTACTAGAATCAAATTTTTAAATATTAGCCTTCAAACTCTGTGACTAATAGTAATGTAGTTTTAGTAACGGAGTTTTAAATCTGTGTTGCAGCTGGAAATACAATGTCAGGTGGCAATAATGAAGGCTTTTCTATTTGCAAATGCTGCCTGGGCTAACAGCTCTTTAATATACTGTAATAGGGTTGATACAAATTTGACAGCTTTGTCAACAAACAGTGGTAACAGAGTTTTATCATAGTTTATATACGTTTTTAACAGTTTTTAAACTGTTCAAAACAATTGCAACTTACCCAGAATTTTTTTCGCCTGCATGATGTTTGAAATGACAGTAGTTTAGGTTTACACACAAGGTGGTGGTAGTAAACATGCTGGTAACGGAGTTTTGAACAAGTTAGGGACAGGCTTTCAATGTTTTCAACTTTTAAATCATTTTCGAACAAATTGTTACCATTTGATCATTGTTCTCCTAGTTGTGGCCACTAGAGCATACATTACAGTTAAAGCTGCATAACTGTTTTGCTTATTTTAATCAAAAGATCAATCCATGGAGAATGGTGCTTTATTTTTTTATTTACCTTCTCCGGTTACTGAGTTATTAAGGATTTAAGTTTTTTGTTTTTTGATATTGTTGCCCCACCAAAACAAAGACCTGATCACAGCGGAGTAAGACACACTGTTTGTATAGCCAGGACATTATAAGTACCAAGTGGCAGATAACGGTCATCATTAAAAAAGAGTGGAAGACTTTTAAAATTATTCCTATTTTTTAAGTGATCATAGATACATTTCACAGTACAAAGTGTATTGTCTCATGTCAGTTAGACATATCTAGAAGTTATTACTTTGTGTGATATGAGTGATATCTGCATATAATGTCATGTTTAATTTCGGTACCGGTATAGAGAATGTCACTCAATAAAAAAGAGGACCCTGTTTTAGTATGGTGCTTTTATGTGTGGGCCAGCATCTGAGCCTTTGGCCTGCCATTAAGACGCTCTCCCCCGACCGTGGGAAATTGCAGGCCGAATTACACCAAATTCAGTGTAGGCCTAAATCATCTTTTTTTGCGCAGTCTTTTATTTGATACCTCACGGGTATTTCAAAATATAGTGGCAATGCTATGAGTGAATTCAAAGTGAATTTTGAATGACAAGAGAAACACGATCTATAGTGACTATGCTATTCGAAAATATCAGACTATTTTACTTCATCGTTAGTCATCACATACAGCTATATAAATAGTGAAATTCGGTAAAATAAAATATTTGTAAAAAGGAATCCTTTACGGTACCAGTAGCTGAGTTCCTAGCAAACAAGAGGCATTCAACCATTGATGGGTCAATGTTGTACCAGCGTCAGAGAAGCTGGACCAACATTGAGCCATCAATGGGTCAGTGACTCGTGCCTGCTGAGTCCTAGGGGCTGACCTAGTCTTAGGACACCAACCGGTGGTTTGTGTGAGCTTGGCATCGCAGCCAACACGACCCAACAAACACCAGACATAGATCCAATGTTGTTTACTGTTGGACCACCATCTGCGACGCTGGCCCAGCATTAAAACAACATTGAGCCAGTGCCTCGTGTTAGCTGGGGAGGCATTGATCCATGTCAAACTAATTCGGGGCCATCGTCTACGGCTCTGGCCCAGCGTTAGACCAATGCGGCTCAACGTCTCGTGTTTGTTAATAAGGGGTTTGATGTTGGTCTAATGTAACATTATATTGGCCCACAATTAACCACTATTAGTATTACGTACATATTGTACACAGACGGACCGATTTACCACACCATATAACTTGATGGTGTATCGCGTCGTGATCTAATCCAGCTACATTTACATCGATTCTGTCCATTTATAAAGCCTTTAAAAATATATGATTGATTGTGTCGAACATTTTAGGTTATTTCGGTCGAAATAAGCAAAACAGTTATGCAGCTTTAAAATACAGTATATTGTAGATCTATGGGAACATGTATTTATCATATATTTTTAACATAGTTTGGCTGCTCAACATGTCAGCAATATGTGAATGTGGACAAACACACTGTGACAAATAGCAAAAGAGGTATCACTAGGATTAACATAGGAGGGACACACATTTCAAACAATTGTAGGCCTACCCCCAGGAAAAATATACCCTTATAGACTATATAATATTCAAATAATCAAGATAATACATTCGTTTGTTCAAAGATATGCTGGAAATCTATAGAATAGCTTCACCCTTGAAAGCTAAGAAATGTATCGTAGGCCTACTTTTTTTCATCATCAATGTTTGTACTTGTTTTGCCTTTTTTGTCTTCATCACTGTTCGTACTTGTTTTGCAATCTGTTACCATGTTACGCGAGCTCTGATTGGGTAACGGCAATTGAGCTTCATAATACACATTCAGTGTGTAATCATATGATTTTATTGACAAAAACCTTCATTAAACTCTAATTAAAAAATGATAATAACTTTGAATGTTAGATTATAAACATAAACTGTTCCATGATTGATCGTAGTGGTTCGGAAAGTACCAAAAGTTATTCGAGTTGTGGTAAATGAGACATTTCTTACAAGGTGAGCTTAGATTTTTTCAATTTCTCACCCGAAGATAGGTAAAATCTTGGCATGCCTCCTCAGCCCATGTGGTTGACACAGGGCTGAAATCTTAGCTAAATAATCCATACCTGAACATGGTTCTTAAAGGCAGAAACTCTTAACTTTCGGAGAAAATGTCAAAAATCTTTTTTAATCATTTTTTTGCCTAAGTCCGTAACTATGCGAAGCCTCCATAGCCACCCAAGAAGAATAAATTTATTTGACCTTGACGTTGAAATGCCTCTTAATTGACCTTGGTGTCATCTTATATCAATGACATATTAAAGCCATGAGGGTTATATATCATGTATATGTCAACATATAATTATTTTGATATTTACATGAAATCTTATTCTGATATTACAATACCATATATCCACACTATAGCAGGCATGCTATGGAACATTATAATATGCAATACATCCCTCAATTATATTACTAATATCTCACATTATATAATAACATATGCGGATATTTAAGTGTCACGTAATACAGCAATATCATGTTATTATAATGGAGCTGATCTAGGATACTAAAATGTCAGATCTGTTTTAAATTTTGCTCACTTTGGAACTTAGTGTGAAACGATAGCAATTGCAACGTTTCGACCTGCCTTCAGCAGATCTTGATCACGCCACCCTTGCGGCACAGTTAAAGTGGTCTTTTAATATAGGTGGCTGCACATAGGAGGTTCATTTGTATACAAAATGTCACTTTTGGGATTGACCAAGTGGCCTCTCATAGGAGGTTGGCCGCTTCAAAGAGTGGGTGCTCACAGCTGGTTCTACTTATTACTGTATTGCCAATTATATTGCTATATTCACACTTTATAAAGCCATATTCTGACATTATATGCTGATGTTGAATACAATATCTCCACATATAATTTCATTACCAGAACTCACACTGTCATACAGTTAACCAAAATGTCATACATCGGCTAGTTAATGTCATATATATATAGTATAATAGCATGTTGTGGGAAATTAGTATCATATGTTAATACTATAACTCCATATTCTGAAAATATAGCATCCTATTGTGACAGTATACTGATAACATTTAATACCACATACAATGCTGTGGATGTAATATTTTTGCTATTGCAATATTAGAGTACTATTTTTTTATTAAAGTAACACAGCTTGACACTGTATAGTGTAGCGGTTAAGCTCCGACAATGAAACGATTATGCATTTTATGATAAAAACATGAAACTTCTACCATTATTAGTACATACCCTGAGGTTTATTTTAAGATGTGGAGGTAAGCTAGATTTGACCCCTGGTGACCTCTAGATGTCATTGACATCGAAAGTTCAAAATATCCACAGGTGTAGTTGAAAGTGTGTATTAGAGTGTCAATAATTTTTTTTTTTATTTCACAAGTGTAGCAAATTATCGAAGAGACTGTTGTTAATAATAAATATAGCACCAAGGTCAGTGCAAGGTCGTACCAAGGACATTTTAAGGCCAAAGTGGCCAAAATTGTGAAAATATCCATTTGTTATCTATTTTAATACTGGTAGTGGTGCAGTCATCGATTACAAGGAACTTGTTTTGACACATTCTTGGTCGGATATTATTGGGAGATTGGAGACGGTATCAACCCGGGGGGGGGGGGGGGGGGGGGTGACAATCATTCCTCAATTTAATTGAAAGATGCAAATTACAATTATGCCGCAGTGTGAAACATCAGCTTGAGCTCACATGGCAAAATATTGATACACAATTGGGCTATGACGGTTGACATGGACTAGGATTGTGTTTTTTATAATGTGTTATGTGTACGTTGATTTAGTTGATCGATCATTCCCTGTTATGTCTAAGCTGCTCAATATTTAGCAAATTTGACGCGATTTGCCAAGCGTTTTCCGAACCATCCCTTTGTGGTTCTAATGCAGGTCGACCACGTTTTTTATTGGATTGACTATATATTTTCCACATAAACCTGTTTTAATATGTCCAGCTTAGGACGAGCCGCAATATTATTGCTGCTCCAAATATGTATTTACAAAGGAAATTCGTATGAATGGATTCTCTTTTGTCTAGATTTATAAGATCTAAAACATGTGGAAAAGTGTTGCAGTCGTTGCAGGTTTAATTGCGAAATCTCGATTCCTTAGAAGTCCCTTCTTAATCGTATAATTATAGTGCTGAGCTGGTGTTTTGTGCTTGCCGACTAAGCGATTCCTAGGTAGGCAAACGTGTCTACTGTCTTTAAGTTAATATTGTTGTATGTAAAGGTATCATCTAAATCATTCACGTTTGACGGGTGGCCAAACAAATTTAATCGACTGGGCATTAACAATCTGATGTCTCACCTCCAGAAATCAATGGATAGTCACAACCGCTTTAACTATCACCAGAAATCACAAGAAATCCAGTGAACCCGGTCATACACTGAAATGGTCTGATGAAGCTATTGGGCTGAGAGACAATCCCGGATCATTCTGACTGTCTCAGAATTTAGGGACCAGGTTCAATGTATAAAACCACACACCAGTGTTCCAAACTGTGCACACTGTCACCATGAACAACAAAACTGCGAAATCAACCTTCTTAAATCATGCGAAAATGTTCGTGGCACTACTGGCGGAGATGGCAAATCCTTACATGAAAATCAGTGCAGATTTGCAATTCATTGATACAGGAGCCATCATTAATGCTGCAGTGGCAGCAACAGTCGGGACTAATGAAGTTCTGAGTAAGGATCGATACGGAAAGTTTTGACATAAATGTTAATGTTCTTTACAAAACATATCACACAAACACTCGACATAAACAAAACTACCCATGTTTAGTCGACCACGTCGCTGAAACATGGTGCGAGAAATACGAGTAAATCTTTGTAATGTTTGCTACGATAATAAATGTTTATGTCGATTCAGGTGGTATTTATCTGTGTTTGATGTGTGCTATGGCTGATGTGAATAAACGTATTTCCTCTATTTTTTAAAAATACGCAAATCAATGGTTTCGCGAGTCAAAATTGTAGTATTTCGAGGTCAATGACCTCTTAAGAACGTTAAATCCAGCTTATTTTCATCTCACAAAATAATTCAGTTTATAGGCTAGATCGTGTTCTAAATTTGCTGTGAATAATATAAAAATCTCTACATTTTATACATAATTGTCATAAAACAATAGTTTCTGAGTCAAAATTGTAGTGTTTAAAGGACAATGGAGACAGCAATGAGGTCGGTTACCTCCACATCTCAAAATGACACCCAGGGCACGTGCTTGATTGTGTACAAATTTAGCTGTGAATAAAAACATCACCACTAACATCTCTAACCACTAACAGTGTTGAAATTAATCAAAAGTGGACAACTCCACCTCTCACTTTAATGTGAACCCATCTATGTACAAGAGAGCTACTGTCGACATACACTAAAGGCGCCCTTGGTGAAGGTGAGCTTGCAAGGTCAAGTTAAGGTCTTTTCAAGTTTCAACTGGTTTGTATGTAATAAAAAGTATATTTTTATGATTTTGCCAGTTTGACCTTGAAATGACTTTGATATGACCTTCATGTTGCTTTCGGACTGTACCCCCTGTAAAACACAACCCTAACCCATGTCAACTTTCATAACCCAATTATGTATCAATATGTTGCCATGTGAGCCCAGGATGTATCACATTGCTGCAAAATTGTAATTTAGAAAGGAGCGTAATAAGCGGAATACCTAGGAGATATCACCCCTCACAAGGTTCATACTGCACTCAATATCTTAAATTATTATGGAAAATATATCTAATGTATATTTTTTTCAAAACCAGTAATAGATAACTGCACCACTAACAGTTTTAAAATTGATATTTTCTCATTTTTTGGCATTTTGACCTTGAAATGACCGTGGTATTATACTTATGATTACTGAGAATCTCTTAGGGTATTTGGCACAATTCTGGAATACAAAAAACATTTTATAGACATTGTAATACACAATTTTCACCACTTTTTGGCTTTGCCAGTGTATATTTTGAGCTTTTGAGGTCAATAACCTCTAGAGGTCATCAGAGGTCGAATCCAGTTTACCTTCACATCTTAAAATGACCCTTAGGATATGTTCTACAAGTGGTAGAAATTTCATGCTTTTATCATAAAATGCACAATAGCTTTCCTTATCTGCCATACTATGTAGTGCTCCATCCCATCATTGTATGGCATAATGTTTAATATTCACCATTCGAGTATTATACGAGGGTATGAAAACATTAAGATTTCATTATACTTTTAAATGTCGGCATACCAACATTTTATTGCAATATATTGTCATTATAATTCCATATTATGGTGGGCCCTACTATAATTATCATATATCGACACTATCATGCCATAACATGAAATTTCAAGGGTTATGACAAGATTTTACCATTATATAGTGACATTATAATGACACGTGCCTACATTGTGATTGCATATTTTAACATAAAATTGTAACTTTATGGTTCTATAATATAGTTTCTGTACACTATAGTAGTTACTGTGCCATATATGCATGTATATGTAAATCCACTGACATAATGGTTCATCCTGATACATTCATGACATATCGTGGCAGCTTTACTCATATACTATTTATTAGGCTAGATGAAGCGGACATCTCACAGCAAACATGTTTATATCTTCATCACCTAACGTTGTTGATATGAGTAATGTCATCAATCAATTTATTTATTCAAGCGTTGAAAATGGCAGATTTAAATAAAAGAAGAGGAGCAATTTGTGATCAATCTGTACCACCCCTTTATCGTCAACTGCTGTAGAAGTCAATTCACTTGCATGGTAAAAAACAGATCTTAAAAAAACACCCACAAATAAAGGACGACTTACCCGAAGCAGTTTATTAGGGTCTGTGCTGTGCCCATATCGTTCTCACTGGTATATCATCTCCAGAAGAATATGATTATCAGCCCAATCGAATTATGCAACCCATCAGTAACTGATACAGAGGAAGCAGCGCCCTCCCTTCAGTATCCCCTCAAAAAACTACTAATTTGGGCTTTTACAAGCTCCAGAAAGCACCAATTCAAGCCTGAGATTTTGACATTTTTCTGAAGGAGCATGACCCCGGACCCCTGTCAAGCACATAAGAGGATGTCTGTGCCAGCTGTGTTGTGTTTAGAAAATATAGTAAACAAATTGGCTTCAATTGCTGAATCCACCACTGCTCATCCCAATGAGATGCAGATAGGTAATGCCTACTTTATGCCCAGAGCTCTGTCTACTTGTATGTGTACTGCAAGCAAATGTATTAATTTACGGTGTAGTTGTGCTATACGTCAGATGGGTTGTTCCTAATTGATAATTGGATAATATGGTTCATTCAAACATGGGAGTACGATGTTTTACTGAATTGCCAACTTTCTTATATGTTATTTCTGTGTATGTTACCTGTCAAAAGCACGGTATTGTGTTTCATACTTGAAGTGACAAACTATGAGCCACTAGGTTATCATATTTTATTGGTTTGTTAAGCACAATTGGTTTTAAAAATGTACTTGTTTTTAAATTAAAAGCTGATGCCACAGTATCTATATTTATGATTATCCATACACCCCTACTCGGATTATTTCTAAATATTTGCAGTGTGCATATTGGCCCTAGGAAATCTGACCTGTTGATTTTTTCCGGCGTTTTTCAGCTTCTGCAGCAAAATCCAAGATGGCCGCCAAAATCCTATGTCGCTCTCTAGAGCTTGAACCGCTTTATGGATTTGTTTCATGTTTGGTTTAAAGGAAAGACCCTACTCTGCACATGTGCTGATTAGTTTTTGGTGTGATTCTGATAATAAAAACTATGATTTTTGTACGTTTTAAAATTTTAGGGAATATTTCAGTTTTGTTCATTTTGGCTATCATCAAAATTTGTTAATTTAGCTATCCACCCCTGCTCGGATTATTTCTAAATATTTGCAGTATGCATATTAGCCCTAAGGAATTTGTCCAGTAATTTTTTTGGCGTTTTTCAGCTTCTTCAGCAAAATACAAGATGGCCGCCAAAATCCTATGTCGCTCTCTAGAGCCTAAACTGCTTCATGAATTTGTTTCATGTTGGGTTCACAGGAAGAACCCTACCCTGGATGTATGCTGATTAGTTTTATGTGTGGTTATGATAATAAAAACTTATATTTTTTTATTTTTTAAGATTTTAGCTGATATTTCAGTTTTGCTCATTTTGGCTTTTATCAAAATTTGGTAATATGGTTATACAACTTAATTTTTTTCTTTTGGGTATGCTCAGTGGCCCTGAGAAAAAAGTCAAGAGAATTGTTTCTCTTTTTTTCTTCATTTTTTCAACAAAATTCAAGATGGCCGACGAATCACATGTTACTCTCAAGAGCTTGCCTGCTTCACATATATGTTCCAAGGAAGCAACTTACCCTGGCCATATGTTTATTAGATTTTGGTGTGATTCTGACATTACATTTTTACGTGGTTTACATACAAATTATGTGACAGTGCTGTATTTCTCTATAATTAATTTACTATGTGGGGCGGGTGGAGACGCAAGCTTTGCCCCTCAGGCAAATCTAGTTAAAAATAGTTTTTTGACCTGAGCGGTAGAAGATATTGCAGATTGATATAATTTATACTTTTTTTGCGTGAAATATGACATAATAACGTTCAATTTGCAAGTGCGGTGGCTGTCTCAATGTCGGCGACATTCGCCCACCATTGACCAGTGTTGACTGGCAGGCCTACTTACATAAACACAATCTGTATTTATATTTTGGCTTCTTTATCAGGTTCGCTACCATGTCAATAAATACTATCGCATTGAAATCTTTACCGGATGTAGATCTTCATACTGCAAACATATTAAGATTTTCACCAGAGTGTATATATTAACCTGCTATGTATGGTTCGATTTTTACGTTTATTTTTCATATTATATTTAGCTTTGCCCGAATGTTCAGTAAGTTTAGTTAGACCACAAGGAATGTTAATGTAATTGAAAATATTGAAATATATGTTAAAGAAGCTGTAGATCGATACAAACTATTTTGTATCTGTATACCCACTGTGTACTGATGACGATATGTTGAAATATAGTGTACAAAGTGTAAGTATATAATGTCACCAGGTTGTAGCACATACGTGTCCAGTCAATCTCCATTAGTAAGAGGAGGTTTGTATGTGTAGTTTTTTTCCATACAGATATACGCCATCTTGGGAGCGTACATTGGTGAATAAGTATTTAGTTAAACGTTAATTTTGAGGTAAGTTACATTTTAAAAGTATTTTTAAGAACATAATTTAATGCTTATAAAAATAACATTCATTTCTTATTTTGGACGTGCATGTATGAAATGTTGTATGTCCAACAACCCGGACATATTGTATACCTACACATAGCAGGTTAATATATACACCCGGGTGAAAATCTGTATACGTTTGCCATATGAAGATCTACATCCGGTAAAGATTTCAATGCGATAGTATTTATTAGCTCCCGCCGTCACCGTAGGTGAGACGGAGGGAGCTATGGATTCTAACTCCGGTTTTTTTTGCCTCTTCTTTTGCCTATAACTTTGTAAGAAAATAAGCTAGGATAACAATTTTTGGTATGTGGGTTACTTCCAGGTGGATAATGGACAGGGAGCATATCTCTGAAAGTACTTGTCCGATTGTCTTCAAATTTTGCACACAACACCCCTAGGGGGTCTAGTTGTGCCTTTTGTGGTATTTGAACTTTGACCTACTTTTGGTTCAGAACTATGACCTATTTAGACGTTTTGACGCGCACTTCGTTTCTGGAGCAGATCTCGAAAAGTACTGGGCCGATGACAGTCATATTGCACATACATGTTCTCTAAGGTCCCTAGTTGTGCCTTTTCAGGTTTTTGGACCTTGAAGTTGACCCAGCACTTTGACCTAATTTATAACATCTGTAAATCTGACTGAAAGATTTTGCGGAATATCATGAAAACCGCTCAAGATAGCTACACCATCACTAGGAAACAAATTGTGAGGTTTCAGAAGAGGATGTATTTTGAAAAATTTCAAGTCGATAAAATTAAAAATGGCCGCCTATCGGCCATTATTCACCTCGACAGGCCTGATATTGCGGAATATCATGAAAACCGCTCAAGATAGCTACACCATTAATATCAAATAAATTGTAAGGTTTCAGGAGAGGATGCATCTTGAAAAATTTCAAGTTGATAAAATTCAAAATGGCCGCCTATCGGCCATTATTCACCTCGACAGGCCTGATATTGTGGAATATCATGAAAACCGCTCAAGATATCTACACCATTACTATAAAACAAATTGTAAGGCTTCAGGAGAGGATGCATTTTGAAAAAATTCAACTCGTCCAAGTTAAAAATGGCCGCCAATCGGCCATTATTCACTTTCACATGGCCGTTTTTTGGTAAACCGTGCTAGATGGCTAGACCATTACTATAAAACAAAATGTGTGATTTCATGAGAGGATGCATCTTGAAAAAATTCGACTCGATAAAATTCAAAATGGCCGCTTATCGGCCATTATTCACTTTCACATGGCCGTTATTTGGTCAACCGTGCTAGATGGCTAGACCATTACTGTAAAGCGAAATGTGAAATTTCAGATGAGGATGCATCTTGAAAAAATTTGACTTGATCAAATTTAAAATGGCCGCCTTTTTGGCCATTATTCATTTTCACATGGCTGATATTTGGGAAACCGTGCTAGATGGCTAGACCATTACTGTAAAACGAAATGTGAGATTTCAGATGAGGATGCATCCTGAAAAAATTTGACTTGATCAAATTTAAAATGGGCCGCCTTTTCGGCCATTATTCATTTTCACATGGCTGATATTCGGTAAGCCGTGGTAGATAGCTAGACCATTACTATAAAACAAAATGTGACGTTTCGGGAGAGGATGCCTTTTAAAAACTTTCGACTTAATCGAATTCAAAATGGCCGCCTATCGGCCACTATTTACTTTCACATTGCTGATATTTGGTAAACCGTGTTAGATAGCTGGACCATTACTATAAAACAAAATGTGAGATTTCAGGAGAGGATGCATCTTGAAAATTTTTGACTTGATCAAATTCAAAATGGCCTCCTATCGGCCATTATTCACTTTCACATGGGCGATATTTGGTAAACCGTGCTAGATGGCTAGACCATTACTATAGAATGAAATGTGAGATTTCAGCTGAGGATGCATCTTGGAAAATTTTGACTTGATCAAATTCAAAATGGCCGCCTTTAGGCCATTATTCACTTTCACATGGCCGATATTTGGTAAACCGTGCTAGATAGCTAGACGATTACTATAGAATGAAATGTGAGATTTCAGCTGAGGATGCATCTTGAAAAATTCTGACTAGATCGGCAATTGTCAATTGAGTTTTTTTCTCCAAGTTATTAGGCTGACTTTCAGTGAAAACGTCTGTTGTTAACTTCCGTTTAACATCTGTTCTGCCTGTGCAAAGTCAAAAGGCATTATCGGCTCGCTGGTGAACTAGGCATTTACTGCTTTTTAACTGGCTCTTCCTGCCATAGCGCTGTCAAAATACCGTATTTGCTCACTTGTAAAGCAAGTATATACTTCCTTTACGCTGATGTCACTGCCTCCTTCTTGTTTGTAACAGCAATTTCAATAGACAGTATTTGCACACTCGGGAAATAAGCAGATACTTGGTTTTGTTGTGAGCAGAAGCATTCTATGTCATGCTGGTTCTAGGCAGTCAACATGATCTACTGATCCAATGTTGGTTAAATGTTGTGCCATCATTTATGACATTGTTCCAACATTGAAACAACTTTGTGTCAGTGTATCAGTTGCCGGTGACTCTGCAAAAACGAGACGTTTAGCCAATGCTGTTTTACTGCTGAGCCATTGCCGTAGACAATGGGCCAGCATTAATCTAGCATTGGATGAACGTTTATCACGTTAAGGCCTATATATAATGGTGGACAAATGCTGGGATAATGCTGGCCCAATGTTGTAAACGGCGGGCCACCATTAGGCTAACATTGTGTCAGCGTCTCGAGTTTGCTGATTGGCTGTGACCAAGCCCAGCTCACTCGAGGCATTGACCCAATGTTGTTTTTATGTCGTGCCGACGTCGAAGATGTCGGGCCAGCAGTAGAACAACATTGGGTCAATGCTTCGTGTTTGCTGTGGTAGGTGTTCTCGGGGGGGGGGTCCCCCGACCCCCGCTCCCCCACCTCTCTGCTGCAGTCGCCTGTGTCATCTTACGCAATATAGCGATTAAGCCTTGGCTAAGATATTTATTCCAATATATCAAATTTCGTATTATTAAAACTAGATTTTTGGCCTTAGGGATTGAAGGCAATCCAAATTGATATAATTTATACACTTCTGGCCTGAAATATGACCGAATAACAACTTTTATTGCAATGCCCATTGATGTAGTTAACTTAACCCTTTCTATATCATCATATTATAAGCAGGCATTTTGAGTGAATGCATGGCGATTTCTTGTCCTTAATGAGCTCCGGCCAACACGATCTTTTGAGCATTGACACACTCTGTCAAAACACAGCTTAGCTACTTAATTAGCCTACATGTAAAGAATACGCAGTGTCTGACTTATAAAGAGTACTTGCGGGATTCCCACAAAAAAATAAAACTGGCCCGGCATCATTTATCTGTGCGCCACACTTTACACAATGTCTTTGTTTTTGACGCAACAAGTTAATTTTAGTGGGCCATAAGATTTTTCAAGATAAGTTCTAGACCCCGGCTAAATAATCACAGATCGCCTGCTGGATTAGCCATATAAAATATATATAATATATTTTCTGTGGAATTAACTACCAAGTCATTACCAGTGAATCTTTGAAAATTTCAGTTCCCAATGTAATACGCCTATCTTTCCAAGCACGAAAATATTATTTATATGGCGGTGTTTACTGTTGGTGGTGCCGCCAATAAATGCCCATTACGGCCCACGCTGTCAAATTGTGAGTTGTGTATCGCTGCATTAGTTTCAATATTAGTATTCGGCGTTATTGAAACAGCGTCAAGGTTTGCCATCCCATGATCCAAAACATATAGGCCTATTGCTTACCAATACAATTTAAATAAAGAATGGCAGAAAACGAGCTGCTGAAACCATATAGTTGAAATGTTGCTGATTCCAACGAAATATTGGACTGTCACCTGATAAATCGGTGGAATGTCAGATTTAGTACCATTACCAATATCTGGCAATATTGCTATGGTAGCAAGTAACCTCGCCACAAGGTAACCTCGCCACAGGTAAACTCGCCACAGATTTGGTAACCTCGACACAGAAGGCTGAGTAGCGTCGCCACAGCTTTGGTAACCTCGCCACAGGGGGCTAAGTACCCACGCCACAGCTTCGCCACACCTGTTATATCCGATTTATCAATGTATTTTCAAAGGTTAACCCCCACCTTGAACCTGGTGTAGATGTCTATATAGACTTAGACTATGTGCCATTAAAATGAACAGCAACAAATTAACAAAAAATGTACAAATATTTGACGAATATTAATAGGCCTACAAATTTATTTTGTACAGCAAATATTGTAGAAAATTTGTTCATTGTGACTAATATATTCCCCTAAACTGCTGAATTAAATAATTTAAATTTTCACACGCTTAGTGTTGTGTCTCACTACCTTGACCCACAACTTTAATTGAGAGAAAACTACTCGTATTTGTTTAATTTGTAATTTAAGACTAAACAATTTAGAAATATTGATGTTTAAACGGCTATTAAAACGAATTAAAGCGCCGACTATAGTCGCGCTTAGCGGTTAAAGGTGAGCAGTAAATTAGGTGTAGGCTTAGCGGCAACAACTCAGGAAGGTGATGACACTGCCCCAAGAAGAGATCCGACAGGACCCGAGGACGACAATGAGTAGCACTCAAGCTATGTGATCGACTCCGATAACACTCATAAGGGTGTTGACACAACACGTGACATTAACTAACGTGCATGAGTGATGACGCGAAGTCGATAGGGCCTACTTGCAATTTTAAACCATTTCAGCACTAAAGTGTCAGTAATTATCCGTTATAGCACGAGTCGTTACTACACGAATCGGATATAACACAATGCAACCATGGATCCCCCAATTTTTTTTTTGTCATTTTTCCAGAACAATTAATTGTGTTATAACTATTTCAACATCCGATTGAGCATGACATTTTCAGCAAACTTCACACGTTAATCTAACGCTGAATGGCCTCGTAGTTCAGGAGCCCAGAAGGTTTTATTTAGCACTGCAAGGTTTGAAGTAGGCCTACATGTGTAGAACAGACCGCACGGATCCCAACAAGGCAATTCTTAAGTGCCGCAGCATGTACCAATTAATGATATAGCCACTTAATTAGGGCCCAAATTGGTGATTAATTAGCATACCGAGTACACAAACAAAGACAACGGCACAGACAAGGTGGTTGGTGGTAGGGCCCGAATTCATCGTTCTTAAGTGTTAAATCCTGTACTTAATGAGCTTAAGAAAGTGTTTTATTAGTGCTAATTAGAGATTTAATTAGCATAATCTGTGCATAAAAAATCTCAATGGCATGATATTTTCGGATATATAGTCCGTCAGAATAAACAATACTTAAATGCGAAAGCCTGTACAAAACCTACTTAAGAAGCCTTTAAAGATTAAACACATATTCTTCGGTTTTATCTTATTCCGAAACATAACATCTTAAGCTTAAGTTTAAGTTCTTTGGACGTTATCCTGTGCCAAAGCATAAAGTATCCAATATGTCAGCTATATATAATATTGAGTTTAAGACAACCATAAAAGTTAAATCATATTTTGATGTTTTAAATTAGTCAAATAATAAATTATCGTCACTTGAACTTTCTGTCTCATCACTTGATGATATAACATTGTCATCCTCTAATAACTATAACATCTGTATTATATGCATGAATGACCACATCATTATATAGTCATACATTGTCAATTGCTTCATTGAAAGCAAATCTTGGTCTCGACCTCTTAGTGATTGTTTATGAGATTCGCAATGACACTTAACTGTATTTAATCACTCATCTATTATAAGCAGTAATGGCCCTGGAATGTCCAGATATAGTATTCTGTTCAATATCTCTTGCATATGTAGGCCTACAATTTTGCCATGCCATATATCGAAGCCTGGGTCGCGATTTATCAGGTGGAGAATAGGTTTATTAGAAGCAGTAATATTTCAGCTACTGCTACGCATGCTCAGCTCATTTCCCGCAGTCATTAAAAAGTTATGAGCATCTGCATTTTTCGGACCCTGTGACCGTCATGTTGAAAACGTGATTTTCCTAGGTAAAACTAATACAGCAATCCATGGCCCACGCATTAATAGTATGGGCTCGTCTATTGTCATAATAATCCTAACCATCATGTGGAAAATAACTACATAAGTAAGTTTTAACGATACATAAGAAAAAAACAACAAAAATATTTATATAAACCAATATAGTACATCATCAATGTCATAAAAATCAATAATTGGAACCGTTTTGCTAATCAGCTTAATACCAGCAAGAATACATAACACATCATCTTCATTTCAGTAATCAGGTAAATATGCAAGGCTGCCTTTCCATGGACGCGATTAAATGGCCGCGCGGCCAAACGCGCGCGTTCCGCCGTGCGGCCACACCCATTCCATTGGCGCGTCTAAATGCGTCCGAACGCGCAGAAGATGTGGGGAAATTGTTCTGGGCTGTCCTTCGTAGTTGTAGGCCTATCCATGCAGTCGAATTTTCGCGCAATGCAGCCAATCGGTCATTCTGAAATAAACCTAGGCCTACATTTACATGCTGAAATAGGTCTTTCTCAATCATTACGCGCACCCTTTAAATACCGCATGTATTGAAATTCAATGTGTGACGTCTAACTAGACTACAGAGAGGGAGATCATGACATAGGCCTACAGATTGAATGATAGGGTCTACATCTCCCAGTAAACACAAAGCATTTGTATAACATTTATACAACCCACGTCGGCCCAAACGTCTTCGACATTGCTCCAACATTGTATAAATTTATGCATATATAAAAAAACATTATTAGCCATTGGCTATTTTGCATATGTGCCCTGTTTTATGAAAGCATTTGCATAAAATATGAAAACACATGTTTATACAATAATTATCATATGTACAATAGTTACAATAACTAAAATCATTATACAAATATTTTGTGTTACATGGGCTAGCGTTCACAGTGCCACAGCAACTAGCAAATGTGAGACGTTAATTGAGCCAATTTTGAATAAATGTTCGGTCAACATCGCAGATGATAGTCCAGCATTGATCCAGCACAACGTCTCATGTTGGCTGGACTGCAGACATGAGGAACGCGCGGTGGATGAACGCAAAAATCGCTAAATGTGCGATTGCTGGCCGCGCGGCGAACTGACCGCACGTCCAATCGCGTTTATGGGAAGGTCACATTGTGATTGAATCTGATCGATTTTTAATTCTGCCACGATTTTGTTAGACCTATTTAAGGCAGAAAAATTGAAATTGAAGAATAAAGACTGCGTGAAAATTCCTGGCTAACTGGGGCCTATTAGGGCGGGGGCTCTAGGGTAGTGGTTAGCACCGTCGCCTTTCACACCAGAGTTCGGGGTTCGGTTCCCGGTCTCGGCGGTTTGAAAGAAACAAAAATGTTTCTTCCCCATCCACGTGTAAAACTCAGTATTGTGGGGAGCCTCCGCGACCGAGAGGTAGCGTGCTCGGCCTCAAACCGCCAGGGCTCGAATTTCGAATCCTGTGTCTGGAGGACAGTGTCATCTTATTCATCTCACCTTCCTCAGAAGATTCTTCTGGCCCAGTTTAGCCTATAATATGTGCACAAAGGTGGCCTAAAGCCCGATTCATTTCATTTGGGGCCTATTAAAAGACCTAGGATAAATAATAATTGCACATCTACTCTTGTAATAAAACATTGTAGTCCTGTAAAAATGATTTTTTGTCAAGCATTTTTCATTATGTGCAGTGGGCCTACTTCAGAAAGTGTAAAATCAGCAAAATGCATGATGGGAATCGAACATATAATATAAATTCCAATGATGGATAAGATATAAATATATACTACCGGCTCATACATATTTTATTTTCATGATAATGCATTTTAGAGCATATATATTCTTTCTCTGACGACATACGACGACGATCAATTAGGACCTATTTCCAAATGAAATTCACAGATAATAAGATGTCAGGTTCAACCTTCTGGAAAACGGTTAAGCCGTATCTGAATAATAAAGGACACCATAATGGTTGTGATCTACAGTTGAGTGAAAATAGCATCAATATAATGCGATCATATTTGAGTGGAAGAAAACAGAGTAAAAATTGGAAATGACACAAGTGAATGGGCTGATAAACTTAAAGGCGTACTCCAGGGTTCTATCCTGGGGCCTATTTTATTCAACATTTTTCTTAGTGACTTGTTCAAATTTATCAAAAAAGCAGTGCTTGTAAACTACGCCGATGACAATACCAATCCTCACAACAGCTGGTTGTACAAACTCTCCAGATTGAATCCAAGGCTGCCATCAATTGGTTTACTTTAAATAAAATGCTGGCAAATCCCCACGAATTTCAGGCAATTTTTCTGGCATCCTCAAACATGGAATTTAAATTCGAAATTAATGACATCACACTAGTTGCAGAAAAATATGTTAAGTTCCTTGGAGTCAATCTGGATAAAAAATTAAATTACGACACACATATACAACAGATTTGTATAAAAAACTGGCAACCATTTAAATGCCTTGAAAAGACTCACCATATATCAGTGTCAACCATAGAATGGCAATATTTCGCTGTTTCATATTGTGCCATTTCCAGCTCTGTAGCATTGTGTGGCATTTTTGTGGAGTGGGGAACACTAACAAGATGGGGAAAATTCAAGAGAGAGGGCTGCGTTTTGTTTACGGCGACTATACTTCAGATTATGCTTCTCTTCTTTGCAAATCCAAAATGCCAAACTTGAAATCGGGGAGGGAAAGAAACATTGCGATTCAGACATACAAAATTAAATACAACCTGGCCCCTACATATTTGAAAGAACTCATAACACCAATACAAAATTTCACCTGCCTTTTTTTAAAGCAACAAGTCATGGTATAAATTCATTTGCCTATATGGCCCCTAGGATCTGGAACACTCTACCTAAATGTACACGCAATGCTACCTCTCTGCAAAACTTCAAGTCACGAATAAACAAGTGGTGAGGCATACACAGAAGCCAACACAAATGTGAAAATTGCTAGTGACATCTAATAACATAGCTCTGTTAATATTATTTATTTTCTTATTATGCTATTTTAAGCCATGTCTAGGATCTTAAAATATTCTAGGAAAATATTTAATCTATCTCTGCTTTTTAATTATATTTATACATAGATGCAGGACGTCATTAATTATTTTTTTATATAATGTAACTGTGATATTTTATTCATAATCTTAGCTCTGTGATAAAACCAGTGTGCTATAATTTAAATATATGTATATACACTATTATAGTAATTGATAATCTGACTATAATATAATATTATCATTATAATAATAAAAAGGAGGTGACATTTTAATACAGGACTAGAAAAACCTTATATAATGTTTTGAATATGTGATGCATACTATGTGATATTGTTGATGTTATTCCTTGTTGAATTTTAGTACTACAGATCGATTGAATAGCCTCAGGCTAATGTTTTTATGGTTAACTGTACCATGCTGTTTGAAATTAAAATTTATCTTATCTTATCTTATTTTACACCTGTAGCTGATATTTTGCAATGCCGTTGACAAGGGTCAAGGCCCCTGGGCCTTTTGTCGTTTGATTTAATCTGATTGCTGATATTTAATTAATCACCCATTGCCGATTGCCGGTCTCGTCAAATCGTACATTGCAATTCACATGCAACCATATATAGTGGGAAAATGCACTGCCGCCCCCCCCCCCCCCCCCACGGAAGGCGCGATATTGCACCTTCTAGTGCGTTACTATATGCACCCTGGGTGTTTATATACCATCACTACTATGCTTAAAATATCACCATTGCTCTATTAAATATTCATAGAACACTTGTCACTTTTAAAGACAATGTCACGTCACACAATAGCCCTACATCATTTAATTTATGGTAATTTATCTGACAATTCACAAAACAATGTGAGTCAATTGAAACTGTTGTACCGTATATTGGTATATAGCCGGTGTAACTGAGCGCGGTTTCTAAACAGAAATCTGGGTACTAAAATACATATTTTGTTTCTAAAATTCCAGGTGCGTTTTACAACCAGGCTTTCTGAGTGAAGTCATGACTATTTCGTATCCAAATAAGCGCCGGCCGACACGACCGTTTGAGCTCTTGATACACGTTGTCAAAACACAACAGTTACCTCATACCTATATTATTTAACTAACGTTAGTTAATTGAATTCACTGTCGGACAAACGGACTAGATGATAGCCCCAAAAATGAATGAATGAATTGGATTTAGGCCACTTTTGTGCACATATATACAGATATAGGCCAAACTGGGCCAGCAAGGAAAACCTGAGGATGGTGAGATGAATGAGATGATACTGCCCTCCAGACACAGGATTCGAAATTTGAACATGGCGGTCTGAGCCGAGCTCGCTACTTCTCGGTCACTGAGGCTCCCCACAATATTAAATATAATTTACGAATGAGCAGGGAAGTAAAAATTGTCTCTTTGAAACTTGAATGCCAGAGCGAGGCTCGAACCCGTGACCTCCGACTTGCCAAGTTCCAGGAACCCCGATGGCTCAATAATGACTTAACATCAGGTGCGGCTCAGGATGTATGGTGAAGCGTTATGGTCGCCTTGATTGTTTCACTGGCAATGGCTGTTAACCATCTGTATCCCGATGTCAATAAATATCATAGAGAAGAATACATAACTATCATAGTGATGTAGCAAATGCAATACAAATTAAATTTAAATGTTCATGTATAACAAGAGTTGAATTAGGCCTAGGCCTATGACAATTGATGTTCGACGCCATGGATGGATTATATTGTGATCCCCTGTAGGACTGACAGTTTCAGCCTCAACAGACTGATTAGCATCACGGGAAGAACAAAGCCACTCGCGGCGATAGTGCTATAACACTTCAGACCAACAGACACTGTCATTTCGCCAATACTGGTTTAATGTTGATCCACCGTTCGACGTATCGTGTTAGCTGTAATGCACCTAAAAGTATGCATACTTTAGAAATAGATATATCTAACTTTCTATTAAAATAATGTTTCGGAGTAATAATATGTATTAATATGATATTATTAAAAAAAAAATACAAAATGCATACGAGCATTTCTAATAATATTATTAAGTGTAAAAGTCAGGTGTAATTTATAAGCTTTAATTGTGTTATATATGTAAAGTCACGTGTACTCCTGACATTCTGCATGTTTTGTATTGTTATATGAGCGCACGCACTCATTAATAGATTTCACTTCACACCTTGTGAGTCAGGTGCTGGGGTATTGTCGATTCAGTGTCTAAGCAACTGGGCTAATATTGTAAAAATATTATGGAAATACTGATTGCGAAAAAGGGGGTATTGTAGGCCTAAGTGTCATATTATAATGACGCAGCATCATACTTTTAATTCACGCTTCCCCATTCAATGATTTGGATTTATTATTCTAATTACTGGCCGAACTTCAATGATGAAGATGGGGACCAGCCATGTGTGTGTATTATAAAACTTTAATATATATATATATTTTCCTTTTTTTTGTAATAAATTGAAAAAGAAGTCGAACAAAGAACACTATCATCGCAGAACAAAGCGGAGTAAATACAGAGCTGTCAATCGTTATCTGTAAGGGAGACTTCCTGGATAGCAGTGACATTGCATCTCTATTGCATATAATACCACACACCAGTGGCCTAGGCTAAATCCGAAAATAAATAGGAGCTTCTGGCAAAAAAGTGAATTGAGGGAGGAGATTTCTATGTAATAACAGCATTTCCTCTCTTTATGGAGGGGAGGTCTGTGAGTGCTATTAACCTTTCTTTCGGCACTTCTTATCAGCTTAGGCTATTCACCATACCACAACAAAACATATGTCTATTGCCTACATTGGTATTTTTCCACCTGATCATTTCTTTTAATCAATTCATCGTTTCCACTTAGACAATTTTATGAAAAACAGTATAATGTTTTAAAAAATGCTTGAAAGGATGTTTGCCATAGGCCTATTGAGGCTGGGTAGCTCAGGCTTAGCCTTAAAATGCAAGGGGTGGAAGAGACACTTGGAGGGGGTAGGTTCTGCTATACCACAGGCAAATGTCTGTCACTGGGGATCGATCTCTGAGAAAAGTGGTTTTATTGTGACATCACAGCAATGATCTCTATATCAAATCATTGCAAAAGGTGGATTGTTTCTAAAGCAATGAGTTGTTTATCCATCCATTTCTATAATGGCAGCAACACGGCGGACACCCCCAGTCACACCGACACAGATGGTTGGCTAAAGGTGATGGCTCAAATGGTGGTGGTTTTGTGTTCAATGCTATAGACAGCATAGCAATCAAAGGGGGTTTCCTTGCCCCTTCCTCTGCTGGGACCTTAGTACAGTGGTTAAGGCTGCCTGCTTTGAAAGTCAGAGATCACGGGTTCGAATCCCACTCTGGCCTTCACTCGTAACGATTTAATTTTGGGGAGAGCCTCCATGACCGAAAGGTAGCGTGCTCGGCCTCAGACCACCAGGGCTCGAATTTCGAATTTTCTGTCTAGGTGGCAGTGTTATCTCATTTATCTCATCATGCTCTGGATGCTCTCCTGGCCCAGTTTAGCCTATATGTGCAAAAAAGGTGGCCTAAAACCCCATTCATTCATTCATTGTCCCTTCCTCTGGCGGCTGGTAGCTCAATGGCTGTTTCTTTATGTTTCTGCAGCCCTTGTTCCTTGTCTTTAAGTCGCACGGAAATTCTTATTATAACATTTCAGCTACTGCTACGCATGCTGAGCACATTTTTAGCAGTAATTAAAAGTTATGAGCATTTGCATTTTTCGGTCCTTGGGGTCGAAATCAGTCACCGTCATGTTGAAAAATGTTGATTTTTTTCTGGGTAAAATGAATTCAGCAATCCATTCACGATGTGGGCTCGTCTATGACCATAATAAACCCATCTATCATGGAAAATAACTGATAGGTCTACTACATAAGTGAGTTTTAAAAACACAAAAAGAATCTATAACTAAGCCAGTAGAGTACATCATTAATGTATGTGACGTGCCATATCAAAAACAGTCCTATGTCGCAAGATATAGAAAATGAGTTAGTAAGTGGCGTTTAAAGAGCCAGCGCTCAGGTTTCAAATGCACCAAAAATTATAAAGATATCTCAATTATTTTGAAAATCATTGGTAAAACAAGATTTGGAAACTTAGCCCTAAATATCGCAAAATGTTGAGAAAATGACCTACAAAGTTAAAATTTAATTGACAAATAGTTTAAATAGTTCAAACTAAGTCACCTAGTATCTTCAATATTTTGTACTTATATTGCTTTTAAGTTGTATTTCCGATCAGCGTTAAAAAAGAAAATTAGCAAAAAAATATTATTTTAACAAAACATGGCCATAACTCAAAATCTAAAGCTCCGACATAGGTCGGGTGCCGATATGGCACGTCACATAGTGATCATGTATATCAGTGATTGGAACCGTTTTGTTATTATATACTGGCAATAATACATAAGACATCTTGTAATCAGTAATCAGGTAATATGTCTGCATAGCCAGAGTCCATTGCTACAGCTAATCTATTACCTTATCTGATATCTCCTGGACACCCAACATTACAGAATCGTTTCAACAAAGGTCTGTGTGAGTTGTGAAAGCCTTCATTGGTCTTTATCCCTATGCATACTGTGTGTAGGCTATAGAAATTCCCGTAATTTGTATTACGTAAAAAGGTGTGGTGAAAGTGCATTGTAGGCCTACCCCTCGTGCAACCAAATTGGAACCAACAGTTTGACCAAGGCCTTACATCTACATGTGATAATGATGGATTAGGGGAGCTGTAGATTTCACGGCCGAATAAGCGACATTAAAAGCTGATATTTTACTATTCTGTGGCGAATTTTGTCAGGCCTATTTGCGGCAGAAGAAATAAAAACTACAAATTCAGGAATCGCGAAAGTCCTGGCTAAATAGGGCCTATAAAAGGCCTATAATAAATAATAGTTGCAACTCTACTTTTATAATACCAACATTGTAGTCCTGCAAAAGGATTCTTTCTAAAGCATTTTTCATTAGATACAGTTCTCCAGAATGTGTGTAAAATCAGCAAAATGTCTTATGGGAACCGAACATATAATTTAAATGCCAATGATCGATATAAAGGAAATAAATATTTTCATGATAATGCATTTCAGAGTATAGATATACATTCTCTGACACATTTATAGCTGATTTTTTGCAATGTCCTGGGCTCTTGTTAATATTGATTAAATTTGTTTTATTACTTTGGTAGAAGTGTCATCTGCTCAACTGCTATTTTTACTGCTAAGCTTATCACTATTTTTTCCGATTATGACTTCGTTTACCTGCTCAAATTTAAATGAAGAATTAGTTGTAGATAATAAACATCATACGATTTCCCCTATGGTTGGGCTATTTTAGAGAATATATCTAGACCAATGTTCGTGACAAATATATTGAATTTATTTACAATTTCTAATTTACACGTTATTTTGTGTTCATCTAATTTGAAGAAATCTGTAAATTGTTTTGTTTATTATTTCATTTATCGATGAACAAGTCTTTTTTTATATCATTTCCATTTGTAATGAGACATGACTTATAGTACTTTGATTTCGATATTTTAATATTTTTAGAATTGCGTTATATGTTTTAAAATTATCTACCAGTGTGTTAGATCTTGGTGTGAAGTGCTTAGTAATATTTTAAATAATTTATTTTAATAATTAATTGACTTTATCATCGCACTAGTAATCCATTTTTAGTTTTTATGTTTACATGATCTGTTGAATTGACATTTTTTGAAATGAGTTTTTTCTCTCTAGCCTTCTGTATACAATTAGTTTTTATTGTGATCCGCCGCAGTATCACTTATGACTAGTTCTTTGAGTTTTTGCGCCCACAAAAAATTATGAAGTTCATGCATGGAGGCCATTTTGAATTTACGTAAAACCTAGAAAAAATCACATGCACATCTCCATATCGTGGGGAATGTGATTGTAAATTTACAACTTTAAAGTTGCATAACTGTTTTGTTTATTTCGATAAAAATAACCTAATAAATACAAAACAATCATTCATATTGTATTAAAGGCTTTAAATGCACTAAAACTGGGTAAATGTAGCGGAATTAGTTCACCATGCGACACCCCATCAAGTATTATGAAGTAGTGAATCGGTTTGTGTACAATATGTATGTAATAGTGATCAGGTTATGGGCCAATATAATGTTACATTGGACAACTGGACAACACAAAACCGCCTTAATAGCAAACATTAGATGTTGAACTAAACCGGTATAATGTTGGGCCAGTACCGCAGACGATGGGCCGACATTAGTCTACCATTAGATCAATGCCTCGTGTTAGCTGAGATAAAACCCACTTAACCAGCTGTAGACGTCCGGAGACTAGGTCAAAGAAACTGTTGGAAATCGGTTACAGTAAAGTCTGATGTTTTAAATATTATTTTATTTTACCGCATAGCGCGATTTATATCAATGTATGTGATGATTCACGATAAAATAAAATAAAAGTCTGATTTTGTCTAGTAGCATTTTGACTATATTTTGAAATGCCTATGAGATACCGAATAAAAAAATGCAAATGTTTCTCAAGAAAATCACGAAAATCAAAATAGCGAAAGAGATGATTTACATCACTGAATTTGTTGCTAATTCCTATTACAATTTCTCACAGACTGGGGAGAGCGTCTTAAGGACCAAAGGCTCAGATGCTGGCCCACACTTAAAAGCACCATACTATAATAGAGTCCTATTTTTCAAGTCAGTGGCATTCTCCATACCGGTACCGAAATTAAACATGACACTATATGCATATATCACCCATATCACACAAAGTAATAACTCCTAGATATGTCTAAATGACATGAGATAATACACGTTTTACTGTGAAATGTAACTATGATCACTTGAAAAATAAGAATAAAATTAAAAGTCTTCCACTCTTTTTTCAATGATGATCGTTATCTGCCACTTGGTACTTTTAATCTCCTGATTATACGGACATTGTGTCTTACTCCGTTGTGATCAGGTTTGTTCTGCTGGTGGGGCAGCAATATTTAAAAACAACAAACTTAAATCTTCAATAACTCACTAATCGGGTGAGTAAAATACAAAAAAAACATTCTCCATGGATTTATCTTTTGAATAAAATAAAGAAAACAGATATGCAGCTTTTGCGACTCCAAAAAAATTGTAATTGATCCGTGGCCATTTTAAATAACCTTAAAAAAACACCCGGACATCTCTAGGTTGTGGGGAATGTGATTGTAAAATTTGAATAATTTCTGACGTTAAGTTTTAAAGTTTTTGCGCCCACAAAAATATTTGGAGTTGACTTCTGGCAGTCATTTTGAATTTTGGTAGCATCTTTGATAAATCACTTGCACATCCACATGTTGCTACGAACGTGATGTTGAAATTTAAAAAAAAATTACCAAAATTATTTTTTGAGTTTTAGTGCCCACCAAAAAATTAAAGCTGGTCCGTGGCGGCCATTTTGAATTTCAGTAAAACCTTGGAAAAGACACCTGCATATCTCTATATGGTGGGGAATGTGATAGTAAAATTTGAATAAATTCTGACTTAAAGTTTTAAAGTTTTTGCGCCCACAAAAAACTTTGGAGTTGACTTCTGGCGGCCATTTTGAATTTTTGTAGCATCTTTAAAAAATCAATTGCACATCCACATGTTGCTAGGAATGTCATGTTAACATTAAAAAAAAATTAACCATTAGTTTTTGAGTTTTTGCGCCCACAATAGAACGTGACGCCGGACGCCAGCCGCTGAACAGAATCCTGGCGCGACTAAAATCCCCCTTCCCCTACGGGCGGGGGATAACAAAAGGATAAAAATAGCTCTTCCTAAAACTTCCCAAAAAAGTCATTTCGTAAGTCATTTCGCTCTCGTCTCAATGATAAAGGTAATGTGTTAATTTTTCCAAGTCGTTCCTTGTAACTATCAGCTGAAAAATTACATATGAAGTATGTATATTTAGTCATTGACCTTTGTACCTGTTCTCCCAGTCGCACATTAGTGGTGTACTATATTCCATTATCGGACGAGCTAAAAGCACAATATAACAAGTGCTTTGTTTGCTGGGGAGCGTGCCGTCCCAACATACGTTATATCAGACCACATGCGTTGTTAACAATTTTGTTATTTTGGATAGCTCATCTTTAAAATGTTCTATGTTGTCATCTGTGTAATTCTCAATGGTTGTAAACTTCGGAGGCTTTATAAATTTACGTCTTAGGTTTGAAATTAAGAAAATAAGGTTGGTGATCAGACAATTTATTAAGGAGAATTCCGGATACACTGTTTAGTATTATTAGTACAGCAGCAGAGGGACCAAATTTTCGAGGTACCTAAACCGGCGGTACAACATTTGTCCAACAATTGTTCTCAGGTATACCTATATACAGAATCTGGTTGATGACATTGCCGGAAATAGGGGCGGGCTGAGAATTTGAAACTTTTGTACAGACAGACAGACAGACAGACAGATATTTTATTGACAGAAAAGAAAAGTCATTACAGACTTATTTGTCATAGAAATGAAAGAGATATATGTACATGTATATACAAGATTGTTAGTTTGTTAAAATCATATGATAATATACATGGTATGACATACACAAATAAAATCATGTTAAGTGGCATTGCCAAAATAAAAACTGGGTATTTCGATAATATAAATAATGACTACTACTAAAAATTAAATTAAAAGGCATTGCCAAGATAACATAGAGGTCTATCATTTTGTTTCCCGCACCAAAACCAGAGATAAAATAACTACTACGTATGACATACTAATTATATATAGTAGCAAAAACGACACTCTGGAAAGCGTAGAAACCTAAAATATATACAAGTGCATAATTATGCTACAGTAACTGGAGTATGCAATAAGCCAATGGTAAAAATTATATGGTATTTTTTAAAATTAAATATAATATCATGCAAGTACAATACATATGGCATAAACAGGTAGCTCCGAGTCATGTGACCATGCAAGCACAGTCGCTATGAGCGCGGAGATTCCCTGAGATTGACTAGTGGTGCAAACTTAACGACGTAATAACAGTAGTAATGACGGTTAAAAATTATTTGTGCAATTCACACAGGACATGGCCCTCGCACAAAATTATTAAGCCTTTTTATAATTCACTATATTGTTTAATTCATACTGTTTCAATCACGACCTAGTTAGTACCACATACTCGGAGTTACAATCGAAGAAAAACATTCCCGACCTCATAGAGAAAATCAGTTGACTTAGCAACTCTGAAATCTTCCATAAGGCCCCACCTCGTCTGATAACAAAGGCGACGGAAAGTTTCCGTCGCCTTTGTTATCAGACGTCGGAAACGTCCCTAACCGGCCCCAAAAAGCCAAATAATAAGATCCGAGAGCAACAACCGTCTTGATATGTGGTAATACCCAGGTCAGATCATGAGGGCATGATAATATGAATAATATAGCGACAGGTGACAGATTTATTATACTCAGTAGTTTTAACCCTTAATTTGTTTAAAGCAACCATAAATAAATTGCGCTAGTGACTTCACCACTGTTATGTCTCTAGATGTCATAATTCCTAGAAACATTTCATTTGTCGGTTGTATATTGATAATTGCGGCTACATAATCATACAAGATTTCGCGTTCATTATTCATAGCGCTACAGTGGAGAAGAAGATGTATTTCATCGTCAATTTCGTTTAATTCACACCTTGTGCATATTCACTGATTTTTTTGAGTGATTGGATTATTGAATCGTCCTCTTTCTATATTTAGATCATGTGAGCTCATTCGATATCTCGCCATTGCTGTTATGTGGTGGTTCCCCCTTATGTGCCAGATATATGGTTCAACACAGAAATATTTTTTTACTAATGCATATGTGCGCAGCTTACTCGAGCTCCCAATATCTTTTCTCCACTGCTGTGTAAATATTCTAACTATTGATTCTTTAAATGAAAGCATGAATTTATTTGTATCCCCAATATTCTGTGATTCCCAAGTTTGATCAAGCCCGGTTCGTTCCAGGACAGAGCGAATATGGGAACACCAGTTCGTGAAGCCAATGGCATCTAGCTCAAGTAGCATATTGTAGGCATTTCTGACTGGATGGCTCCGAGATAATTTTAGAATTCTACACCAATATTTTACAGCTTTTATGTGTTGCCGGATGATCAGTGGAAATCGACCCGTGTCCCCATATATTGCAGGTGTAGGTGTTTGCTTTCTAACGCCAAGTGTGGATTTAATAAATTTTAGATGGATTTTTTCCAGATCGTTAACATCATCGTCTGTATACCATATATCACTTCCATATTCTAGTATGGGCAATATTTGGCAATCAAATACCTTGAACGCAATAGTGGGTGACAATTTACCGACCACAGGACGGGACTGTTTACGTAGAGCAAAGATTGCTTTCCCAGCTTGGGAAGCAAGATGAGAAAAAGTTTCTTTTAACACGTTATTAGCGGACTTGGTGCTATACACTACACCAAGGTATTTATATTGTTCAGCCTTTTCTATAATGTTATCACCATAGTGGAAGCTTCCACATACTGTTGTGTAACGTTCATTAAAGATAAGAACTTTTGTTTTAGGAATGCTAACTATGATATGCCTTAGGGAAGCATATGAATACAGGGCAGTTAGCTGTTTTTGTAATCCCTCGGCAGATTCTGAAAAAAGGACAAGGTCATCTGCAAATAACAGATATACCATTAGTAAGGTGTCCCCAGCGATACCTTGATCTTGGTCAAATGATGCGGATATGTCTTGTAAAAATTCCGTGAATAGTTTGGGACTGAGCATACCGCCTTGTAGAACCCCAAATTCGCTTTTTAGCTCCCGCCGTCACCGTAGGTGAGACGAAGGGAGCTATGGATTCTACCTCCGTTTTTTTTGGCCTCTTCTTTTGCCTATAACTTTGTAAGAGAATAAGCTAGGATAACAATTTTTGGTATGTGGGTTACTTCCAGGTGGCTAATGGACAGGTTAAAATATTTTTAATCTGAATTCAATACGCAAGGTTGCAGAGGAGAAAATGATGATGTTACGGCGTTGGGCCGTTGGGCCGTCCGTAAACAATTCGTTTCCGGAGCATATCTCTGAAAGTACTTGTCCGATTGTCTTCAAATTTTACACACAACACCCCTAGGGGGTCTAGTTGTGCCTTTTGGGGTATTTGAACTTTGACCTACTTCTGGTTCAGAACTATGACCTATTTAGACGTTTTGACGCGCACTTCGTTTCCGGAGCAGATCTCGAAAAGTACTGGGCCGATGACAGTCATATTGCACATACATGTTCTCTAAGGTCCCTAGTTGTGCCTTTTCAGGTTTTTGGACCTTGACCTTGAAGTTGACCCAGCACTTTGACCTAATTTATAACATCGGTAAATCCGACTGAAAGATTTTGCGGAATATCATGAAAACCGCTCAAGATAGCTACACCATTACTATAAAACAAATTGTGAGGTTTCAGGAGAGGATGCATCTTGAAAAATGTCAAGTCGATGAAATTAAAAATGGCCGCCTATCGGCCATTATTCACCTCGACAGGCCTGATATTGCGGAATATCATGAAAACCGCTCAAGATAGCTACACCATTATTATCAAATAAATTGTAAGGTTTCAGGAGAGGATGCATCTTGAAAAATTTGAAGTTGATAAAATTCAAAATGGCCGCCTATCAGCCATTATTCACCTCGACAGGCCTGATATTGTGGAATATCATGAAAACCGCTCAAGATATCTACACCATTACTATAAAACAAATTGTAAGGCTTCAGGAGAGGATGCATTTTGAAAAAATTCAACTCGTCCAAGTTCAAAATGCCCGCCAATCGGCCATTATTCACTTTCACATGGCCGTTATTTGGTAAACCGTGCTAGATGGCTAGACCATTACTATAAAACAAAATGTGTGATTTCAGGAGAGGTTGCATCTTGAAAAATTCGACTCGATAAAATTTAAAATGGCCACTTATCGGCCATTATTCACATTCACATGGCCGTTATTTGGTCAACCGTGCTAGATGGCTAGACCATTACTGTAAAAAAAATGTGAGATTTCAGATGAGGATGCATCTTGAAAAATTTGACTTGATCAAATTTAAAATGGCCGCCTTTTCGGCCATTATTCATTTTCACATGGCTGATATTTGGTAAACCGTGCTAGATGGCTAGACCATTACCTGATTACTATAAAACAAAGTGCGAGTTTTCAGGGGATGATGCACCCTGAAATTTTTTAACTTACGAATTCAAAATGGCCGACAATCAGCATTATTTACCTCGATAGGCCTGAAATCAGATAAACCGTGCTAGATAGCTAGACCATTACTATAAAACAAATTGTGACGTTTCGAGAGAGGATGCCTTTTAAAAAATTTCGACTCAATCGAATTCAAAATGGCCGCCTATCGGCCACTATTTACTTTCACATTGCTGATATTTGGTAAACCGTGTTAGATAGCTGGACCATTACTATAAAACAAAATGTGAGATTACAAGAGAGGATGCATCTTGAAAAAAATTGACTCGATAAAATTCAAAATGGCCGCCTATCGGCCATTATTCACTTTCACATAGCCGGTTTTTGGTAACCGTACTAGATGGCTAGACCATTACTATAAAACAAAATGTGAGATTTCAGGAGAGGATGCATCTTGAAAATTTTTGACTTGATCAAATTCAAAATGGCCTCCTATCATTACTGGGATACTGATTAGGATCATTAATTTCAATGGAGGTTTGCAATCTCTGACAGACTGTCTAGTTCTTATCTTACTCTTAGACTGGGCTTCTGATTTTTGACCTAGACTAGGACTACATTAATAACCCTATACAAAATTGCTTAAATCAAATTCTAATTCGGAGTGGGAGCTCCTGGACTTATGTAGTCTTGTTAATATGTCACTGATATGCGGGGGTACTGGGATGATTGCTAGTAGTAATACTTTTCGCCCCCATCCGGGGAGGTTCATTAGGGATCTGTTTCGTCTGTTGGATGCTGTTACGGCATTGTACGGAAGCACTAGTCTACAGCAATCATCCAAAGACAGCTGCAGCCTCCTCGTATCTGGCTATAATCTACGGGCGGATTGCCAGTGGCGTACCCTGGTTCCTCCGCTCAACAGCGGAGCCAATGCAGCACCCACATCAGTGCTGGCGCTGATGTAGGCCGTGGTAGCCTTAAATAACCGGCAATAGCGTGGTTGACATTAGGTCTCTCACGTGGGATGAATGGAGTTACCCAGAGAGAGTGATCCTTCCTATTGTTACTCTGGGGACCATCCGACCCGAGGATAACGGAGCTGCGTAAAATGCCACAGAGTTTCATCATTAAATTGTACAGCGAAACTCAAGTCTCCGGCCGTCTGGGCATGTCTGGGGGTATATCCCCTAGACATGCCCAGAACCCCTTATCGGGCGAGCGAAGGAAAACGCTCTCAATAAGCCACCATGCCCTATCACCCCCACCCTCACATCATCATCTGTACATCATTCATCTCATCGATTGACTACAACGTTTTTATCGTATTATAATGTCACTTAAAAGACCTTTTGTGACGTAAAGCAATGATTTAGTACTACTACTACACTGATACGCGAGTCCCATTTTACACGGCACTCTGCTTTAGAAAACATGCTTTTTATTATGTTTAGCAAATTGTCGTCTATTCCCCTGTTCAATAATTTGTAGTATAATGCTGTTCTATCAATATAGTCAAATGCTTTTGTGAAATCGACAAAGCATGTATATATATACAATACACCTTTGTTTATCTATGATGGCACATAGTATGAATAAATTGTCCGTAGTACGCGGATTGGTTTTAAAACCAGCTTGATAGGGATCATTATCATTACATACTTCGTTTTTAAATGAGAGTCTGTCTGTACACCTAGCCGATTTTTAGATGTTCGGCAAGTTAAATCAAATATTGTTGTATTTACTTTTTTTCTATCCATCAGGTCATATATCTGTGAAGATAAAATAATTTAAGAAAAAATAATTTTGCAGTAGCATCCCACCTCGAAGAGCTATTTTGGATATTGCAAAATGCAATTTTTCAAAATTGTTAATTTTTTCCATTATTTGGCATATAGTTTATGACAACAGGTTCGCTTATGCACGAAAGTCGCCATGAGCGGTACCATTTGATACATCCCTGAAGTCAGAATTAAGTTACCAATGCTTGATTTTTCGAGTAATTTATAAATTGGTCAATTTTAAAATGGCCCCCGTAAAATCCATGATTTCTCCTGAAATGTATTATCAAACATGGTTTTCTTAAATTTCACATCACAATCACAGTTTTGGTATCTAATCTTACATTTTATTGCTCACTCAAGTATTTTCAAATGCTACAATGTGATATTTACCACAGAATCCAAGATGGCCGCCAGAAAATGGTGAGGAAAATGCTCAAAATGTCATTTTCTTGCAAATAGTTTATGAGCACAGGCTTTAATGGTGTACAAAACCTCCATGAGCGGTATCATTTCATTCGGTGACACGTACCCATTAACAAAAACTAGGTGAATAATGCTCGATGTGTTAAATAACTATTAAGTATGGCCTATTTAAAAATAATCTCTGTGAAATCAATTACCGGTAATTCTCATAAAATGTATTTTTGAGCATGTGTGTTACACAGTTATCTCACAGACACGATTTCAGTGTCTAATCTTACTTTTTAATCCTCACCATTTCTATTGAAAGTATAATAACATGGGAAAAAAGTAGAAATTTACTAAGACATTCAAGATGGCCGCTGCGACATTGTCAAAATGTCGCACAATTTACAAATAATTTATGAGCACACGCTCTATTCTATATCTGTATAAAAACCTCCATGAGCGGTATTATTTATTTCCGAGACATCCTATGAGTCAAAATCAGATTATTAATGCTTGATTTGCTAAGTAATTAATACTTATGGCCGATTACAAAATGGCCACCATAAAATTAATGAATACTCCTAAAATGCTTTATTGAATATGTTGTGCATAATATAATAGTCATATCACAAACACGGTCTTGATATTTAATTTTGCATTTTAATTTTCAGTGAATCCACTAAAAGTAATGTTAAGTAGTTTAAGGTATAATCTAAAATGGCAGCAGTGAAAATGACAAGAAAACATGCGTTTGTGCAGCTTTGGCCCCGGTGGCATAAAGCCTTGTCTCCTAAAAAAATGAACATTCAGTTCCCTTTAATTATTGTAATTGTTTAACATGTACTACATAATAATCATTATAGAAACACTGTTTTGGTTTTTACTCCAATGATCACACCCACCTTAAAAGTTGTCTCAGCCACTGCAAGGGTGATCTTGGCCACTAACAAACTGGTGGCAGCCAGTGACAAAGTTATCTAAACCACTACAAAAGTGATCTTGACCACCGAAGAATTAGTTACAACCACTTTAAAAGTTATCTAAGCCATTATAGAGTGATCTTGGCCACCAAAGAAGCGATCACATCCACTTTGAAAATGATCTAAGCCACTACAAGTGATCTTGACGACTAATTAAGTGATCAACCCACTTTAAAAGTTATCTCAGCAATTGCAAAGGTGATCTTGGCCACTAACAAACTGGTGTCAGCCACCGAAAAAGTTATATAAGCCATTACAAAGTGATTTTGGCCACTGAAGAAGTGATCACAGCCACTTTGCAAATTATCTAAACCACTACAAAGGTGATCTTGACCACGTGATCTTGACCACCGAAAAAGTAATCACAACCACTTTAAAAGTTATCTCAGCCACTGCAAAAGTGATCTTGGACACTGCAGAAGTGATCACATCAACTCTAAAATTTCACACACACTTTGAGAATGTTCTAAGCCACTACAAAAGTGATCTTGGCGACTATATAAATGATCACATCCAACCACTGAAAAAGTGATCTTGACTACTGAAGAAGTGACTACAACCATTCTAAAAGTTATCTCAGCCATGACAAAGGTGATTTTGACCACCAAAGAAGTGATTACAACCATTTTAAAAGTTATCTCAGCCACTACAAAAGTGATCTTGACCACTGAAGAAGTGATCAGAGGAATTTTAAAGTGATCTCAGCCACTACAAAGGTGATCTTGGTCGGTGAAGAAGTGATAACAGCCACTTTAAAAATTATGTCAGCCGATACAAAAGTGAACTTGGGCACTAAAGTGATCACAGCCACTTTAATAATTATCTAAACCACTACAAAAATGATCTTGACCACCGAAGAAGTGATTACAACCATTTTAAAAGTTATCTCATTTTGAAAGTTATGTCAGCCACTACAAAAGGGATCTTGGCCACTTAAAAAAGTTATCCTAGCCAATACAAAGTGATCTTGGCCACCGAAGAAGTGATTCGAACAACTTTAAAAGTTATCTCAGCCACTACAAAAATGATCTTGACCACTGAAGAAGTGATCACAGCCACTTTAAAAGTTATGTTAGCCACTACAAAGGTTATCTTGGCCACTAACAAACTAGTGTCAGCCACTGAAAAAGTTATCTAAGCCACTACAAAGTGATCTTAGCAACTGAAGAAGTGATCACAGCCACTTTAAAAATGATCTAAACCACTACAAAGTGATATTGACTACTGAAGAGATGATTACAACCATTCTAAAAGTTATCTCAGCCATGACTAACGTGATTTTGACCACCGAAGAAGTGATTACAACCATTTTTAAAAGTTATCTCAACCACTACAAAAGTGATCTTGACCACTTCAGAAGAGATCTTGGCCAGTAAAGAAGTGATAACAGCCACCTCGCAAATTATTTAAGTCACTACAAAAGTGATCTTAGTTGCTGTAGTATATTTTTAGCACCAGATCGACTTTCCCGATTTCTTATTTCGGACATGCATGTCTAAAATAAGAAATACGGGAATGTCGTCTCTATATCTCCCTTACTGGTAAATGCGCAGCACAAAAATTAAAAAAAACTTTTGCACTTCTCTATGGACATGTTAACATCATATGGTCATATTAAGAAGCCAAAAGAAAATTACTGATTTTTTTATGATTTTAGCCTGATTGTGTCGCTTTAAGAATACATTAAAACAATAAAACCGTGTTTATGATATGACTATTAGGTAAACGATGTTAAATAATGCATTTATTTAACGGCGGCCATTTTGATGATTAATTACTTGACAAATCAAGAATTAACAGGCTGATTGTGTCCTAATATATGCCTCTGAACCAAATAATACCCCTCACTGAGGTTTTCGTACAGAACAGAGCGTGTGCCCATGAACTATTTTCAAAAATTTCGAAAAAAATATTTGCCATTTTTACGGCGGCCATCTTAGATTGGCTCTTTATATTCTAGCACTTAATATATACATATATATATTCAGTGGATTCATTCAACATTAAAATATAAGAATAGACATAAAAACCGTGTTTCTGAGATAAAAATTAAGCAAACCATGTTGACTTATGCATTTGAAGATTAAGCATTGATTTCACTGTGGCCATTTTAAAATCGGCTATATTGATTAATTACTCTACAAATCAAGCATTAACCATATGATTTTCACTCAAGGGTTGTCTCTGAACCAAATGACACCGATCGTGGTTTTTTTTCTTAATATTTGCAAGAAAATGGGAAATTTTATAAATTTTCTTGAAAATTTCTGGCAGCCATCTTGGATTGAATCTTAAATAAAGCATTCAAGCATTTGTAAATACTTGAACGAACAATGAAATGTAAGATTAGACACTCAAACCGTGCTTGTGATGCGAAATTTAAGAAAACCTTGTTCAATAATACATTTCGGGAAAAACCATGGATTTTACGGCGGCCAGTGCAGAAACGAACCTGTTGTCATAAAATATATGCAAAAAAATGCAAAAAAAATGAAAATTTTGAAAAATTGCATTTTGCGATATATTTACAATATCCAAAATAGCTCTTAGAGGTGGGATGCTAGTGCAAAATCATTATTTTTTACTATTTTATCTCCACAGATGTATGACTTGATTAATAGAAAAAAACAAATCCCACATTATTTTATTTAAATGGTCCAACATTATAATAGAGTGAGAATGACGCGAAAATCATATTTTAGCGAATATCATCAACCAGATTCTGCATAGAGACAATTCTAGACACGTGGACAAATGTTGTACCGCCGGTTTAGGTATCTCCTTAAATATGGCTCTTTTTTTGTGTGTGCTGCAATTTTGCACCTTAATGCAATACGTTTGCCCAGTATTTTGCAGATGTGTGTTACATGTAGCTTAATACGATATGTTTGCACAGTATTTCGCATGTGTTTTTAATTAAATGTTTTTTTTCAGTGGTTCTTCAAAGTAAATATAAATTGTCTGTAACTGGAGCAGGATGTGACTGCACTCAAGACAATTGTGGCTGTTGCGTGCACATGGAATCAGAAACACTTCACCTTGATAACACTGGTATGTGTAAGTGAATATGCTTATTGCTTGTTGTGATGTCTCTTGAGATGTCTCTTTTTTAATGGCAGAACCAATGTGGTATGAACATTTGTCAGTGCGTATATTATAAATGACGGAAAATCACTACTTCCAAAAATATTGATTGCATAGTACACATGTTGTTTAGGCATCAGGTGCATTATTTAATTTAATCGGGACCATGTTTGCATCCTATTAGAGCATACCATCGCATTTTTTATGTCTTTTAGGATGTGTGAATATCACTTACTTGCCGGATCAGTATGGGTTTTCTCTGACATTTAGTTGGGATGGCAAGATCATACTAAATGAAACAATATCTGGTAAGTTTTTTTAATACAATGAAACGTAGATATCGCCATTTGGGGAGGCTACTACCATCCATCATCATATAATCCATCATCATAGTTAAGACCTTTTCCGCTTTAATTTCTTAATTGGTTTTGATTTTGCTAGTTCTTGTGTAATTGAACTCTACCAACCTGCTATTCGCCAGACATTGGGCCAGTAGGCCTACATGCCATTTTGCGTAACATATAAGCCACCATTTACTTATTAAGCAAGTTTTATCAAAGTTGCTAATTGTTTATACCTTACGAGATTACAATACGACTTTGTAATTTGTTTGATCACATTCTGATCCCCGTACAGCCATGTGGTATAATTTAACCATTTGTGGGAAAAAAGTGAGGGATACATTATTTTCAGAATCTGTAAACTCCACAATGCCTCTGAAAAAAACCCTTGAATTTACTTTGGGCAATTCCTTCTGTCGCGGTGCGACAGAGGGAGCTATGGATTCCTCCTCCGTCCGGGTTTTCACCTCTTTTTTTGCCTAAAACTTTGTAAGAAAATAACCTAGGATATCAAATTTTGGTATGTTACTTCTAGGTGGATAATAGACAGGTTAAAATATTTTAATATGAATTCAATACGCAAGGTCGCAGAGCATCAACCTGATATATAAGTGTACAAAATAATAAATATAATAAAATCCCGACATGACCACTATAGACGTTTTAACTTTTTTCAGTATTTGTCTATTTAATTGAAAAAACACATTTTCATTCATCTCTATTTCCATATATTAATCAATGAAATTTATTTATATTACTATTCAAAAGATAAATATAATGGCTGGATTAGTTTAAAATTAGCATCCATGACTGTGGATCTAATGAAAACTTTCTGATACTTTATTAGTAACAATGTATGGCATGACAAGCCATATAAACATTGAACAGTATTGATATAGCTGCCTGAGAAGTAGCTACCGTATATTAAACTATGTAGAGAAGTATGAAAGAAAATACCGTAGGTCTGTAGTATGTATGATAGTGTGATAAAAGGCATGCTAAATGTTTAAGCATCCTTGTTAAAATTGTGTTATTATTCTGGGAAATTATTATAAAAACATGAGATATTGCTTTATTGGTCTGAGACGTTACTACTGAGAATTGAAAAGTTGATATTGTTAAATTACATGCTGTCAGGAGGCATGTGTGGTGGATGTGGTTTGTTCATAAGTCAGTACAGAACGCTGGCACACTTGTGGATGTGTATGCCGTTGATGTAGCTAAAAACGTCGTCAACGGTCGCTAAATATATTCGTTAGCTCCCTAGTGAGTGCCATAAAGTCTTCCATACGACCTCACAGATTCATATAATGGCATAAGAAGTTACCACGAATGCCTCAAATGTCAAACAAGGCTCAGCCTCTTATCATCGTTTAAATCATTTGAATCAAGAGCACACTCGACAATAGCCGCCGCCATTATTGAAATTGAAATTTTGTTTAATGGTAATGGTCTAGCTATCTGGTCCAGTTTTCCATATATGACTCATATTAAAAAAATAATGACCGATAACTAGCCATTTTGGCCGCCATGACCTAGTTTCTGTCCGAATCTTGTCCAATTTTGAACTCATCCAAGCTATTAGTGAAATGGATATTATGATATACATTTTGGAGCGATACATAAAAAAATGTTGAGTGAATCGCGTAAACGAGAAATTTGTCGATCGGAAGTGGCCGCAGGTCGGCCATTTTGAATTTTATCATGGTGAAATTTTTCATGGTATATCCCTACCTGGAACTGCCCATTTTGTTTTATAGTAATCGTCCAGCTATCTGGTCCGGTTTTCCAGATATTACGCATATTAAAAGATCATGTCTGATAATCGGCAATTTTGGCCGTTATGACCTAGTTTCTGTCCGAATCTTGCCCAATTTCGAACTCATCCGAACTATTAGTCAGGGCGTCAAACTGCGATATGTGCCCAGATAACACTTTCGCTAAATATTTTTAGTACACGATGGAGACCGATGCCAAGACATTCTCTAGCATCTCTAAAAACCCAAACCAGGTGTCTCCAAGCTGAAATAGGATTTTTAGGGTATTTTTTCAACCTTTGAAATTAGCACCCATTTTTACAATAATTAATCCGGATTATCTCAGGTTAAACAAACTCCAGCCCAATACAATGTTTCACAACTTTGGAATGGATACACAGATTCATTTGAAATTTTCAAATCACATTAAAAATATGTCACAGGGTCACATACATGTATGATTCCATTGGTTTATACTAGATAACCTGGCGCTCACAATATGTTTTCTCTAAAAACCTTCCGGCGTGTTCCTACTTGACAATAACGTTAGCCCATATCGTGCTTTTAGAGTAGAGACGATTTAGTATCCCTACTCAGGGAAATCCATCAGATTGAGTAGGGAGAATTAATACAATTAATTACATTTTAAATGTCCATTGGCCACCTCCTGTAACAAGGTGGAATAGACCTCCTGCAGCCTATAATCGAAATAATGAGACAAGTGTCGCAATGCTGTGTAAACATGGTAAAAGGGCAGTGGTAATTGAAATACCATAACAAATAATAATACACGGGTATAAACGTTGCAAACAACAAAGGGACAAGTGCAACTGAACACAACCAAATCCTTATTGAGTTATTGCAAATAACAAAATGAGAAATCCAATTGACCACAACTAAATCTCTGACATGGGCGACTTGTCTGGAACCACTACGTGAAACATGTGAAAATATAGAAGAGTATCATTTCACCTTGTCGCAGGCAACCATCGGTCTATGGTTGTGCAAAATATGAAGTTTATCCATCAATGGAAGGATGCGTTATCATGCCATACATACATGTTTTATTATTGTAGCTCAACAAGAATGAAAATCTAAGTGACACACTGTCAATGCCTCACATGTCAAGTATCCCGGAGTTGGAATTGATCACACAGTCCATATACAGCACGAGAAACTTAAAATAACAGAAAGTATATATAATTAAAAAAAGGCTTGACGACACTTCTTTGAGATGGTCATGTAAATTACTTTGTAATAGGCCTACAACAAAAACAATACAATATGGCGATAAAACATAATGTTGTGCAAGAGATGACATGGGTGTGGATAGGTAAAGAGTGTTTTCGTACCACTGGTTCTCCATTGATTGATTGCCAGTGGCGTCCCCTGGCTCCTCTATTCAACAGCGGTGCCAGTGCAGCTCACGTATCAGTGCAGGCGCTGCCAGTGCAGTGTCGCTACAGTACAGGCACTCATGTTGGCCGTGGTAGCCTTTAAACAACCCGCAATAGAGTGTTTGACATTATGTCTCACACGTGGGATGAATGGAGTTACCCTTAGCTAATGTTATTCTGGGGACTATCCTACCCGAAGTTAGCGGTGCCACTTTTGGACGTCTGGACGTCTGGGCATGCCTGGTGGTAAATCCCCTGAACATACCCAGAACCCCTTATTGGGCGAGTGAAGAAGAACACTCAAAACCCACCATGTCCTATCACCCCACCCTCACATCATCAGCTGTATATCATTCATCTTATCAATGGACTGCACCGTTTTTATCATATAACACTGTCCCTGAAATGACCATCGATCTTTATGACACATTGATTGATGCATCAGAAGAAACTATTAAAATAATAAAATATCTAGACTATTTTAGCTTAGATAATATAAATTTTGATGACATCCCTTGCGATCTCTATTAGGCCTATCAGTTGGGAAAAGATGCCGTTGGCCCCTATAATGTAAATATTTAATTTACACAGAAGTGTAAATACATTTTTGTGTTTAAACATACAATGTATACTTAAAAAATATTTAAACGGGATTTACACCGTTTATTGCCCTTACCGAAACGTAACGTATAAATAAACAAGATGCCCAACTTTCAGAATTGGGATAAATACAAAAATAGTTTATGACAGGAAAAACATCATGCTAGATCCGAATTACCCTCTTTATAACTGTAGAAATATGATATATCAGTAAAACATTTTCCTATTTGGCTTAAATAATTTGGTGTTTTTAGCAAGCTTTCTTACGTTGTTGATAGTAAAAATTCGTGTAGATTCGATTTTTATAAGAGAGTGAGCGCATATGCAATTTCCTGATGCCTTTCCAGCAGAAAATTGTACTGCGTCCAAGATGACTACTTTCTTGAAATAAGCCACATAGATAAGTCGAAAATGTTTCCACACGTTTGTGTAAAGTAAACATTCACACCATTTGGCATCTTTCCTCCAACTGAATATATGAAAAACAAAATATAACCCAAGTATATGTTGGGTTATATATCTAACAATTAACAACAAGGATATTAGTCGACATAATATTAGTAGATGACGAGTGTCTCGACAAATACAGTAACTCAATTGCCTCATATTTATGGTAGAAACTGAATCCACCGAATACTGAATATTATGTCAATCAAAGAACTTAGAGTCGGCTCTAATTTCTCAGTTCGACTATGGCTTGAAAGTCAGAGATACTGGGCTCGAATGCTACTGCCATTATACTTATTATTGTTGTCAAACTAAATGACTAGATTACAACAAAAAGGTATTACAAAAATGATGAATAGCTACAATTCTCTTGACAATCACTGAACTGCGACCAAACCTTTTCATTTGCAGTCATGCAGTTAAGCAGTGTTAAGTTTTTTACTCATCATTCACAAGTAATGGCTGCCGAGAAGCGGTTCTTGAAATAACGATATTACAACATTCAAATGACCACCATTTTATTAAAATTGCAGAACCGCTACCAAAACCTCCGGTAAAACAGATAAACAATCCCTACATAATCACCTCGGATCAGAGATTCTTTGGATTTTGCGTTCACAAATAATCGACGATTTTAATAGCTGCCATTTCGTAAAAAATGCTGAACTACAATCACCATCCCTTTGTTTTGTGTCCGTACAGTGCAGTGCCTTTATACAAAATTACGTGTGATTTAGCGGAGCGGCTCACAAACCATTACGAGCCACAAGGACGGCGCAGCGACTGTATACTGAACACATACCTGCATCCCGGAAGACGCATAATTACATAATAACTACAACATAGAGTTGCATATTTGCACAGCGAAGGAGCTCATCATATCCAACCCAACGCAAAATTAAAATAGAAACAAATAGTTCAGAAAAAAATTCAACTTTCACAGTTTGAATAATTATCTATATTTTTACGGGTTATTTTTATCATCGTTAATTTAAAAAGAGCTATTTATATTTGAGATATCAAGTTATGTTTACTACTTGGTAGTGACTAGGCTATTTTAAAGGAAGATTTAAAAAAATCATGCTATTCTGTGTGTTATGGAAGATTATGTCAAAGCAGAGAATCATTAAAATTGCATTTTACCGCTAAAATAGACAATAAATGGGTATGTTTTTAAAATACATATAGAATACTTAAAAAGCTCAATTTCAGTTTGGAGACACCCCGATATGGTATCTAGGAATGCTAAAGATGATATTTAAAGTGGACTCTTGCTTGTACTAAAAATGTTTAGCGACATCAGTTTTTTCCAGTTTGACACCCTGACTATATTTGTGAAATGGATATATGGGCAAAGCCCGCCACTTCAAGACTTTTCCACAAGCTAATATAAAAAAATCAACTTCTCACTAGACCTCTTTTTACAATTTTTTTTTAAATATAAAAAATATTTGTTCTTGTCCTAAAAAATTGAGATACCAAGTATAAAACATCAATTTTAATCATTCTTTTAATGAACAATTAAAATCATAAAAAAAACACACACAGAATAAGTTACATTTTTTTATATTTTAAACATTTACCAAAATATCTGATATGTATTGGGCATTTTTGTACAAATACTATGCTAAATAAAAACATGCACAATTAAATATAATAATGTAATTTCAATGTTTCTAAGTGTCAATGGTCTTGATACATTGCAGTATACGAGATATAAAGGTTTTTCAAAGTAGTAGTGTATTTTTATTTTAGTTTTTTCCTGATCAGAACAGTAGTGTGTACATGTTCAATACCCTATCAATATTGTTTTAAATAAACCTAGGCAATACTTTGAAATGTTATCCAGCAGCACCTCCTATTTGGAGTATCAGGCTGGAGGGGGGGAAGGGCTGGTGGATTTAGTCAACCAGTTGACTCTTGAACGCTGCCACAGTTTTTGATTCTATGGCAGCTGCCGGAAGAGAATTCCAATCAGGGATAGTTCGATGCCAAAAAGAATTTTGTCCCAGTGTGGTGTTAGCTCTAAGATGTTCATAGGCCTGATTGTGCCCACCACGTGTTCTTCTGTCCGCTGGGATTAAACGGTCATTGATAGGAATTTCGACTAGCTTATTTAAAATTTTGAACATGCTTACAAGTCTAGAATTTTTACGTCTTGTTTTCAAGTCAGTCCAGCCCAGGTTCTGAATGAGAGATGTCACACTGGCTGTTTGTCTATAATTTTGGGTGACAAATCTTGCTGCTGATCTTTGAATTTTTCTAATTTAACAATATCTTTTTGTCTAAAGGGGTCCCAAACTGCTGAAGAGTATTCTAAAGACGATCTGACCAGGGAGAAATAGGCAGTCTCCCTTAGTTTAGGGGGACATGCCTTCAGGTTCCTCCGAAGGAAGCCCAGAGTGGAATTTGCTTTACTTGTAATTTTGTTAATGTGGGCCTCCCATTCCAGGGTCTCACTAAAGCAAACACCAAGATATGGTGTTGATGAAACGTTCGCTAGTGTTTCGCCTTTAAGGGTGTACTCAAATTCCAGTTTTTTTTATTTCGGCCTGGACACCCTCAGGACCGAGCATTTCGAGGGGTTGAAACACATCCCCCATCGATCTGCCCTTTCCTGTAACGCAGATAGATCTCTCTGCAGCTGCTCCTGATCTGCTCTACATTTTATCGGGCGATACAGGAGGCAGTCATCTGCAAAGAGACGAACCTGCGAGGAGACCGTGGAAGGGAGGTCATTAATATAGGTCAAAAAGAGTAGGGGTCCGGGAGAGAACAGTACCCTGGGGCACACCGGACCTCACGCGAGCTGATTCTGAAGAGCTGCCATCAACTACTACTTTTTGGGTTCTATTGGTCAGAAAATTTTGAATCCAATTAAGAGTTGTTCCCCGAATTCCATAGTGGTCAAGTTTGTGCAAGAGGCGTTGGTGGGGGACAACATCAAAGGCCTTACTAAAATCCAAGACAACAACATCTGTTTGTGTCTTGCTTACAAAATTTTGAATAAATTCATCAGTTGTAATCAAAAGCTGGCTTTCGCATGAGTGTTTTGATCGAAAGCCATGCTGTACAGGTGTTAAAATTTTGTTTTCTGAAAAACGGGACATAATTTGTTTACAAATGATGTGTTCGAGTAATTTGGCACAAACACATGTGAGGGATATCGGCCTGTAGTTTGCCGGAGAGTGCCGATCCCCTTTTTTGAAGACTGGGGCAACATTAGCCTCTACCCAGTCATCTGGTAATTTGCCCGTCTGTAGAGATTGGTCGAAAATAATTTTAAGAAAGGAAGATATTTCGTTGGCAGCATTCTTCAGAATTAAGTTCGGGAGTTCGTCCAGTCCAGATGCCTTTCCGCCGTTTAAACCCTCAAGTAATTTAGTTACACCTTGAACGGTAATTTCGAATTTAGGCATTTCAGTATTCGGTGGTCCTGTTAATTTAGGTATATTCGTGGTGTCTTCCGAGGTAAAAAACTGAGCAAAATTGGTTGTTAAGTATTTCGGCCTTACGTCTGCTATCTGAATGCAGCTGGCCGTTTTCCTTCAAGGGAGAGACACCATTTCAATCCTGACGTTTAGATTTAATATACCGCCAGAGTGGTTTTGAATTTTTTTGTTCTGAAGATTCAGAAAGTTTGTTTTTCAAAAAAGACCACCTGGCAGACCTGATGGCACGCTGGGTCTGCCGTTTACATAATTTATATTTTGCCCAAAGGTCAGCTTTATTCGTACGCTTGGCTTTGCTATATAAAGATGTTTTTTTCCGAATAGATGCAAGGAGTGATTTGGATAGCCAAGGTAGATTTTCCCGAGGGGACGTCATTTTAGTTGGTATAAATTTGTCCAGGCATTGATTTAGGATGGATTTAAGTTTCAACTAATTTTCATTAACAGAACGGCTGGGACTGTTTTCTGAAAAGGAGGTCCAGCAGCTCCTAATTTGTTGCCTGATAGCTTCCCAATTAGCCTTTTTGAACTGACGCACTGGGCGGGGTTTTGTACGACGGTAGGGTGGGTCAATATCCAGTTCGGTCACAACAGCACAGTGATCCGAGATTCCAGGTACACTATGAGAAGATTTTATCAAACCAGGTTTATTTGTGATCAGGAGGTCCAAAATATTTTCTTCTCTAGTTGGTTCTTTATGAATTTGGGCCAAGGCATGTGTATCTAGGCTTGACAAAAGCAGCTCGCATTGTGATTTGTTTGCTGCTTCAGGATTTACTACTCATTGTCCCAGTCAATACCAGGCAGGTTAAAATCACCTCCCAGGACAATGGTCTGATTTGAATTTTTTGGCATGAGGTTTAAAAATTTCACAAGTTCTTCTGAAGTACTAATTTTGGAGTCAGGAGGTCTATAAAAACACCCGAGATTTTGATGCCGATATCTGAACTTTAGCCCATAAAATTTCACAGTTGGTTAGAAAATCAGGGAGGAGGGTCATGTCATAATGTTTTCTGACAGCAATAAAGACTCCTCCTCCTCGGGCTTTCGAATTTCGATCTTTACGCAAAACTTGGTATTCAGGAGGGAGCATTTCACTGGTAGTGGTATCCTTGCCAAGCCAAGATTCAGTGCCGATAAAATAAATTGTGCGTGTCATTGTCACCAGAATTATTGTATCTGCTATTTCACTATACTTCACCAGGCACAAAATCATTATCAGAATTAAAAGTAACGTATTCTGTATTTATGTGTATAATGGACGTTATTACACACTGCCACATTGAATAATTGATGTGTTTTTTTGTCTAAGCACATTTTTGATTATTTCTGTAACGAGTTTCTGTCATTTCGTGCCTGTTAATTATTATTTCCAATAAAAATGCAAAATACGTTACCAAAATACGTTACATAACTAACATAATTCATGTTTTGATAAAGTAATAATACTAAATGTCACTATATCCGGTAAATAGTTGTATCACGCAAAGTGTGAGTGTTTTGTACTTTTGTTACGAAACAGAATGCACTATTACAACATTGTTTAGTGAAGAGCAAAATACGTTACCAAAATACGTTACCAAAATACGTTACAAAATGTAACGTATTTTGTGTAACGTATTCTGGATTTTTTTTACTTTTTGCACAATTGTAAAGCTGGGTTCAGTGGCCAGGCTAATTTTTTACTTGCTGTGTGGAGACATACCTAGTGAGTAACTAAAGGGTCATTTGTTGTTAAGTGTGCATATCACTATATCTTCAGAGTCCATGTAACGTATTCTGTTTTCTTAAAAAATAAATAGCGTCTGCTTGTTTCAATTGATTATTGCAAGAGTAGTACTGTTAGTATCACATAATTTTCATATTTCTTTTTATATACATACCTTAGATTACATATTCATCACACAGCAAGGAACTTTAGTTGATCTTAGAATTTTTGGCAGATAAAAACAACCAACTAACTCAAATGTAACGTATTTTGTGGCGACATGAACATTAATTCGATTTTGCTAGAGACAATATAGTACTTTTTAGCCCGCCTTTTAATTTTAATTAAAAAAGGTGGGCTATTGCGATTGAAGTTCGGCGTCGTCGGCGTCGGCATCGGCGTCGGCGTCGGCGTTAACATTTACTTGTGGGCGCGATAACTTGAAAAGTTTTTCATGTTTCCTTCCCAAATTTGTTTTGCATGTTACTAAAGACCACTTCTCGGACAAGTTCAATAATGGCTGAAAAAAATTTCAAAATTGGCCGACTTATTGCGATTTTTCACCTTTTACGTCAATAATTTGACCTTGTGGGCGCGATAACTTGAAAAGTTTTTCACGTATCCTTTTCAAATTTGTTATGCATGTTACTAATGACCAGTTCTCGGACAAGTTCAATAATGGCCGAAAAAAAAAAATGGCCGATTTATTGCGATTTTTCACATTTTACGTCAATAATTTGACCTTGTGGGCGCGATAACTTGAAAAGTTTTTCACGTATCCTTTTCAAATTTGTTATGCATGTTACTAATGACCAGTTCTCGGACAAGTTCAATAATGGCTGAAAAAAAATTCAAAATTGGCCGACTTATTGCGATTTTTCACCTTTTACGTCAATAATTTGACCTTGTGGGCGCGATAAGTTGAAAAGTTTTTCACATATCCTCTTCAAATTGGTTATGCATGCTACTAATAAGTAGTTCTTGGACAAGTTCGATAATGGCCCGAAAAAAAAAAAATGGCCGATTTATTGCGATTTTTCACATTTTACGTCAATAATTTGACCTTGTGGGCGCGAAAACTTGAAAAGTTTTTCACATATCCTCTTCAAATTGGTTATGCATATTACTAATAAGTAGTTCTTGGACAAGTTCAATAATGGCCGAAAAAAAAAAATGGCCGATTTATTGCGATTTTTCTCATTTTACGTCAATAATTTGACCCTGTGGGCGCGATAACTTGAAAAGTTTTTCACATATTTTCTTCAAATTTGTTATGTATGTTACTTATAAGTAGTTCTTGGACAAGTTCAATAATGGCTGAAAAAAAAATGGCCGATTTATTGTGATTTTTCTCATTTTACGTCAATAATTTGACCTTGTTATTTACGTGATGACATTCGTCTTTACTTTCTTTATCATAATTCGGCGGCGGGCTATTATCGAGTGTGCTCTTGTTGGGAATTATTTTTATAAATACAATTACTACTATATGTTCGTCAAATTCAAACAATTTATCTTCCAAAAACTGCACCCACTCATGAGCAGTGACCTGTCTAAGAGAAAAATTCAAGCTGGCGACATGCCAAAAATGTCATTTTTATGGCATTACAGTGGTCAAAAGCACATTTTTTCTTGTCTAGGCTATGGATAACTATACATTTTCTGAAAGATCCATGCATGACTTCAATGATATGGCTTTGCCCATATGCGGTATAAATTTTGGAGCGAAACATAAAAAAATGTTGAGTGAATCGCGTAAACCAGAAAATTTGTCGATCGGAAGCGAGTCAAGGTCATAGGGGCCACAGAAAAATCAAATGTGAAATTAGAGGGCAGTGTGATAGATCTAGATGCTGTAGAAACTGGATGCAGAAGCATCACATACCGCCCAAATTACAGAGTATTAGGGAGATGAAGCATCACGAGAGTCTACTTCTAGCTATAAAATATAGTCTTGTCTAGTTAGTCACCACGTATATCATCTGAAAATAATTTGTAATCACCAAATTTGATACTGCATCTGATATATATTAGGGCAGGGGTGGAAATTAAGATTTTTTCTCTTGATGCCAGTCTGCCGGGTAACAAAATATTCACCTGCCCATAATTTTATTATTACGCTTTTAACCTGTTTAAGGCTTATTCCAACAACTTTTTAGACGTTTTTTCATTGTAAGGTGAAAAACACACTCTACATTGTTGTAATCTGGATGCAACCCTATATTTACAGTGCAACAAATTTTATAAAATGAGCGAGAAAGTAAAATATTATATTCTACTGTTAAAATTCTACTGCCATTTGGACAGATTACACGTCATATTTAACGGCCCAAAGCTAATTTACACCTCAGTTAGGGTGTCATTTTTAATATTGCGAGCTTTAAAGAGGTAATCAACTTTATGTTACCCTTAACATTTTTAGCACAGTTGGATTTTAGTTTTGAACCTTCAGACAACTGATATTCTCAGTATGTTATGGGTTATTCTGTCTTCATAGTAGACTTTAAAACAATCCTGCACTAAAAAATATGTATTGTATCTTATATCAAGCAGAAATTTAATTAATTCCATTTCTCGTAGAACTACTTATGATTTTACCTAAAATGGGTTTGATAGCATCATAGTCTTTCAACTGTTCTTTACTGATCAAATGGCAATAATGCCGAATGTAGTACTTGTAGGCCTTGTGTAGAACCAATCACGCTTCTGTTGTCCTGAAGCAATAAAAAAATAAGCATGCAATAACTTCATCTGAATATCCAAGTTCGTTTCCCGACTCAAATAGCCTAATGACATTCAAAACTTTTAGGAAGTCATAGTTTATAGTATAGACTAACGAAACCATATCTAAATTATTACAAGTAGCTAGCTACGGGTTCATCGTTCCGAGAAAATTCATTGGTATGTCTATCAAGTGTTATTTGCTGGATAAAATTAGGATCACTATTATTTTTGTTTTTTTATTTCATGGGAAAGTCATTGGCAGTATTTAAGTCAACATTACATACCAGTCTGTCAGTTTTATTTGGACATTTACTGATTTTGATACTGCAGAATATGATAATAAATATATACATATGTATGAGGTTTTCAGTGTGAGATTTTCTGCATTATTCATCTGTTTTTAAAAACAGTATTATGCCATACATCACACAGAGCTTCAATTTGCATAAGTAAAACTTATATACGGCTGTATGAATTTTAAAAGATGTTTGTAGGGTATGGTAATTCAAGTGTAAAAATACCGTTTTTCGACATTTTTATTATATTAAAGGCTTTTTGAAAGATATATGCTTTCAGAGTCTGCGAGCCTAATAATGGCATTGTTTGTTTTCATGTGCGGTTCAAACAGAGGCTATAGCGGGCATCTTGATTTTATCATTGATCTTCGATTATTGGCATAACCTATTGGATGCAGTTGTGTCAGATTTGTGGACATGTTGAGTCACTGCATCAGCGAGGGGTGTTCGTATGAAATTATAATGACCATGTATGCAATGTTCCATGCTATGTTTGAATAAATCAAATCAGCTGAGGGGTGTTGGCATGCTTGCACGGTATTTTTAATATATATATATATATGCGTGATTCTCGGTGATGGTAAGCCTCAGTCCATACACATTTATTAAAATCTGCATTAATACTAAAAAAAAAACACATTATGAATTCGTAGTATATAGCGCATCTGGATCTAGACCTCATAAGATCCACCATACGATTTTAAAACCAATTATAATTATAAAATTGCTATGAAAATATCCTCTGTGACAAATGCGTAGTGTTTATTATATTAATTCAATTGTAGGCCGAATACGAACAAAACACATCTTAAATGTGACTTAGGTTAGTTGTGCTAATTTATAATTTCAATTATAATATCTTACGTTCTTTTGGACGACAGTCATTTCACTAGTTTATTCATATCAAACGTATTTAATATATTTTCAATTTTTGTTTCAGCCAAGAATCCACCTCCAATATGCATGAAGGTACCTTATGTTGACCAAGTTGAGCTATGTATTGATTTTTATAACCTGGATGTTCATTCCAATATCTTCAGCGGATGTGTAAAGATAGAAGCTCGACTGCTGTCGTTTTTTTCAGAAGATTGGGAGCTTGGCTGTTTCAAACTACCAGCCAAGCCTAAGTTTGGTAAAGACTACAACATTCAAAAGTTGCTTTGGGTAGAGTTAAAAAGGCAACATCTTCTAAAACAGCTAAAACTAAACAAGTTGTAAAACACCATATCCTGTTTCTGATCATTGATATGTCCACTAAATAATTATATTTTATTATGAGCACTCGAAAAAAACAGGTAATTGATAATCCGATAGAGGATTGTATATAGTCCAACTTTGAATATGGTAGGTCTGACGTCAATTTTTTATACTAGCCGAGATACTTTACTTACTTAGTTTACTTGCATATAGAGCCCAATAAACAAAAAACTTGCATCAACCCGTATACTAATACATGTACCGGTATAAAAAAGTTAATTGGTGCATAAACATAAATTGCAATGGATCATAATTGAATGTCTCAGAAGTAAATCGACATAAGTGATTCTGTTCAAGTCATTTGCGGAAAGTGAAATAAAAAGGTAATAATATACTAAGACATCGCTAAAAATGATAAAATCCGGCCTTTTATCACTTGACCTCTAATTAAGCCGAGATTCTGCACCACTACTTTTCGAATGTTTTCTTTCAAACCACAGCACATCAAATCTCAACCTATTTATTTTGAATTAATCTGTCATGCTCTTGATGACATGATAATCATATCTGTAGAATGGGTAAAAACAAATATGAATACTGAACGGGCAAATTATTCATGCAATAACACTTTAGAATTGAAGACTTGAAGAATTGCAGTACATTCACGTAGCTATTTTCTGCTCCTGTATCCTTTATTATATTTTACAAATATATGTATGTATAGACATATTTATATATGCTTTCATTTGATAATAATATAACTGTTGATCTGAATATATCATGGTTTTTTTTCAATAAAAATATACTTTAAGCAAATATTTGTTTCTCGTTTCAAACACATGTTTGAGAGTTGTTCATTTATCCATTTTCTTAGAAGTTATGTGTTATTAGTCCAGGTGTGGACGTATATAAAATATTTGTAGGTTTGATGATAGACTTTTATAACATGTATCAAATAGCAAAACTAGGTTAATGGGTCTTTGATATTGTCTTCATGTCGGGTTAAATAATTATGAAACGAAAAATTGATTTTATCCATTACATTGTGAAAAATATATATATATTTGTACTACACACTGTTCTTATCTTAAGCTCAAGAAAATATGACTTGCACATTATTAATGTAACAGTGTTGAAACTGCCAAGCCCGGGGATTGAAACACCGACCCTGCATGACATGTGGCGCTACCAGTCAAGCCAAAGAGTCGATTCATTGGCCAGAGTGGTAATCACTCCAATATGTCATACAGTAAGACACACTTTAATATTCGAAACAATAACCAAAAATAAAGGTGTCCAAAAAGCGTCATTTTGACACTTTAAATCACCATACCCCACCACAAATCTTTAAAATAAATAAAGCGACACAATGAGGCCAAAATCATCATTTTTATTTTGGCTCCTTGATATGTCCATAATATGACAACATGTCCATAGCCTAGAATTGCGTAAATTAAAAATAAATTGTGTAGCGAGAATGCGTGTTTACCAATTAAACGAGAAATAAGGACGAGATTTAATTTCGGATTTGCATGGGTAAGAAAATAAGAAATACGTGAATAACTAATAAATGGGGCTTCGGCACAATTTAAAAGACTTCCACAATTCTAGTCTATGCATAGGTAGTCCAACATTAGGCTGCCTTTCCATTGACACAATTAAATAGCCTCGCGGCCAATTGCGCGCGATCGCCAAAGCGTGATTGCCCGAGTGGCAGGAACCTTTCTATTAGCGTGTTTCTAAACGTACAATAATGTGCAGGAGATGTGGTGATCTGGTTCTGGCCTGTCATAAGTAGATGTATCCATGCATTGAACCAACTTGCATATAAAATGACACATGCAGAGATGAACGCGCTGTGGATAATTATGGAAATCGCGATTGCAGTTTGCCCCGCGATTTTTAATTCTGACGCAGGCCTTCGCATATAGAAAACCCAGGTGCACTAAAAATGACTGAGGCGCACTTAAAATATTGGATTTGAGGTGCGCAAAAATTTGTGTTCCTCAAACTCTGATCAGGCGCGCATGAAAGTCGCATGTTAGGATATTGGGAGTTATTATCAGATCCTGAATCTCCACAAAATTACCTTTAAAATCAGATGTCACACAAGCCTGTAGGTTAAATAGCTGCAAAGATGTAACTCGAAATGTCACAGCGAGGTCAAATCAATAAAAAAAAACTAAAAATAGTTAGTTTCTGTTGTTTTGCTCTAATTCTGTTTATTTAAGATGTCTATGATGGTTGAAATCCCCTTAGGCCCGAACACGGAGGTACACCGAACACATTTCAAGAGGTTATAGTGGCAATATAGGGGTTGGAGGGTAATACCCTCGAAAATGACCCTTATATCACCCCAACTGATATCACAGGAATGGATCAGATACAATGTAACACATATATATATATTGTCATGTTTGGACCAATAACTAGCGCTTCCTTTTAAAGTGATGAAGCGCAACCCAAGTAGCCTACACATGGTGACATGGGCTGGGATGGGGCTTCATATGAGCGTTACCCCAAGGTCATGTAAAGGGCATCTCAAGGTCACAACAAGGTCAAATCAGCCAAAAAGGTGAAAATAGTTAGTTTTTGCTCTAATTCTGTGTATTTGAGATATCTATGATGGTTAAAACACACTTAGGCCCGAACACGGAGGTACACCAAACACATCTCAAGAGGTTACAGGGGTAATATAGGAGTTAGAGGGTAATACCCTCGAAAATGACCCTTGTATCACCCCCAACTGATATCACAGGAATGGATCAGATAACACATTATTGTCATGTTTGGACCAATAACTAGCGCTTCCTGTAAATGTGATAAAGCCCAACCCAAGTGAACATGGGCTGGAGTGGGGCTTCATATGAGTGTTACCCCAAGGTCACAGCAATGTCAAATTAGTCAGAGAGGGTAAAAATAGTTAGTGTTCGTGTTCGTTTAGGATGTTTATGATGGCTGACACCCACTTATGCCCCAACACGGAGGTAGGGGAGGGTGGGGCTAAAAGTCACAGGAGCCTGAAGTCACTTGCCTGTTATTTTTTCTCTATGGGTAAATACCATTATATGACGTCACTGACAAGTTTACAAATCATTTCCCAATCTATACATATCATTCCCGATGTTCCCCAATAACATAAAGACAGAAATGTAACAAACTGTTATTTTGTCATCTGTTGAAACGGGCTTTCAGAGTTGGTAAAAAGACTTTGTCAACATTTTAGGTTAGTATCTCAAGGGTATTTTGGAGCTTAACCTTTACATATATACTGTATTTATTGCATGCATAATAATTCATATGCAAACCCAATGGTAGGCTATTCGGAAATTCTAACTAATTTGTACACCATGGGGTTAAAAGTCACAGCCACTGGGCTAAAAGTCACAGGCTGTGACTTTTAGCCCCAATGGTACACATCTTTGTCCTCATATACCCTGAGGCGAAATATCTGTACAGACACCCATTAGAAGATGGCATCTGCGAGCTGCCAAGTGATTCCAGGGTAGCATGAAGATAACAGAAAAGCAGTATGATGTGAATATGTGGCGACGGCAACTGCAGACCGAATTCGTTTTGGCAGATTTCGGGCCGGAAGGAATCAGAAGCTGACGAACTTCTGCTGTTTCCGCCCGACCTGTACCACGCGAGAAATCGCGCCACTATCTGCCATTCCAACTCGCGCCACTATCTGCCATTCCAACTCGGGGGACAGACGTTTAAGTCCACCTCACACTTTTGTCGGCCAGTAGGGCCAGGTCATCACTTTCTGCCGCAAGTAGCACTCCGCAATCTGACACTGTCTGGAGCATCATGAATGAAGAGAGAAAGAATCATCCTTGTTTTAACTTCATTTTTCCACCCCTGCTGACCGGGCAGGACTCTGAGAACATAGATTGAACACGATGGCATTGTCCCCAGACCATTAAGCTCAACAAATACATCTATGTTTCCGTCCATACTTGACAATAAAGTAGGATGTAATTCGCATATAATTATATGTGTCTTGGTGGGATAAGGCCGGTTTTCAGTGGCAGGTTTAAAATAATCAAAATATTTGATAAAACATTTGTTTTGACGCAATATAAATGCACTATAATATGTATTAACACATGAGCTGAGTCATCTGATGGCAGAGCAGACTGACGACTCTTCACTTGTCAAGAAAACACCACGCAATAGCTCGTCTGATTTGGAAAGTGAAAAACCACCATCCAAGATGGCTAACAAAGACACCGCAGAGACGACCAACGATGAGCTGAAAAAGTTGATGTTGGATCTGAAAGACGACCAGCAGGCATTGAAAAAATTATTCGGGTCTAAGATGGATAAACTGAGAAACGAAATGGTGAGCATGATAGACAAGAAGATGAAAAGTTTAAAGAAAGAAGTTTTCCCAGATTTAGGGAGGATGGGGAAGAAGATGGGAGAGCTGAAAGAACGTATAACTGTTGTTTAGTCTACAAATACAGAAGGTCAAGCTCAGTGTACAGGCCATACAGAAACAGCTAAAGCAATCAAGCGTCTCGAATATAAGGCCATGGATCAAGAAGCTCGTAGCAGACGAAACAATATCATTGTGTACAACCTAGCTGAAAATGCGGACAATAACACGGAAGAGGTATTCAGAGAATTTCGTAAGGAACAAATTGGGCGTAGAGAAGCCAATTGCTATACAAAGAGTACACCGTCTGGGGGCTAGACGCATGGTCCGTGACGGCAACAACAAACCACGACCGATAATAGCTGGCCTACTTGATTATCCTGACGTTGACATTTGTATTACTAGAGCCAAAGAATTGAAGGGGACACGACTCGGAATAAGTAGAGACTATCCTGAGAAAATAAGAAGAGCCCGCAAACAATTGGAATCTAAAAGAAGAGCTGCAGCACACCAGATGGGAAGAGGGCCACGGTTGCCTACCCAGCTAAGCTGGTGGTCGACAACCAAGTTGTGGAAGACATATTTCCTGATTGGAGAAACATTTTATCGGAAGAGTAGGAATACGACGAGGATGATGATTTTAGTGAGACTGATCGGGATTTAAGTATCTGTACTTGGAATGTCCATGGACTAGTGAGTAGAGGCAATGCTAAAATTCAAGATCCAACGTTCCTGGCTACTTTACAGAACTTTGATATCATATTAATGACTGAAATGTGGACCAACAAAAGCAGTACCATGGACACAAAAGGTTATGAATATAAAGCTATTCACAGGACTAGACGACAGGGTGCGAAGAGAGATTCTGGTGGTATTGCTGTGTGTTACCGTAGTGATCTTGCGACAGGTGTACATCTGGTTAGATCGACTGAGGATTGTGTACTGTAGCTTAAAATATCCAAAGAGATTTTACACTTTGACAAAGATCTTTTAATTTGTCCATTTTATATATTACTAACCAATTCAGGTCGACGTAACATCACATGTGACGTATTAGAAAAAATAACATGATATAATAGAGTTTGATGTTAGCGAAGAGAGCTATGTATGTTTACTTGCTGGTGATATAAATGCACGTACGGCAGGCGAAGCTGAAGTAATAGTAAGTGATGAAAATGACGTATTACCTATTTTTATTCAATGTTTTAATAACGGTATTATTCCGACAGAGGAAAGACTATCTAAAGATGTTAAAATGAACGAAAACGGGCGACATTTGTTAAACTTTTGTAAATTGACAGGTTATGTCATGTTAAATGGGCGATTTGGCCGCGACCAAGACGTTGGTGAGTACACCTGCATAAACACCAGAGGCAGAAGTGTTGTTGACTATATTTTGTGCAGACCAGTAGATTTTCCATATTTAACTGATTTTGAAATCATGCCCCCGAGTATTCATTCGGATCACTGCCCATTAAGACTAAATGTCAAATTCAATTATACTCCACATGTAGATATCCGTAATACAGAAAATGTCAGAGAAAAACGCTTGAAATGGGATCCTTGTAAAAAACAGGAGTTTATTAATATGTTGGACGGAGACGATGTACAAAATAGGTTTGTAGATATATTTGAGAATGTGGGACATTCTGATTCACCCGTAGACGTTGATATCTTGGTAAATGACTTTACTGACATATTGTTTTCCGTTGCTGATCCATTGTTCACTGTTAATACACCTGCACATTGCACTAAATCATATAATAACTGTCATCCAGCTTGGATGTCAAATAAATGTCTACAAGTGCATGTTGAATATTTTCGCTGTTTGTCTGAAATCCGTTCAAATCAAATAGATGCCACTAGAATTCAAATGGTTGCAGCTAGATCTGCGTATACAAAGTGTGTCAGAATTTGTAAGCGCAACTATGATAAAGAGTACACACACTATGAGTATGCATTCGAATCCTAAAGAATTTTGGAAGTCATTTAGACCTGGTAAAAGAACATTACCTACAACTATTAAACCAAATGATTTCTTTGTATATTTTAAATCTATAAGTAATCCTAAAAATATTATTTATGAAGCTGACGAGGATATATTTGAGTATTTACGTACTTACCAGCAAGGACAACTTCAGACTGAGTATGATCAGTTAAATTTTAGTATTACTGATTCTGAAGTACACAAAGCAGTAAGCGAGTTAAAATGTGGAAAAGCTGCAGGAAATGATCTGTTAATAAATGAGCTGTATATATGTGCTGATGCAATTTTATTACCAAAGTTAACCTGCTTATTTAATGTAATTTTCAAATCATCTCATTTTCCAACTGCATGGAGAGAAGGCGTTATTGTGCCAATTTTTAAAAATAGTTTCTTAACTGAAGTTTGTTCTACTCATCCATACCTACAAAATGAGCTGCTACACGCCGCTATTCGATTAAGTTGAAAAAATCATATAGTAGGAGGGAGGGGGGTTTTCAGGGGGTCAGAAAATGACCTTAATGATCCTGAAAAAATTAAACCCGCTTTTTTTAGCACCCTCAAGATACATAATCAACAATACAATCAATTTATACACCAACATCCATAGCAAATGGGGTACATATAGACATATACTATAGGGGCCTATTACCACACTCATGACGCTATGTAGTGCTTGAGTCATTTTTGTTGTAGTCTGTAAATTTGTTCATGCAAATTATAGTGTGTTTAAAACATCAATTTTATATGGTTCATATTTATTTTTATATCTTACAATTTTAGGAACCAAAAGTTAACATTTTAATCTCAAACTTTATCTCAAAATCTGAAATTGGTCAGATTATGACCATATTGTCTTGTGAAGGCTCTAGCTCCAATAGTCAAAACGCGACTCATTTTGCCAGATCGGGTCACATATGTCCATAATATGTCCATACACTACAATCGCGTAATTTTGTGTTGCACATTTTCCAGGTAAACGAGAAATAAGTTCCAAATTTAATTTCACACATGCATATACAGTAGAACCTCGCTAAACGGACCACCCAAGGGACTTAGCAAAAGTGGTCCCATTAGCGAGGTGGTCTCCTAAGTGAAATTGTACATTATAACTCATACTATATGAAAATGTCAATGTTCTAAGTACAGTATGTGTACTTTTAACTAGTACGTGTATAAGTGATAATACAAACACATACAATAATATCTTTATTCAATTAGCACTAGAATAATTAATAAAAAAAAAACATTTATTTTACATTCATTGAAGTTTTCCGCCGTTTGTATGCTGCCTCTTACAGCAGCAACACGCAAACTATCAACTTTTCAAAGGTATCAGTCTTTTTCACAACATAACTCTGGAATAGAAATATATCCATTCTGGAGCATCTAAAAATGTTTTAGGCGTAGAAGACAGATTTCGTTGGTCATCATATTCTTCATCTAATCTGCTAATTGTCGCTGACTACGAGTGCGACTGGCATCTATGAGATTTATATTTTATTTGAGCGTGAGCTTATTTCGTCTAGCTTTTGCCATATTGATGTAGGCTACAACGCTGAATGACTTACTAAATTCAGATCCCCTTTTTATATCTTGTAAGGTGTTGTTCTGTTTATTCTGTTAGACATCGAACAGAAAAGAGCATTACAAATACAATACCAGAGGCGATCATCAAATAAAGGACGACAGTTCTGTTGGTGAAAAATTTGCGTTTAACGGTGCTTCTTGACGCTTCTGTGATGTCGCTAAACAAGCTAAATTTGACTGGGAGCAGCACAACACCGCCCGGTGTTTGGACCGATGTTGGGCCAGCGTAGTGGACGGTGGGCCAGCATTGGTCCGGCGTTGGGCCGGTGTCTCGTGTTGCTGGGAGGGTATCCACTCTGTGTTGGTTCAGTGTTGGTCCATGTCTTCGGCGCTGTCCCGGCACTGCCCCAACATTAGGTCGATCCTGGTGTTTGCTGGGATTTACAATATTGTGTAATAATGTTGATTTTTGGCTGTTTCGTTCAGCATATATGTTTTTTTTTTACTGCATACATTTTGGAGTGACTTATAAGCCCAAATGGGTTGGGTACTATATTGTAAACATATTTATATTGTCATTGGATCTGTTTGTACATGTCACTATAATAAAAATATACAATACAATAAAATACAATACAATACTATATATGACGAATGATATTGACCCGATGTTGGTTTAATGTTGGGAAACCGTCTGATAGATCTGATAGATCACACGCATAATTGCCGTCTCTAAGTTACAAATACGAATCAGTTTATTTGTTAGGTCATATACAGATGAGTAATACAATTAATATAAAATGAGCATTGCAACCCCGAGACGTAATAACTAGTATCAGGTACAGAATTATTATTACATGTGGGTATATAGAGTGCACACAAAATATATAATGTTGATTTGTTGAGCTCTGAGAGTCAAATTCCCGGCGGAAGAAACCATAGTGTTGCTACTTCCGATCAGTCACGAAAATCATATTATAATTTTTATTTAGTAACGTTAGTTAATTGTGATTCAATTTTCCAATATAGTTTTTTTTTCAATTTTTTTTTTCCATGAAAACATGACACAGATACAGTACATGATGATGGTAACGATGTAAATGCTGATTACGTATATATATTAACATGATTAAAAAGCCACAGGAAACAACAGAAACATCTGCGCACACGAGACTCTGAGCCAATATTGATCCGAGGCCGGTCCCCCACAATCGTCGGCGGCTCAACCTCTAAGCAACACTGGCCCATTTGTCGCGTGCCCGCCGGCAGTAGAATACTCAGCAGACACAATACGTCGAGTCAACGCCGGTTCAACGCTGGCCCAACGTCTACGACGCTGGACCAACGCCAAACCAATGCATTGCGTCCGCTGGGTAGGCTTCCACCCAAACGAACTCGATGCAAAAACGATCAAACCACCGTCGACTCAGTGCCGGGCCAGCGTCGTAGACGGTGGCCCAACATCAACACCCCGGCAAACACGACACACCGAACCAATGCTGGTTCAATGCTGGGCCAGCGGCGCAGACGGCGGTCCAGCATTAACCCAACACCGGCCCAACGTGTCGCGCCTGCCGGAACAACAACGCCTCGATGCATCGCGTTGGCCGGGTAGCCAGTGCTGACCGGATGATGGCGGTGAGCCAACAGCAGGCCAACACCGGGTTTAGCACAAAATATACAACCTTGCATTTCCATATTCATATCAACGAATAACAATAACAATGAATGTGAAACGAAATCTCCGACTCATACATCACTCCACATTTCGAACCAAACATCCACCTTATTTTTCTTCTCGGCAACCAAGAATTCCATATGCTTAACTCCATTTAAATATCTGATAAATCTATCGTAGGTAGGTATTATACATTCTAATTATGATAGATAAATAATTTGTTTACATTAAAAAATAATCAGGCATTCCTTAACATCGTCAACTCCTAGATATACCGACAATTTCACTGGCTCTTTTGTTTTAAAAATATACTTATAAACCTTCTGCCAGAGATGTTGGGTGAACATACATTCCCAGAAAACGTGACAAATATCTTCAGTCTCTTCATTGCAAAATGTACAAATTTCATCATCTTTTAAACCTCATTTTAAAAGCCAATAATTATTGAATAAAAAATTTATATTGGAACTCTTGTAGTTTTGTATTACAGGGTATCTTAAATGTTGTAAACAGATTTCTAATCAATGCCTTCTGGACAATGCCTCCCTATACGAGGCACTAAAACATCATTATGGACATGCTCTATGAGCTGCCAGTACAAAAAACGTTGAGTAACATATATATTCGTTAAAACAAGACCATCAGTGGAATTAACAAAGCGAAATTCGCACATTTCATAGGTTTCATCTATTCCGTCTATTCCAATCGGTAACTAAGCATGAAACAATTCTGCGGCTCTGAACATTATTGAGAGTTATTTTTTGCATCAGACTGAAGTTGATATTCAAGCAATGGGCCATGTGAAATTAAAATCTAAACAACTATATATTTCCCGCCAATAACTATTTTTGATTTAAAAACAAAATTGCTAAAAAAAATTAGATGCACAAGTGTGATGCGTTTTCTTTGTTAGTTCACATGATAACAGTGTCCTGTCTATAATACCGTAAAATAATACTGTCAGCATGAGGTCAAATGAGACCAATGAGATGAGGGTGGGAGATGTTGACCAATCAGATTTTGAGCACGCCTGTCAATCAGCCCTGTCGTTGAACTATCCATATGACAATGATTTGTGTCAGCAATACGAATATGATTCGTGTAATAAATATGATGATACTATATTATCCATAGGATAACTACCAAGCCTGTATGCCTGAAATGGTTAAAGGGACTGATTTCTAATTATTGACAAGCATATCAAAAATAGGAAATGTGGGAATTTCGTCTCTATATCTAGCCTAACTAGACAAGGGCTTTGAATTATTAACTCATAGATGTCGCTCAAGTATATATGAACTTGCTGTGATTTGAGAACTTTCTCTTAATGAGGCTTTGGGTATGAAACGCATATTTAGTATTATTATGGAATAGGGCCTTCGCTTACCCACGGGCACTATTGCCTTCTGGGGGACCCTTGTCCCTCGAATTTTGACAGCTGACTACACCTTTAAGAAACCAAAATAAAATCACCGATTTTTTTTATAATTTTAGCCTGGGCCTGTCCCTTTAAACATGCTCCAATAAACTATTCCGACTTTCATTCATGGCTAGATTTCCACTGGGGGGGGGGGGGTGGCTAATGAACTTAAAAAAAAGCTGAACATTACAAAAAAACTCCTTCTGTAAAAAGCTATGCTCGTAAACTCAACTCAGTTTATACATGTACGTGGCTCATCATATATTACTACCACTAATTATGAAAAACGTCGTCCCCATGTTTGACTGAGATACGAGGTTGGTCCATCAATCTGATCCACTGTCATGGCTATATGTCTTCACTGCTTATCGCGGACCGCAGCACAAAAAATTAAAAACTTTTGCAGTTCTAGTCTAGGGATTTTTTTAATATGGTCATATTAAGAAGCAAAAATAATTTTTTTAACTGGCGTCCCGTCTCTTCCTGCCATAGCGCTGCCAAAAGGCCGTATTTGTTCACTTGTAAATCAAGTATATACTTCCTTTCCGCTGATGTCACTGCCTCCTTTTAGGGGAGGAAGTTGATGACACTGCCCCAAGAAGAGATCCGACAGCACCCGAGGAAGACAATGAGTAGCACTCAAGCTATATGATCGACTCCAATAACACTCGATATTGTTGACGCAATTGATTGACACAAGTGATATTAACTCATGTGAGTGTGTGGTGACGTGAAGTCGATTGGGCCTACTTGCAAACGCTGAATGTTAAACCATTTTTTCTTCTTCCGGTTTTAATAATAGCATAACCGCCAATATGAATCTTTGATATTTCTATCAGTATGAACACCTGATGAACGTTTAATATGGAATATGAGTTGATATGAATGACCCTTAAGTGTTTTATTTGCTGTTGGGAAAATGCCCCCTTTTGAAATAATAATGGGTCACATGCCCCATCGTCTAAGGCCAATGCCCCCCCCCCCCCGAAAAATATCATGGGCCCCTTGGCCCCCTTTTTCCAATTTATAAATCGGGCACTGAATATGTAATAGTACCAATCTCATACATATAATTTTAACTAGTTATATTGCCGTATATTACCCTTCTGCGGCCCTATGTTTCGGCTATATTCAAGTTAAACTGAACGTAGATTTTAACCTAAGTCTATGCTAAAAACACAAATAGTAGGCCTAATTTATGTTCTTGTATTATGGACCCTATCGATGGAAGCTGATATTCAACATCACATTGTAATAAAGGCCTAAATATCACGCTAATAGGGATCTAATTAGAAATTACTAAAATGTGTGGTACCAAAGCCATCACTTTATTTTGAATTGAATTTACAAATAGTAATAATATTAATAAATGATGTTCCTTTAATGCTGGGTAAACAATGTAGAGGGCGGCACAACAATAAACTAAATATCCAGTTATCCCTGGTTTAATGCTAGTGCACCGTCTGCACTGCTGGCCCAACATTAAACTAACATTAGGTCGATGTAGCTTCTGTGGAAAGTATAGCGTATATAGCCAGTGTAATATATTATGAGATTATGCTTTGTACGCATCGCGCTGACTACTACAATGAGGCAATACCGCTGGAGTACAATCACACATGTCTTGCCATAGAGTTAACTCTATATTTGGTCTGGCTTAACTTCTGAAATTCGAAACCTTTGAGTGTTGATCCACTGTTCGCCGTATCGTATTTGCTGGGATGCACCTAAAAGTATGCATACTTTAGAAGTGGATATATGTATATTAAAAACATGCGTCGAAGTAATAAAATGTAGGGCTATAAAGTGTCTTTAAAGCAGCTGGGCCACTAGTGTATTTTTTAATGACACAGCATCATAGTTGAATTCACGCTTTCCCATTCGTTGATTGTTTCCTACCAATTACAGGCCAACCGTCAATGATGAAGACGAGGGCCAGCCATGCATGTGGATTATAAAACTTTAAAATATATATTTTTCATTTTTGCAATAAATGAAAATCAAAGAGGAACAGGGAACACTATTATGGCAGAACCAAAGTAAAAACATACCTGTCAATTATAACAGGTAAGGGAAAGCAATGACATGACCAATATATATTATGCACATTTAATTTGTTGTGCAGAATAAAATATGAAAAATGTTGGGCAGCGCCCCCGACGGTGAACCAATATTAAATCCACAGGTAATGTGTTTGTATATATGTAATAACAATACCGAAGGGCGGAGGGGGGGGGGGATCCTGGAGCCTGCTAGGAAAGTCAGAGATCGCGGATTCGTCTCCTGCTCTGGCATTCAAGTTTCAAAGAAACAAAATGTTTCCTCCTTGTTCAATTGTAAATATTGAAAATTGTGGGCAGCCTCCGTGACTGAGAGTTAGTGTGCTTGGCCGTAGACCAACAGGGCTCAATTTCAAATTCTGTGTCTGGAGGGCAATGACACCTCATTCATCTCACCATCCTCAGGTTCTCCTTACCCAGTTTAGCCTATATGTGTACAAATGTGGTGTAGAACCCCATTTATTTCATTTCATAGCATTTGATACAGCCAACTAACACCTGACTCAACGTTGGCCTGACAACATTACAGCAACATTTCAGCAAAGATCGTGTGAGTTGAGAAAGCCTTCATGGTTCTTTATCCTTAGGTCTACTGTGTGTATTGTGATTTCCATAATTGGCATTACGTAAGAGGGTGCAGTGAAAGTGCATTACGTCCACATGTGATAATGATGAATTAGGGCTACTGTATATTTCATGGCTGAGTAAGAAACATTAAAAGATAATTTACAACTTTGTTAGGCCTATTTTAGACAGAAGAATTAAAATTGAAAATTAAAGATTTCGTGAAAATTCTTGGCCAACTGGGGCATTATAAAAGTCCCAGAAGAAGTAAAATGATTCTTTGTCAAGCATATTTCATTAGGTGCAGTGTGTAAAATCAGCAAAATGTATTATGGGAACCGAACATAATAATATAAATGCCAATGATTGATATAAAGGATATACATCTTTTCATGATAATGCATCTTAGAGTATAGATATACATTCCCTGACACATTTATAGCTGATTTTTTGCAATGCTGTTGACAAACGTCTATGCCCCTGGGCCTCTTGTTTTTATTTTAGCCTGATTGAGTCCCTTTAAGTTTCACAGACCACTTTGTTGTAGATGTTGTTTTAACACTGGGACAACGCCATAAAGGTAAACCAGCATGAAACCAGCATTGAAGAACACATGTGTTTGTTGCATAAATAATCAACTCCACAGACCCGTCTGATGTGAAAACATTCCTCAGTTCCCAAACTATCAACACTATACAACAAGTTAATCATGTTAATGGTCTACATTCGACCTGTAGGATTTGATGATCATCTACTTTCAGAAACACGCAGTCCGAGAGTAAATTATTGAATATATTTTTTTTTTTAAATACTTATTTGGTTATCGTATCAGCAATAAATCCATGTGGTTCGCATAAGCGTGGTACACGGCGGCCAACTTGGGCATTGGTTGACAATGGCGATTTGCACGCCATTAGGTGTGAGAGTGTATTTCTAACCCTGGGTACAGGCCTACCCCTAGAAAATTTTGAACACATTGGCGTAGTACAGGGTTCATACTCCCATGAAGAAACAGAATTCCAGGACTTTTCCAGGGCCTAATCAGATTTTTCAAGGACTTACGTGTACACAATAACTCGTACATTTATTTCCCCAAAACAACTTGAATCTACATTTTACATATCGTCGTCGTCAACCCAAAATTTAAGAGACTTCCGCAGTTCTAATGTATGGACATGTTCACCTATTATCATGATCAGATTATGAACATATTCAGAAGCCAAATAAAAACTAATGTTTTTTTTTATGATTTTAGTCTGATTGTTTCGCTTAAAGTGGTATATGTTTAATACGTCATTTACAGTCAGATCTATAGAAGAACAAGAGGTCCAGGGGCCTTGACGCTTGTCGGCAGCATTTTGCTGATTTTACACATATGTAGGATCCCTGCCTCGTTTGATTACTGTGACAGTCGTCTCCGATCTCCCCGGGGGGACAGGAGATGACTGCCTCGTTTTGGTACTTCAGTACCGTGTGCATAAAACCAACTCCCATGGGGTCTTAGCTTTTTCCCGCACTTGTGATATAGCTCTTGGCGACTGCGGACGTGCCGCAGGTCGTCCGCTCGGAGTTTGACTAAAGACGTGTCGTGCGCGGGGTTGTGCATTGCTAATGTTTAGTGTCTAGACCAATAAACATAATGATCTGAAGAGAAGTTTTGTGGAGTCAATCGGAACCGTCGACCTGACGGGGAAGGAATGAAGTTAATGATATGTTGGTGAATATTAGGTGAGTTCCGCAGTTCACCCTACCGACGGACCACCCTGCATCCCCACACTGGTTACCCCTGACGTTTGACCGTGATCGCAACAGCGTTTTCACCAAGCATCAAGATGAAAACCTCTGTTTTCAAGGATAGTTTTTGTTAAAATATTAAGGGATTTTTTGGAAAAAATCATGAGCATTTTTTTCACAAAGGTACGTGAAAATTGTAGGTCACACTTATATGCCAGTTAAAACTACATAGGAAGAGTTATCTGAGGAGAAATACGTTTTTTTACGTCCAAAACGGCGTAATTTTCATATTTTCGACAGAATTCCACGTGTTTGGCACTTTTTCAAGATGGCGACCATGTCGGTTTTTCCAGAAAGACCGTAAAATTTTGTTCTCATTTATCCTTTTAAAGTACGAGTTCCTAGAATGCTTTCATCCTATTAATGCCACTGTAGGCGAGTAGGAAGTGGGTATTTTTGAAAACTCCATTTTTTTATCAATGATCTCCATAATTGGGTGACTCGATTTTAAAGTCCATAGACGAAGTCTCGTCAGTTTTGATTTTTCAGCAAAAAATCGCCCAAGAAAAATTATCGAGAAATATCGCTTTGACTCAGATAACCTTTAATAGGATTAGGGCCAAATAAAATTGTTCGTCTGAAAATGAATGTGAATAAACGGTCCTAGTTGGTCTGTAAAATATATTTCCAGGACCGTAGGTCAACATTTTATAATTATAACAATATGTTATTTCAGAAAATGCTGATTGTCATAAATGTATTTGGTAAGTGAGCGCCATATTGGTCGCTGGTTCCCCTAGTTTAGCTACTCGCCCTCCGTGGGCAAACACGCGTCCCGCCGTAACCGGCATGCACCTGGACAGTGGACCTGTGTCGCCTCATCACATTAGCATAAATTGGGCCGCCATTTTGATTTCGTGGAGCAGACTATTCACGTGTCAAGACTATACACGGTCTAGTCTCAAATATTTTTTTTTTTACATACATACAAATTTTCTTTTTCAAAACTAATAAAGTGAGAAATATAAATAAGCAGTTTCGGAAAGGAAATTTTAGCACAAGTTGTGCAAGAGTTTTGATAAAGTCATAGTATAATTTCTTCATGTCGAAACGCCCCCTGGTGTTCGGCGTCGTTCTAGCCTACTCTTAGCGCCTTGTTTGGCACAGAGTAGCTCATGAATATGCTAATGTGAGGCAAGATGCGGCTGCTGTTCAGTTTTGCACGTACACCCACGATACAGGCCTGCTGGCCCAAGCATACAGCAACGAGCTGCCGGCTGCACATGTTAGCAGCAAACGATCATACACCACACACACACCCGCCACAAACCAAATTAACGCAACCGCTACGACGACAACCGGCTTACACGTCAATCAACGAAACGCAGCGAGCGATTGATTCGGTCGTTATCAAGAATGAATCGGCGATGACCGTGCCATATAAAAAAAAAGTGGAATGTTCACCGCAGAAATCATTTATCAGTGAAATGATATATTATATCACCAATCCGCGTAGACTACTGTCAGTCATGTTTTAAAATATTATTCTAAAAACAAATGTAGCTGTTTTTTATCACAGTCACATTTATCCTATCAGCCTGAGAACGAAATTTTCTCATGATAGTCGATTTCAGTAGATCAAAACTTATATAAATAACGAATATTCGACTTGACAGTTCGCTATGGCGAAACATTTTCAATATTTGCATGTGTTTTTCGACTTGTGTGAATTTTTTTTTTTTCACCCAGGTCGATTTACTATATACTATTATCATAGCTTAGCATAGCATGTAGTAATTATTTCTGGCATTTCATGTACAATTTTGACCTACAGTTTTCACAAAACAATTGAATATGTGTGTGATTAAGTGAAAATAAATTATGTGCAATCTCAGTGACGAATATTCAAACATCTCAGCAACCCCTGTATCTCGCAACATGCGACATAGCATGGACAATCTCAACAGCCTACACTTCTAAAGATTCAACATATACAGACATTTTTAATAAGGTCTAGACGGCAATGTACAGCTAACCCGTGCACGACACGTCACAAAATAGTTGGTATGTGTTAATATGACATACAATTTCAACACGTTTGAGTGCATAGAGCCAATAGGCCCGCAATCTCAAACGTTTCACTAGTTAAATAATTTTACAAACATTTCACTATGTCTACACCACACGAAAGTGAAGGTTTCGTGTCTACGCCTTTGGAAGGTCAGGGAGCTCGCCGAAAAGATAATTTTTATCTGGACAGCGAGGAGAACAAAGTTCGCTTCCGCGAGGCTCATGATGAGTACCAACGACTCAAAGAGGATTTTGCTCGAAATCGACGAACAACTTAAGACACCACTCTAGGAGTGATTCGTCAAAGAGTCCTTCACCACGCAGAAGACAGCCTCCGAGATGTTCAACGAACTTACCTAAGTTCAAGATAGCAACATTTTACGCTACGGGCGTTGAACTTTGGTTCAATCAGATAGAAACACAGTTCGATCTTCATCAGATCCATGACGATGACGAGCGGTACAGTCTGACATGCGCAGCACTCTCAGACGAGGTCGCCTCCGGCGAGAGGGACGTTCTACTTCAACCTTTCAGGTCGCACAAATATGAAAGCTTGAAAAGCATTTTGATCGAGCGACGAGGTTTGACAACACCCGAACGAGTCAACAAGGTGATTTCCGGAGAAAGGATGGGCTCGGACATCCCCTCACGATTCTTAAGGCGTCTACAGAAGACGGCAGGCTTTGGAACTAAAACAGTGGTGGGAAAGGCGGTCATACGCCAAGCATTGATTCGGCAAATGCCAACTTCAATTCGTGCTCATTTGGCCACACAACCAGATAGTGCTACACTGGCGAGTTTGGCCACGTTGGCCGACAGGGCCCTTGCTTCTGAAGCTGAAGTCGAAGAGAGTAAGCCGGGGGTTGCGGAAATAAAGGTCGCCGAAACCACTAAACTAGTGGGATTGCTTGACGACTTATCAAAAAGGCTCAAAAAATTAGAGACCGCGACTGCAGCCGAGAAGAAGAGAAATCAAGGACATGGACGTGTAAATAATCACTATGCACCTAGGCCCACATTTATTCCAAATGCACAGGCCATAGAGTTTGTTCCTAACAAACCTGGTAGTTTTAATAATGCACAGCAAAATACTCATCCGCACGTACCGCCGCCGCAAAATAATGTCGCGCAACCGACCGACACAGCCACTGCACAGGTTTGCTACTACCACCAGAATTTCGGTGAAAAGGCGCGTTTGTGCAGTGAACCCTGTTTGTACTATAGCACATTAGGTCAGCGCCAAGTAGCGAATATTGCGTTATCCCAAGTTATTGTACGTCGCAGACAAAAATCATAAATGCAAATACTTGATTGACACGGGCGCAGCTGTCAGCGTTTTGCCGAAATCTTGCGCTAACAGGATTTCGGACGCAGACTGTCTTCCCCTGGTGGCAGCTAATAACACAACTATCAATACTTACGGCAACAGTAAACGCGTCGTCGACGTCGGCTTAAAACACGAATATCCGTGGACATTTATAGTAGCGGACGTGAAACAACCCATCATTGGGGCCGATTTTTTTATTCATTACAATTTGCTAGTAGACTTGAGAAGCCGATGTCTTCGAGACATGAGAACCGGCTTAGCTATTCCCGCTTCACTATCGTCACTCAGACCATTGTTGTTGAACAGAGTAGACACTGTTCATAATGAGTATACTAAACTTCTAGGTCAGTTCCCGGAACTGACTCGCCCTATGACAAAGGGCGAGACCGTTAAACACGGTATAACGCACAACTTGTCAAAAAAAATTTCAAAAATTGATTTGGTTAGAGCCTATTACCAAATTCCTGTGGAACCGTCAGATATACATAAGACAGCCGTTACTACACCTTTTGGTCTATTTAATTTTACAAGGACACCGTTTGGTCTACGAAATTCCGGACAAAAGTTTCAGCGTTTTATAGACCACGTTACACGCGGACTTGATTTCGTTTTTGTATATTTAGATGACCTACTGGTAACCAGCCCAGATCATAAAACATTTACAAATTCTTTTTGCCCGACTAGCCGAATACGGAATAATCATAGGTCCTGAGAAGTGTCAGTTTGGTACTACTGAGTTAAGTTTTTTAGGCCACCACGTTTGTGCTGAAGGAATTTCGCCGTTACCCAGCGCCGTCGACGCCATAGTGAATTTTGTAAAGCCCGAAAAGCAACGAGCGTTGCGTAGATATTTAGGAATGGTAAATTATTATCACAGTTTCATACCGCAATGCGAAGCGAAGTTGACACCATTAAATAATTTATTGACAGCTGCCAACGAAGGCCATACAAGACTGTCACCGAAGTCAAATTTTGATTTGAAGTGGGACCAGAATGCAGAGTCAGCATTTTCCGAGTCCAAACAAATATTGGCAAACGCTACCCTTCTGGTACACCGTTTTGCAGCAGTATTTGAATGGTATGTGGCAGCCACTTTCGTTTTTCAGCAAGAAGCTGAGTCCAGCGGAGACACGCTATAGCGCGTTCGACCGTGAGCTTTTGGCAGTATATGCCACCATAAAACATTTCAGACATAATCTAGAAGGACGCAATTTTTTTGTAAACACCGATCATAAACCTTTGACATTTGTAATGGCATCTGTCACCGAACGCGCGTCCCTGCGCCAAACACGACATTTAGCTTTCATAGCTGAATTCACAACCGACATTAGATACGTTAAAGGTGAGACAAATTTCGTCGCCGATGCGCTGTCACGACGATCAGTGTCCGTGATAGACCATGGACCAGTGATAAATTATAAGGATTTAAGTATTGATCCAGCTCAGGACGTGGAATTCACAAGATTGAGACACTCGACTACATCCACTATGAATTTCAAATTACTTAAATCATTCGACAATCAACTGATCTGGTGTGATGTGTCCACGGGACATAACCGGCCGTACATTACCGCGAAATTTCGCAGAAAAACTTTTTTAAATCTACACGGTTTAGGCCACCCATCTCATAGAGCTACAAAACCTTTGATTAACACACGATTTGTTTGGCATGGCATGAATATTGACATTGCTAGATGGTGTCGTTCCTGTAAAGGTTGTCAGACTGCCAAAGTTTCACGTCACAACACACCAGTTTTCGGAAAGTTCACTGAGCCTACCGAGCGATTTGATCATGTCCACATTGATATAGTCGGACCTTTACCCCACGCTAATGGCTTTAGATATCTACTGACTTGCGTCGATCGTTTTACACGTTGGCTGGAAGCTATCACCCCCAGTCGAATGGCATGGGCAAACGTTTCCACCGCCAGCTGAAAGCCGCCATTATGGCGTACGAATCACCGAACCCATGGACTATTACTCTACCTGGTGGAGTTCGTTCCTCAGTCAAGGAGAGACTAGGCAGGCCGGCTGCCGAGATGATATACGGGACAACACTCAGACTCCCAGGAGAGTTTACGCAACAGTACACCGTCGACGCTAACACAGATTTGGAGAATTACTCAGACAAGCTACGCGTAGCCATGTTGCAACTCCGTTTATGTCCGCCACGTGACACACAACATACTAACATTTTCCAGTACAAGGAAATAGAAACATGCACACATGTATTCTTGCGACGAATCGCAATTGCGCCGCCTCTGACCACCCCTTACGACGGCCCATATAAGGTTGTCGTGAGGAGTGGCAGAGTCATGAAAATCCTGATGAAATGCAAGGTAGAAACAGTCTCATTAGACCGAGTTAAACCCGCACATCTAGAGTGCGAGCCTACGACAGGTCCGAAAACACAGCGTACTATGCCAAACAAACAAGACTACATAAGTCCAGGAGCTCCCGCTCCAAAATAGAATTTGATTTAAGCAATTTTGTGTAGGGTTATTAATGTAGTCCTAGGCTAGGTCAAAAATCAAGACGCAAGACTAGGTCTAAGAAGCTCAGTCTAAGAGTAAGATAAGAACTAGACAGTATGTCGGAGATTGCAAACCTCCATTGAAATTAATGATCCTAATCAGTATCCTAGTAATGGTCTACCTATCTGGCACGGTTTACCCGATATCAGGCCAATCGAGGTAACTAATAGCTGATTTACGGTCATTTTGAATTCGATATAAACTAGTTAAAAAATTAGGGTGTATACTCCCCCGAAACCTCAATTTTTGTTTTATAGTAATGGACTAACATCTAACACAGTTTGCAAAATATTGGGCATGTGAAAGTAAATAATGGCCGATAGGGGGCCATTTTGAATTTAATCGAGTCAGAATTTTTCAAGATGCATCCTCAGCTGAAATCTCACATTCCATACTATAGTAATCGTCTAGCTATCTAGCACGGTTTACCAAATATCGGCCATATGAAAGTGAATAATGACCTAAAGGCGGCCATTTTGAATTTGATCAAGTCGAAATTTTCCAAGATGCATCCTCAGCTGAAATCTCACATTTCATTCTATAGTAATGGTCTAGCCATCTAGCACGGTTTACCAAATATCGCCCATGTGAAAGTGAATAATGGCCGATAGGGGGCCATTTTAAATTTGATCAAGTCGAAATTTTTCAAGATGCATCCTCATCTGAAATCTCACATTTCGTTTTATAGTAATGGTCTAGCCATCTAGCACGGTTGATCAAATATCGGCCATGTGAAAGTGAATAACGGCCGATAAGCGGCCATTTTGAATTTTATTGGGTCGAATTTTTTCAAGATGCATCCTCTCCTGAAATCACACATTTTGTTTTATAGTAATGGTCTAGCCATCTAGCACTGTTTACCAAATAACGGCCATGTGAAAGTGAAAAATGGCCGATTGGCGGCCATTTTGAACTTGGACGAGTTAATTTTTTTCAAAATGCATCCTCTCCTGAAACCTTACAATTTGTTTCATAGTAATGGTGTAAATATCTTGAGCGGTTTTCATGTTATTCCACAATATCAGACCTGTCGTGGTGAATAATGGCCGATAGGCAGCCATTTTGAATTTTATCAACTTTAATTTTTTCAAGATGCATCCTCTCCTGAAACCTTACAATTTATTTGATATTAAAGGTGTAGCTATCTGGAGCAGTTTTCATGATATTCCGCAATATCAGGCCTGCCGAGGTGAATAATGGCCGATAGGCAGCCATTTTTAATTTTATCGACTTGAAATTTTTCAAGATGCATCCTCTCCTGAAACCCCACAAATTGTTTTATAGTAATGGTGTAGCTATCTTGAGCGGTTTTCATGATATTCCGCAAAATCTTTTAGTCGGATTTACCGATGTTATAAATTAGGTCAACTAGGCACAACTAGGGACCTTAGACAACATGCATGTGCAATATGACTGTCATCGGCCCAGTACTTTTCGAGATCTGCTCCGGAAACGAAGTGCGCGTCAAAACGTCTAAATGGGTCATAGTTCTGAACCAAAAGTAGGTCAAAGTTCAAATACCCCAAAAGGCACAACTAGACCCCCTAGGGGTGTTGTGTGTGAAATTTAAAGACAATCGGACAAGTACTTTCAGAGATATGCTCCGGAAACTAATTGTTTACGGACGGCCCAACGCCGTCACATCATCATTTTCTCCTCTGCGACCTTGCGTATTGAATTCAGAATAAAAATATTTTAACCTGTCCATTATCCACCAGGAAGTAACCCACATACCAAAAATTGTTATCCTAGCTTATTTTCTTACCAAGTTATAGGCAAAAGAAGAGGCAAAAAAAAAAGAAAGGCGGAAACCATAGCTCCCTCCGTCTCACCTACGGTGACGGCGGGAGCTAAAAACAGAGCTCGAAGACTACCAGGATCGCTAGTGGGAATCCACAGGACCCATCTAGACCTAGTAGAGCGAACACTCAGACGTCCAATATGACGAGTGTTAAAAAGAAACAGTCGACGGCAGTCAGAAGCAGTATCAAATTGGCCACTGTCCCACAGCAACCAGATGATAAAGTTAAATTGCCTAACAAAGGCAAAGCTTATGTAGCGCCACATTCGCGAGCCCCCGCCGTATCCTGCGCTAGCGGGAATGGCGGAGGTTTGCGAACGTACTTATGCATACCTTTACATCTACGGGGTAAAACCCCTGGTGCAGCTGACGCCGTAATCGACTCGAATACAAGAAATCGTTCGAATATCGCTAACCGCGACAAAATTTCGACGGACGCAACCGTGAGAAAAACTAGAGTCGGATGAATAATCCAGACTCCTGCCCGGTTCGTGCAGATAGTCCACGCCATAGTGGCGCCTAACGACATCTATGGCGGGACCAACCACACGTACCCTCATTATAATCATTTTAATTTGTAATTGAATGCACCAGGCCTGGCAACATTGTTTAGAATAGGTAAATCGCAATTACATTATTGAGCAAAATATTTGCTAACTTATAATGAATGTGTTAATTAAATGAATCGGTTGGTCGCAGCAAAGCAGCATAAATAATTTATCGGACAATTGGTGTTACGAGGATAGGACAATTGGTGTTACGAGGATAGGACGATTGGTGTTACGAGGATGGGACAATATTTTTAATTATGGATGCTGCAACGACAACCACCCACGCTGTATTAACAACAACCATCCACGCTGTATTTTTTCACACCTGATTAGTTATAAGAGGTTAGGTTATATACAACCCCCGCTACTTTCACGACGCAGTCTCCTACACGCTAGCTGGGTTCCTACGTTATCACTAACCCGGGGGTAATGTAGTATCCCTGCCTCGCTCGATTACTGTGACAGTCGTCTCCGATCTCCCCGGACGCGGGGGGACAGGAGATGACTGCCTCGTTTTGGTACTTCAGTACCGTGTGCATAAAACCGAATCCCATGCGGTCTTAGCTTTTTCCCGCACTTGTGATATAGCTCTTGGCGACTGCGGACGTGTCGCAGGTCGTCCGCTCGGAGTTTGACTAGAGACGTGTCGTGCGCGGGGTTGTGCATTGCTAATGTTTAGTGTCTAGACCAATAAACATAATGATCTGAAGAGAAGTTTTGTGGAGTCAATCGGAACCGTCGACCTGACGCGAAAGGAATGAAGTTTATGATATGTTGGTGAATGTTAGGTGGGTTCAGCCGTTCACCCTACCGACGGACCACCCTGCATCCCCACACATATTCCCCACACAAGTACTGCACCTAATGAAAAATGTTTGACAAATCATTTTACAGGACTACAATGTTGATATTATAAAAGCAGAGGTGCAATTATTATTGGCTTTTTAAAAGGTCCTAATTAGCCAGGATTTTTCGCAAAGTTTTGATTTTCAATTTTAATTCTTTTGCCGTAAATAGGCCTGGCAAAATTTCTTACAGAGTTGTGTAATATCAGCTTTTAATGTCCCTTACTCAGTCGTGAAATCTACAGCTCCACTTATCCATCATTATCACATGTAGATGTAATGCACTTTCACCACACCCTCTTAAGTATTACCAATTACTAAAATCACTATACGCATGAAGGCTTTTTCAACTCGTTTCCCTGAAACGTTGCTGTAATATTGGGTCAGTGCCGGAGATACCAGGCCAACTTTAGAGTCAGCGTTAGCTTGACTGTAGCAATGGACTCTAGTATTGTTGTTAAGCAAACACATTACTGGTATCAATATATCTTATGTATTCTTGCTGGTATCAATAGGCTGATTAACAAAACGGTTCCAATCACTGATTAATATGATCAATGCATATATGAGGGTGCACACGGGTTCTGGAATTATGGATTCTTCCCACTTCACTTTTCACCGATTTTTTGGCCTTTTTTTATAAGGGAAAAATAATATAAATATAAATTTTTAAGTTCGTTTTTTACACTATTTTTATTAGCTGCAATCCTCGATGCTCGAACCCTAACAGGTGATTCGCCGTTCGTCAGTATAGACATAGGCTTATCAGTTATTTTCCACATCATATGTAGGCTTATTATATGGCCATAGATGAGTCCACACAGCAAATGTGTAGACCATGGATTGATATATTCATTTTACCCAGGAAAATTAACGTTTTTCAACATGACAATGACTGATTTCAATCCCAAGGTCCGAAAAATGATCTGCTCATATTGTTACCCAACAGGCACAGCCACGTGGAATACACGTGGGATATGAGTGATCGTGCCACGTGGAATAAAAGTAGAAAACAAATTGAAAACACAAACTTGTTTTACCTGTTTAGATCATGCGTTTTCCACGTTTTAATGCCACCTATAATATATGCGAATGAACCATTTGTTTTCCACGTGTTAATGCCACCTATAATACGTGTTAATGAACCATGTGTTTTCCACGTGTTAATGCCACCTATAATACATTTGAATGAACCATGTGTTTTCCACAGGTTAATGTCACCTATAATGCACGGGAATAAACATGTGATGTAAAAGTGTATTATTATAAAAAATAATAATAATAAATCACTTAACGACATCTATGGCGGGACCAACCACACGTTCCGTAATTATAATCATTTTAATTTGTAATTGAATGCGCCAGGCCTGGCAACATTGTTTAGAATAGGTAGATCGCAATTACATTATTGAGCAAAATAGTTGCTAACTTATAATGAATGTGTTAATTAAATGAATCGGTTGGTCGCAGCAAAGCAGCATAAATAATTTATCGGACAATTGGTGTTACGAGGATAGGACAATTGGTGTTACGAGGATAGGACAATTGGTGTTACGAGGATGGGACAATATTTTTAATTATGGATGCTGCGACGACAACCACCCACGCTGTATTAACAACAACCACCCACGCTGTATTTTTTCACACCTGATTAGTTATAAGAGGTTACGTTATATACAACACCTGCTACTTTCACGACGCAGTCTCCTACACGCTAGTTGGGTTCCTACGTTATCACTAACCCGCGGGTAATTTAGTATCCCTGCCTCACTCGATTACTGTGACAGTCGTCTCCGATCTCCCCGGACGTGGGGGGACAGGAGATGACTGCCTCGTTTTGGTACTTCAGTACCGTGTGCATAAAACCGAATCCCATGCGGTCTTAGCTTTTTCCCGCACTTGTGATATAGCTCTTGGCGACTGCGGACGTGCCGCAGGTCGTCCGCTCGGAGTTTGACTAGAGACGTGGCGTGCGCGGGGTTGTGCATTGCTAATGTTTAGTGTCTAGACCAATAAACATAATGATCTGAAGAGAAGTTTTGTGGAGTCAATCGGAACCGTCGACCTGACGCGGAAGGAATGAAGTTTATGATATGTTGGTGAATGTTAGGTGGGTTCCGCCGTTCACCCTACCGGCGGACCACCCTGCATCCCCACACATATTCCCCACACAAGTACTGCACCTAATGAAAAATGTTTGACAAATCATTTTACAGGACTACAATGTTGATATTATAAAAGCAGAGGTGCAATTATTATTGGCTTTTTAAATAGGTCCTAATTTTTTAATAGGTCCTAATTAGCCAGGATTTTTCGTTTTGATTTGATTTTCAATTTTAATTCTTTTGCCGTAAATAGGCCTGGCAAAATTTCTTACAGAGTTGTGTAATATCAGCTTTTAATGTCCCTTACTCAGTCGTGAAATCTACAGCTCCACTTATTCATCATTATCACATGTAGATGTAATGCACTTTCACCACACCCTCTTAAGTATTACCAATTACTACAAGACTACATAAGTCCAGGAGCTCCCGCGACGAATTAGAATTTGATTTAAGCAATTTTGTGTAGGGTTTTTAATGTAGTCCTAGGCTAGGTCAACAAGACAACTAGGTCTAAGAAGCCCAGTCTAAGAGTGGGATAAGAACTAGACAGTCTGTCAGAGATTGCAAACCTCCATTGAAATTAATGATCCTAATCAGTATCCCAGTAATGGTCTACCTATCTGGCACGGTTTACCCTATATCAGGCCAATCGAGGTAACTAATAGCTGATTTACGGTCATTTTGAATTCGATATAAATTAGTCAAAAACTTAGGGTGCATCCTCCCCCGAAACCTCTAATTTTGTTTTATAGTAATGGACTAACATCTAACACAGTTTGCAAAATATTGGGCATGTGAAAGTAAATAATGGCCGATAGGGGGCCATTTTGAATTTGAACGAGTCAGAATTTTTCAAGATGCATCCTCAGCTGAAATCTCACATTTCATTCTATAGTAATCGTCTAGCTATCTAGCACGGTTTACCAAATATCGGCCATGTGAAAGTGAATAATGGCCTAAAGGCGGCCATTTTGAATTTGATCAAGTCAAAATTTTCCAAGATGCATCCTCAGCTGAAATCTCACATTTCATTCTATAGTAATGGTCTAGCCATCTAGCACGGTTTACCAAATATCGCCCATGTGAAAGTGAATAATGGCCGATAGGAGGCCATTTTGAATTTGATCAAGTCAAAATTTTTCAAAATGCATCCTCTCCTGAAATCTCACATTTTGTTTTATAGTAATGGTCTAGCCATCTAGTACGGTTACTAAAAACCGGCTATGTGAAAGTGAATAATGGCCGATAGGCGGCCATTTTGAATTTGATCAAGTCAATTTTTTTCAAGATGCATCCTCTCTTGTAATCTCACATTTTGTTTTATAGTAATGGTCCAGCTATCTAACACGGTTTACCAAATATCAGCAATGTGCAAGTAAATAGTGGCCGATAGGCGGCCATTTTGAATTCGATTAAGTCGAAAGTTTTTAAAAGGCATCCTCTCTGAAAACGTCACATTTTGTTTTATAGTAATGGTCTAGCTATCTAGCACGGTTTACCTGATATCAGGCCTATCGAGGTAAATAATGCTGATTGTCGGCCATTTTGAATTCGTAAGTTTAAAATTTTCAGGGTGCATCCTCCTCCGAAAACTCACACTTTGTTTTATAGTAATCAGGTAATGGTCTAGCCATCTAGCACGGTTTACCAAATATCAGCCATGTGAAAATGAATATTGGCCGAAAAGGCGGCCATTTTAAATTTGATCAAGTCAATTTTTTTCAAGATGCATCCTCATCTGAAATCTCACATTTCGTTTTACAGTAATGGTCTAGCCATCTAGCACGGTTGACCAAATAACGGCCATGTGAAAGTGAATAATGGCCGATAAGCGGCCATTTTGAATTTTATCGAGTCAAATTTTTCCAAGATGCATCCTCTCCTGAAATCACACATTTTGTTTTATAGTAATGGTCTAGCCATCTAGCACGGTTTACCAAATAACGGCCATGTGAAAGTGAATAATGGCTGATCGGCGGCCATTTTGAACTTTGACAAAATGATTTTTTTCAAAATACATCCTCTCCTGAAGCCATACAATTTGTTTTATAGTAATGGTGTAGATATCTTGAGCGGTTTTCATGATATTCCACAATATCAGGCCTGTCGAGGTGAATAATGGCTGATAGGCGGCCATTTTGAATTTTCTCAACTTCAATTTTTTCAGGATGCATCCTCTCCTGAAACCTTACAATTTATTTGATATTAATGGTGTAGCTATCTTGAGCGGTTTTCAAGATATTCCGCAATATCAGGCCTGTCGAGGTGAATAATGGCCGATAGGCGGCCATTTTTAATTTTATCGACTTGAAATTTTTCAAGATGCATCCTCTCCTGAAACCTCACAATTTGTTTTATAGTAATGGTGTAGCTATCTTGAGCGGTTTTCATGATATTCCGCAAAATCTTTCAGTCGGATTTACCGATGTTATAAATTAGGTCAAAGTGCTGGGTCAACTTCAAGGTCAAGGTCCAAAAACCTGAAAAGGCACAACTAGGGACCTTAGAGAACATGTATGTGCAATATGACTGTCATCGGCCCAGTACTTTTCGAGATCTGCTCCGGAAACGAAGTGCGCGTCAAAACGTCTAAATAGGTCATAGTTCTGAACCAGAAGTAGGTCAAAGTTCAAATACCCCAAAAGGCACAACTAGACCCCCTAGGGGTGTTGTGTGTAAAATTTGAAGACAATCGGACAAGTACTTTCAGAGATATGCTCCGGAAACGAATTGTTTACGGACGGCCCAACGGCCCAACGCCGTCACATCATCATTTTCTCCTCTGCAACCTTGCGTATTGAATTCAGATTTAAAATATTTTAACCCGTCCATTAGCCACCTGGAAGAAACCCACATACCAAAAATTGTTATCCTAGCTTATTTTCTCACAAAGTTATAGGCAAAAGAAGAGGCCAAAAAAAACCGGAGGTAGAATCCATAGCTCCCTTCGCTCACCTACGGTGACGGCGGGAGCTAAAAATCACTATACTCATGAAGGCTTTTTCAACTCGTTTCCCTGAAACGTTGCTGTAATGTTGGGTCAGTGCCGGAGATACCAGGCCAACTTTAGAGTCAGCGTTAGCTTGACTGTAGCAATGGACTCTAGTATTGTTGTTAAACAAACACATTACTGGTATCAATATATCTTATGTATTCTTGCTGGTATCAATAGGCTGATTAACAAAACGGTTCCAATCACTGATTAATATGATCAATGCATATATGAGGGTGCACACGGGTTCTGGAATTATGGATTCTTCCCACTTCACTTTTTACCGATTTTTTGGCCTTTTTTTATAAGGGAAAAATAATATAAATATAAATTTTTAAGTTCGTTTTTTACACTATTTTTATTAGCTGCAATCCTCGATGCTCGAACCCTAACAGGTGATTCGCCGTTCGTTAGTATAGACATAGGCTTATCAGTTATTTTCCACATCATATGTAGGCTTATTATATGGCCATAGATGAGTCCACACAGCAAATGTGTAGACCATGGATTGATATATTCATTTTACCCAGGAAAATTAACGTTTTTCAACATGACAATGACTGATTTCAATCCCAAGGTCCGAAAAATGTTCTGCTCATATTGTTACCCAACAGGCACAGCCACGTGGAATACACGTGGGATATGAGTGATCGTGCCACGTGGAATAAAAGTAGAAAACAAATTGAAAACACAAACTTGTTTCACGTGTTTAGATCATGTGTTTTCCACGTTTTAATGCCACCTATAATATATGCGAATGACCCATTTGTTTTCCACGTGTTAATGCCACCTATAATACATGTGAATGAACCATGTGTTTTCCACGGGTTAATGTCACCTATAATGCTCGTGAATAAACATGTGATGTAAAAGTGTATTATTATAAAAAATAATAATATTAAATCACTTAATTCACCATTTCTGCACTTCCACATATTTGAAACATACATGAAATATCACAAGTCAAGTTATTATTATCAACATTATTATTTTTTCATGGACGCAATGAGACTCCAACCCCCTTGACGACGAGATTAGTGGCTTAATCACACATTAGACCACTCAGTGGAGGATGTCGGGGGGGGGGGGGGGGTGCGATGATCATCGATGGGTTGATGCCCTACATTAAAGCTGCAAAAGTATTTACCGGCGTAATAGGTTACATTTTAATTATAGATTTAGGCCTAATCTAACAAAGTCCATGTTGAGTTGTACGGGCCCAGGCAGCACCAGCAAACACACAACATTAAACCAATGTTGGCCTAATGATGTTCCGGGTTCACCATTTATCCTCGGGAACAAAATCATGTGTAAGACGCATGGATATGTACACCAATGATCCACGTGAAAAAACTCACGTTAAATACACATCAGAAGGAAATCTAGGCTCAAACATGTGGATAGGTACATCAATAATCCATGTGAAAAATACAAGTGCAAAACATGTGAAACAAAATCAGGTGACATTCTTCACATTATATCCATCTGAAATCCACGTGAACTGGTACACCATTAATCCACGTGAAACAATTCACGTGGAATACACCTGAAAAGGTACACCAATAATTCACATGAGAAATGCAACGTGGATTACACTTGAAAAAAATAAGGTTCAAACATCCACGTGTAAATCAACACCAATAATCCACATGAAGAAATCCACGTGGAATACACTTGGATTTTTAGTGGAACACGTGTCCACCAATTTTCCACCCCAATTACACGTGGATTCCACGTTGTGTACCTGCTGGGTAACAGCCTCTCAGTTCCCTTAAGCATTGCTGCTTCTCATATTAACAACCTTTTTGTCTACTCTAGAATTGTTGCTTCTGCAGTTAACAACACCCCTGGCCACTCCATCACTGCTTCTCCTCTTAACAGCCCCATTGGCCCCTGCAAAATACTGTTGCTCCTGTTGTTAACAGTTTAACAGTTTGCAAAATATTATCGGGCATGTGAAAGTAAATAATGGCCGATAGGGGGCCATTTTGAATTTGATCGAGTCTAAATTTTTCAAGATGCATCATCTCCTGAAAACTCACATTTTGTTTTATAGTAATGGTCTAGCCATTTAGCACGATTTACCAAATAACGGCCATGTGAAAGTGAATAATGGCCTAAAGGCGGCCATTTTGAATTTTATCAAGTCAATTTTTTTCAAGATGCATTCTCAGCTGAAATCTCCGATTTCGTTTTATGGTGATGGTCTAGCCATCTAGCACGGTTTACCAAATATCGGCCATGTGAAAGTGAATAATGGCAAATAGGCGGCCATTTTGAATTTGATAGTCTGAATTTTTCAAAATGCATCTTCTCCTGAAATCACAAATTTTGTTCTATAGTAATGGTCTAGCCATCTAGCACGATTTACCAAATAACGGCCATGTGAAAGTGAATAATGGCCTAAAGGCGGCCATATTGAATTTGATCAAGTCGAAATTTTTCAAGATGCATCCTCTCCTGAAATCTCACATTTTGTTTTATAGTAATGGTCTGGCCACCTAGTACGGTTTACCAAATAACGGCCATGGGAAAGTGAATAATGGCCGATTTACTGATGTTATAAATTGGGTCAAACTGCTGGGTCAACTTCAAAGTCAATGTCCAAAAACCTGAAAAGGCACAACTAGGGACCTTAGAGATTATGTATGTGCAATATGACTGTCTGGCCACCTAGTACGGTTTACCAAATAACGGCCATGTGAAAGTAAATAATGGCCGATTTACCGATGGTATAAATTGGGTCAAATTGCTGGGTCAACTTCAAAGTCAAGGTCCAAAAACCTGAAAAGCCACAACTAGGGACCTTAGAGAACATGTATGTGCAATATGACTGTAATCGGCCCAGTACTTTTCGATATCTGCTCCGGAAACGAAGTGTGCGTCAAAACGTCTAAATAGGTCATAGTTCTGAACCAAAAGTAGGTCAAAGTTCATCATTTTCTCCTCTGCGACCTTGCGTATTGAATTCAGATTTTAAATATTTTAACCTGTCCATTATCCACCTGGAAGTAACCCACATACCAAAAATTGTTATCCTAGCTTATTTTCTTACAAAGTTATAGGCAAAAGAAGAGGTGAAAACCAGAACGGAGGTGGATTCCATAGCTTCCTCCATCTCACCTACGGTGACGGCGGGAGCTAAAAATATTTCAGTGTTGTAAGGGTTAGTTACTATGAGTGAAAGACGAGAGGACATCTGCTTTCTCTAGTTTCATTGGCTCTACTGCACAAGACAAAGACGTTTAGCATTGTTGTTTATTGATATATGTTGTTTATGACATAAAATACATATAGTCCTGGGCTGATTTTGAAATTTTAGATTCTGCTGCACCCCTAGAAGAACATGTTTTATGATATATTATGTTTTTTTGGTTCATTTTAAAACATTACCTCTTTCGAAAAGTGTCCGAAAGACCCTTTGAGGAATATTTCCTGCAGTTGGTCATAGTGCTATAGTGGAAATGAGAACATTGTCAATTGTACACTTGTAGCTGACAAAAACAATAGCAAATATTGCAAATTTTACCTGGTACGTATTAAACTGTATAATTATATATAAAAAATATTTAAAAAATACTGAAGTGTAATAATTGCTGTTCACCGAATCTTTAATATTTTTTTTTGCTAAAAAAACGAGTAATCATAAAATTTTAAAGGCGAATTTTCTTTATTTCAGACACTTTCCAGAAGGTAAGGGGTAATGTTTTGAAACAAGTTACATATATATACAAAATAAAGATAAAAAAGTGAGAAACATATGTTCTTTTTTTGCAGCAAACTCTAGATTTAGCTTAGTTCCCTGAATCAGACCCAGGACTAAAAATGAATGTCAGTATTGTATCCCATAAAAAAAAAATAATAGATTCGTTTTGAATGATATAATGAAATTTCGCTTGATTATTTTAAACATTCCATCACCAGCTTCTCGTGATTTGATATAGTTGAAGCGGATTTTTTCCACTCAGAAAAACGAGTTCTTTTTTGCCATCTTCTGTTTTACCTGCCAAAATAAAAATAAATTCTTACAAAAACAAATTAGAAACAAAATAAAACATATTTTATTTCCCCACAACCAATGAAATTAAATTACCAAATTTATAAATTTATTATGAACGTCAAATATAGTTTTACAATGTAAATACATAAGATAGAAGATTAATCTATGCTAATAGTTAAGGTACATATATTGCATTACGCATATTGAATGATGAGCCCTAAAATACATAATATTGCATTACGCACCATCTGACCACCACCCACCTGTGTGGGTCAAATTATAATTTTTTAATTTAATTTATAAATTGATCAGACTATGTGACTTCAGACTAGTTACCAGTAAGAAGAGAGTGAGATAAAAGGAGCTTTTTTATTATAACTGTTAAAGGGCATATTCAGGCAAATAGCATATTTTTATCTTAGCTCTGTTATGTCTATTTGAGTGTTTGAAGTGTGAGCGGCAACATTCTGATGGATTACAACATTAAGAAACATCCATTGGCAACGTATTTTAGGTTTACCATAAAACCAGATTATGACAAAATATGTCGTCATTACATTTTTGTCATTCAGATCGACCCTGTCTAATGGGCATGTCATATTTGACAGGAAAATAAATTGAGACAACAATTTTATTATTTCCTTCTAAATTTTTTTTTTGTATAATTCATCAGCCGAAATCTATGAAAAAAAGTTTTAATTCGTATTAGGAGAAGTATGTAAGGTCTCAGATGTATCACATCGTCAAAGACGTTGCAAGTTTAATTACAACTTCATCAGGAAATTACCATTTTTTTCATCGGGCCACACAGTTCAAACGGGGGGCTCGATACCACTAAACTCGGCCAATTGACATGTTGTAAATCTTTGCAGGGAATCGTGAACATCGCAAAAATACACCGCAATATTCATGGGATGTTTGTGGTTGTTGTACTGACAAAAAAATACATTTTCTTAGTGTTGAGATCGGAAACATCGGACACTTTATCTAGCCACTCAGCGGGCAGGTGAATGGTCAATTCAAATGGAATTTTTGTCATGGTTTTCTGAAATTGTCTGAACATTCCAAAATACACACTTATCGGGTACATATCTTCTTTTAAATGGAGGGTGGAGAAAGATAGCATAGATTTACAATGATATCAGCCTAAATAACAGAAAATTAAACTTCGAAACTTTTTAAGTTTGGGCACTTGGGGTTGTCTCTTTAATATGCACCTGCAGTTTGTATTTTTGTACAAATATAGTATTATAATCATATTATAAATCTTTTTGTTTAGTAACTACAAAGATATATATTTAAATGAAGTAAATACTTCCTGCGCAAGAATATGTAATCTAAGACATGTTACAAATTAACAGCCTACTAGTAATATTTAGTCAATTTAGTCGTAATTGGATGGTGATCTTATACACATGAAACTATTTCATATCTATTAGTATTGGAAAGCTGTCTTTGTGGGCATAAAAAGACGCACATATACACTGTAATGTATTGATATGTACAAAGTCTGAAGCTTTTAGTATCTATATTATACAGAACAGATCTGAAAAAGCCCGTTTGATATCAAGTGGAGATGATGAACTATATCCTGTTCTAGGGCTAGCATTGTCTCAAGCAGGGATCCGGCAAAAAATGGTTGTTAATGATGAATCTACGTTGTCAACTTGTGGTGGAAAACTGGAAATTGAAACACAACAAGATACCACTGGAATTCAAGACGTCGTGAATTCTATTGCAAAAAATCAAGACGCAAGACAACCAGGTCTAAGAGGCTCTGTCTAAGAGTAAGATAAGAACTAGACAGTCTGTCAGAGATTGCAAACCTCCATTGAAATTAATGATCCTACTCAGTATCCCAGTAATGGTCTACTCCTATCTGGCCCGGTTTACCCGATATCAGGCCAATCGAGGTAAATAATGGCTGATTGACAGTCATATTGAATTCGATCTAGTTAAAAAATTTCAGGGTGCATCATCCCCCCTAACCTCACATACAATGCCGATTGTCGGCCATTTTGAATTCGATAAGAGTTAAAAATTTCCAGGGTGCATCCTCCCCCAAAAACTCACATTTGGTTTTATGTAATGGTCTAGCCATCTAGCACGGTTTACCAAATATCAGCAATGTGAAAGTAAATAGTGGCCGATAGGCGGCCATTTTGAATTTAAACAAGTCAATTTTTTTCAAGATACATCCTCCCCTGAAATCTCACATTTTGTTTTATAGTAATGGTCTAGCTATCTAGCACGGTTTACCAAATATCAGCAATGTGAAAGTAAGTATTGAATGGTTATCTTTAGATCATGTGAAGAATAATAATCAGAAGAATAAGAAGGATTCCTTTGGAGAACAATGCTTGAACGGAGTTGACTCCGCTCAAACTAACAACAATCGACAGCGCTAAAGCAATACGTATCTGCCACAGGCATAGGCCTACTGATATTGTTGGCTGACTGTTTTTTGAAGCGAATACATAACATGTGTTTTTAGTTCGCGAAACTAGTATTACAAGTATAAATAATGTGTGCGTGATTTCCGGTACAAATATAGGGTTTTAGATCTAAAAAGTGGGTTTTTGTTACATTAGGTGATTTTCAGTATATTCAGGTCTACTTGCTTTGAACGATGTTGTATATTATTTATCTGGTCAAGTTAAAAATAAGCATATATACCACTCATAATTTAATCTAAACAAGAGTGCAGTTTACTTTGAAATTGGTTAACTTAAAATGAAAGAAAGATTATGAGAAAGAAAGATTATAAGGTTATATCGACAAGTTTTCCTTTCATCTATCATCTATCGAACATAGCATCCACAGTTCCATGACATCAAATGAGATATCCAAACAGTATACATGGTAGGCCTATATTATAGGTGCCAGATATTATTGTGATGTGTTTTTGATGGGGTTGTTAAATATTTCTGCTATGCAAGTATAAGAATGCACATGTACATGTATGTTATGTGATGGTGACGTTTGAAACCAGTTTTGTCATTACCAGCTGGATTCTGGATCCACTGTCGCTCAAGATAATATTCCAAACAGCTATAAACCTCTTTTTCTGTGTAATCCTCCACATGGATTGGCACCATAGGATCCATAGCTTCCCAGCCCTGTAAATACAAGGGACATCAGAATACTTTTCAAATATTAACATAGATAGACTGACATTTTATAATACCACTACTAATACATAATTAATGTAGTTAATGATAAAGTCAATTTCAATGATAACTTCAATGATAGATTTGTAAAGCTAAAATAAACTAGAACAGGAGTTCAAAAAATCGGGTTAATATTTTGTAAACATAACTGTATTGGTCTTCCTCATGGGTCAAAATCCTAAATGTCCTGGATATAATTAAGGGAAGAACTAAGGAGACAAGTTAAAATATATGTTCAACGTGTATTCCTTCCACCACAATGGCCGGTGCTGGCAAACATCCTATTCAATACTTGCCAATACTGGGCCAACATTATTCTAACCAAAACCCTTTAAGCTCTAATAACAAATAGAACACGCAACTACTTGACCTAGCGACCTCAAATGTTATATTTGACTTGTTCATAAGTACTGTTTCTCAGAAATGTCAACGTTTCCCACACACGGCACCCCTCTTTCCCCTAAACAGGACACAAACTAAACAGGCGCAATAAACCTGATAGGCTGCTGGCCTCCGGCCGGGCCTAACAACGTTGTAAGATGTTCACTTGCCTACCGACTATCTTGTACGGGTGTGAAATTTGGAGCCACGAAGGGTCCGGTATTTTGGAAACTTTACATCGAAAATTCTGTAAAATTGTTCTCTCTCTTACTAAAAACACACCTAACTGTATGATATATGGGGAGTTGGGGCGTACTCCTATTGAATGTAAAATAAAAGTAAAAAAAATTGTCATTTTGGTTTAAGCTTGTAAAAAAACCACAACATAAGTTAAGTAATATGGTGTACAACCTAATTTATAATATGCACATATCCGGGTTCTATGATAATAGTTGGTTGATTTTTGTCAAAAAAACTCTTGATGATTGTGGTTTTTCATATATTTGGAATGATCAAAATATTAATATTAGCGTTTCTGTTTTTAAGAATATGTTAAAACTTAGATTAAGAGATCAGTATATACAAAAATGGATGCAAGATATATACCTGAATAGTAAGTGTAATAATTACAGAATTTATAAAGATATTTTTGTTTTTGAAGATTACATCTTCAACTACCAGACAACCTGAGGGTAGTTTTGACTAAATTTCGTTGTCGTAATAACAAAATGCCAGTAGAAATTGGCGTCAGGGATAATGTGCCGCGAGAGCTGCAAATTTGTAATTTATGTGATACTAGGGATATCGGTGATGAATTTCACTATTTGTTCATTTGTAAACATCTGATTAGTCACAGAAAGAAATATATTTAACCATTTTACCTTAAACACATTTCCACAATAAAAATGCATGCGATAATGAATGTAAACAACATTAAAGGGACTAGCCTAGGCTAAAATCATCAAAAAAATCGGTGATTTTATTTTGGCTTCTTGATATGACCATATGTCCATAGACTACAACTGCAAAATTTCTTAATTTTTGTGCTGCGCATTTATCATTTAGGCTAGATATAGAGACGAAATTCCTGATTTCTTATTATTGACAACCATGTAAAAAATATTAAATACGGAAATTTCGTCTCTATATCTAGCCTAACTGGTGAATGCGCAGCAGAAAAAATAAAAAACTTTTGCAGTTCTAGTCTATGGACATGTTTACATCATATGGTCATAGTAAGAAGCCAAAATAAAATCACCGATTTTTTTTTATTTTAGCCTGGGCTAGTCCTCTTAATGTACTTACAAATTTGGCTTTGTTTACCAAAATTGTTATGAATATACTTTAAAGTTACATACCAGTTAATTTGTTTGGGATTTGCAAATTTACCCGGTACAATGTAGACTTATTTATGTACACAATTATTATATGTATATTTATACCTTGAATTTGATTGCTATGTTTATTGAACTGATATCGTGTGACAGCATTGTGTCATGAACCTCGGTCTGCAGCCTGCGTGCGCAGTACTGAGCGTATTAGACACAATGCTGTCACATCTCGGTGAACTCGATGCATTGTTCAGTGTTGGTTTAGTGTTGGGCTACCGTCGTTGACATAGAGCCAACATTGAGCCGGCGTTGGGTCGACGTATCGTGTTTGTTTGAATGCACCTAAAAAATTGCATACGTTAGAATTGGATACATTCATGTTGAAAATGATGCCTTGAAGTATTAATATTATTTTACCTCGCATTTATATTAACAACATGTTCTACAAGACTACATAAGTCCAGGAGCTCCAGCTCCGAATTAGAATTTGATTTAAGCAATTTTGTGTAGGGTTATTAATGTAGTCCTAGGCTAGGTCAAAAATCAAGATGCAAGACAACTAGGTCTAAGAGACTCAGTCTAAGAGGAAGAGAAGATAAGAACTAGACAGTCTGTCAGAGATTGCAAACCTCCATTGAAATTAATGATCCTAATCAGTATCCCTGTAATGGTCTACCTATCTGGCACGGTTTACCCGACATCAGGCCAATCGAGGTAAATACTGCTGATTTACGGTCATTTTGAATTCGATCGTCCCCCGAAACCTCACATTTTGTTTTATAGAAATGGACTAGCACCCAACACAGTTTGCAAAATATTGGGCATGTGAAAGTAAATAATGGCCGATAGGCAGGCGGCCATTTTGAGTTTGATCGAGTCTAAATTTTTCAAGATGCACCCTCTCCTGAAATTTCACATTTCATGTGAAAGTGAATAATAGCCTGAAGGCAGCCATTTTGAATTTGATCAAGTCGAAATCTTTCAAGATGCATCCTCTCCTGAAATCTCACATTTTGTTTTATAGTAATGGTCTAGCAATCTAGTACGGTTTACCAAATAACGGCCATGTGAAAATGAATAATGGCCGGTCATTTTAAATTTGAACGAGTCAAATTTTTTCAAGATGCATCTTCTCCTGTAATCTCACATTTTGTTTTATAGTAATGGTCTAGCTATCTAACACGGTTTACCAAATATCAGGAATGTGAAAGTAAATAGTGGCCGATAGGCGGCCATTTTAAATTTGATCGATTCGAAAGTTTTTAAAAGGCATCCTCTCCGGAAACGTCACATTTTGTTTTATAGTAATGGTCTAGCTATCTAGCACGGTTTACCCGATATCAGGCCTATCGAGGTAAATAATGCTGATTGTCGGCCATTTGAATTCGTAAGTTAAAAAATTTCAGGGTGCATCCTCTCCCGAAAACTCACATTTTGCATTATAGTAATGGTCTAGCCATCTAGCACGGTTTACCAAATATCGGCCATGTGAAAGTGAATAATAGCCAATATGCGGCCATTTTGAATTTGATCGAGTCTAAATTTTTCAAGATGCATTCTCTCCTGAAATCTCACATTTTGTTTTATAGTAATTATCTAGCCATCTAGCACGGTTTACCAAATAACGGCCATGTGAAAATGAATAATGGCCTAAAGGCGGCCTTTTTGAATTTGATCAATTCGAAATTTTTCAAGATGCATCCTCAGCTGAAATCTCATATTTTGTTTTATAATAATGGTCCAGCTATCTAACACGGTTTACCAAATATCAGCAATGTGAAAGTAAATAGTGGCCGATAGGCGGCTATTTTGAATTCGATTGAGTCGAAAGTTTTTAAAAGGCATCATCTCCCGAAACGTCACATTTTGTTTTATAGTAATGGTCTAGCTATCTAGCACGGTTTACCTGATATCAGGCCTATCGAGGTAAATAATGCTGATTGTCGGCCATTTTGAATTCGTAAGTTAAAAATTTTCAGGGTGCATCCTCCCCTGAAAACTCACACTTTGTTTTATAGTAATGGTCTAGCTATCTAGCACGGTTTACCAAATATCGGCCATGTGAAAATGAATAATGGCCGCAAAGGCGGCCATTTTGAATTTGATCAAGTCAATTTTTTTCAAGATGCATCCTCATCTGAAATCTCACATTTCGTTTTATAGTAATGGTCCAGCCATCTAGCACGGTTTAACAAATATAGGCCATGTGAAAGTGAATAATGGCTGATGAGCGGCCATTTTGAAATTTATCGAGTCGAATTTTTTCAAGATGCATCCTCTCCTGAAATCACACTTTTGTTTTATAGTAATGGTCTAGCCATCTAGCACGGTTTACCAAATAACGGCTATGTGAAAGTGAATAATGGCCGATTGGCGGCTATTTTGAACTTGGTCGCGCCGAATTTTTTCAAGATGCATCCTCTCCTGAAACCTTACAATTTATTTGATATTAATGGTGTAGCTATCTTGAGCGGTTTTCATGATATTCCCCAATATCAGGCCTGTCGAGGTGAATAATGGCCGATAGGCGGCCATTTTTAATTTTATCGACTTGAAATTTTTCAAGATGCATCCTCTCCTGAAACCTCACAATTTGTTTTATATTAATGGTGTAGCTATCTTGAGCGGTTTTCATGATATTCCGCAAAATCTTTCAGTCGGATTTAGCGATGTTATAAATTAGGTTAAAGTGCTGGGTCAACTTCAAGGTCAAGGTCCAAAAACCTGAAAAGGCACAACTAGGGACATTAGAGAACATGTATGTGCAATATGACTGTCATCGGCCCAGTACTTTTCGAGATCTGCTCCGGAAACGAAGTGGGCGTCAAAACGTCGAAATATGTCATAGTTCAGAACCAAAAGTAGGTCAAGTTCATATACCCCAAAAGGCACAACTAGACCCCCTAGGGGTGTTGTGTGTAAAATATGAAGACAATCGGACAAGTACTTTCAGAGATATGCTCTGGAAACGAATTGTTCACAGACGGCCCAACGCCGTAACATCATCGTTTTCTCCTCTGCGACCTTGCGTATTGAATTCAGATTAAAAATATTTCAACCTGTCCATTATCCACTTGGAAGTAACCCACATAACAAAAATTGTTATCCTAGCTTATTTTCTTACAAAGTTATAGGCAAAAGAAGAGGTAAAAAAAAAGGAGGCGGAATCCATAGCTCCCTCCGTCTCACCTACGGTGACGGCGGGAGCTAAAAATATTAAATACATGTATTTTAATAGCATTATGTATAAAAGTTATGTGTAATAAGTTTAAAATGTGTTATATCTGCATGTTTTTTTTAAAACCCCAGAATAAACTCCTTGTCCTATTCTTGTCTTGTCACTAACTTATCGAGTTTTCTACATTTTTAAAATCAGTCATTTGTGACATTGGTGCTCTTACAAGCCGGTTATGTTGTAATTTACCACTGTGCCTTTTGGAAGGTTAGCTGGGAATTGCATTCCTAATGCACTTTGAATTGTGAATCAATACATTTTACATCGGCAGTAGATCATGTAGTGGCATGTGAATGCAATGTGGTCCACCATTAAACTAAGATGATTTATGCGCTGCATTGAATCAACGCCGTCCCAATGATTGCACAGTATTCGATATGCTGGGCCACTGTTGGGACAGCTGTGAGCCAGCACAACACCATAGTGTATGTGTATGTGTAAGCCAGGAACACCGACTGACAAGGCACTCTGAAGTGAGGGAAGCAACATTGGCGCAATATTGACAGTCAGACCAGGGTATAATAACACGGGTCCAATACTGGGTGAATGCTCTGGTTACTAATTTCGCAAAGTAGGCCCTATATATTATCACGGCATTGAGCCAGCGCATCTTATCACATTTGTTGCAATCACACAGACATAACATGCCATGGACTAGGCGAATGTCCTGGTGTAGTCATAGCACACATGTTACTGTAGTATCATAAACACGTGCCCTGAAAGCACCAGAGTTTGAGCCTATGTTGTATGCGTATGCTGGGACACGCATCGCATACGCCAACCCTGTTTAACCAAGCCCTTACACAATATCTTGGCCGACATATATATGTTGCTTATATCAACCTTGCTCCAAAGGCAGAATTAGTAGGGTATAAAAACATGACTTCGTGACCAACCTTCTGCAAGTAAGGTTTGACGGTTGTTTTAGGAAGCTTAAGGTATTTGTAAAAAAATAAGCTACTACGCCTCTTTTAAAAAGGCAGGCGGAATTTTCCCGAGCGTAAAATCCGTAAGCGATGGCGGCCATTTTAGATTTTACGCTCTGGAAAATTCCGCCCGCCTTTTCACAAGAGGCGTAGGAGCTTATTTTTTTACAAATACATCAAGCTACCTAAAACAACATACTAAATAGGCCTACACTGCAGGACGTAAGCGACCCACAGTGGCGTTCAAGGCTTGAAAGCTTGAACTTGTGCAAGGTGTGATGCAAAAGCTACCTGATAGCATCTAGAATCAAGGGTCTAATATATACAATATTGAGGATCAAATTTATCAATGTGTATGCCAAAATATACGACCAATACATATTCAAATTTAACCATCGAAATTGGAGTGGTTGAAAAGTTTTAGCACTTTTTAAAAGTCACACTATTTCTGTGTTCTGTGGACAATTGTATTGCTGAAAGGGTTAGCATATTATGAGCTTTTAAATTAGGCCAAAAAGGACAACATCTGGGTCAATGTACAATAACTTGAAAAAGCACAACTAGGGATCATTTTGAGATCATGTATGTGCAATATGGATGTAATCCACCCAGTCGTTTTCGATATCTGCTCAGAAAACAAAGTGTACGTCAAAGCATCTAAATAGGTCATAGTATTGTACCAAAAGTAGGTCAGAGGTGTTGCGTGTAAAATTTGAACACAATCGAAAAGTGGACGGACAGCTGGACTGCCCAACATCTTTCGATATCTTTACATATTTTAACATGTCCATTATCCACCTGACCCGCATACCGAATAATATCATCCTATGTTATTTACTTCAAAAGGTATAGGCGATCAACCGGAGCTATCAGATGGACTAAGCCCGATTCCGATTCCACCTTTGGTGAAGGCAGGAGCTAATAATGGCTGGGCATATCCTAGACTGTAAGCGCACATTTGTTTTATAGTAATGATCTATAGCTATCTGGCACAGTTTTTCCGGATATTGTGCATATTAAAGTCAATAATGGCTGTAAGTCGTACATTTTGGGTTTGACCAAGTTGAAAGTGTTCAGGGCATATTATCACACCCTGAAAACGCACATTTTGTTCTATAGTAATGGTCAAGCTATCTGGAACGGTTTTCCAGATTTAACAGTGTTGAAACTCCCCAGCCCGGGGATCAAACCACCGATCCTGGCATAGTGATGCCTGAGCGATACCAGTCAAACCAAAGACTCAACTCGTCGGCCAGATTGGTAAATCACTCCAGTCCAACAAACACACATCAGGCTACATACCCCCCTCTCAAATTATATGATCGTCCCCGAGCAACATTCACTCCTGCTACAATCTGTCATGGCCTGATAAGTTACATAGAAAAACTTGTGGGGTTACTAAATAAAATACGATGCCAGCCTATTTGACTTTTTAAAGTCCAATAAAACATTTTTGACCTACCGCATGGAATATGATCAACGTTTAGTCATAACTAATCGAGGTTTAGTCATAGTTAACCTGTATCTGATCTAGATTTCAGTGTGAAACAAATTATAATGATACAAGTGGTGTTCAGATGGACGACTAAATAGCCGGCTTGAAGGATGTGCAGTGTGATGAGAATAGGCTCACAGCCAAAATTTAGCTGATGCCTAAAAACTTACCTCTTTACCAAGCAGAGCTCGAGGATAAAATGGTGATCCAGGCGGAGTAGTGTGATCCACATTTGTGTCAACAGTACAAATTACTGATCCATTTGTCTGAAATTAAAATTGATATCATCTAACATTACCAAGTTTCACTGCTTGGGAGAAATATATGTATTGCCCAGCAGGTAATTAAATTACATTTTGACGATGTACATATTGGAAAAGAGCTCAGATAGTGGTGTCTGACTATTGAGAAAGCGTCATGTAGACTCAAGATACGGAAGATCGATTTACTAAAATCGCTCATATCAAGATAGTCGCAACAGCATCATTTTCGCACATGTAAACTGACAATGACAATAGAATCGCAAATCCCAAAACCTATACATAAAGCTTTCAAGGCATTTAACAATTTATTAAAATCGATAAAATAAAGATGGCCACCAGACTCAATTCAAATCGAAAACAAGTCGGCGGAAAGCTGAAAATCTAATAAGTTCATCTCCATACTCATGCAGGGTTCCCACTCAAAAATGAAAACAAAATTCCATGATTTTTCCGTGATACCAGGATATTTTTCCAGGAAATAAAATAGTGCTCAATTCCGTTTTGTCTGCAGGTGTAATTTGCATATATTTTATTATTAGCCTAAATTGTTTTTACGTGAAAAGATTTGTGCACATGCAACCACCATATATCAGGCCAAGAAAGAAACACAAGTGACAAAGAATAAATTCTGTGAAATTTATTCTGATATTCAAAAACAAGTGCAAATCGGAGAGATTTGGTAGCTGCGACGATTTTCCAGTGAAACAAATCAGTTCCAAAAATGGCCCGATATCCTCAGTGGCGTGCTCAGTATAATTGAAACCTGGGGGGGGGGGGGGGGGTGTCCAGTGGCGGTGTCCAGTGGATTTTGACTAAAGCGTGTTTCGCGGTATGACGCTGTTATATGATTGATTCTGATACTATGGGGTTTCCCCAGCAGAAATCAGCCGGATTTTGACTAAAGCGTGTTTCGCGGTATGGACGATGTTTTCTGATTGATTCTGATACTATGGGGTTTCCCCAGCAGAAATCAGCCGGATTTTGACTAAAGCGTGTTTCGCGGTATGGACGATGTTTTATGATTGATTCTGATACTATGGGGTTTCCCCAGCAAAAATCAGCCGGGTGCACCTTGGGCGGAATTTTTTAAGGGCAAAAACAAAATGGCCGCCAGATATTACAAGGTCAAATATGTTTTTCAACAAATGAAGCCAGGAACAAGTGTAATACCTCATTTTCATGTGATTTTGACTGGGAAATCCATTTCTTGTATTATTTTTATGGATATTAAGGTCATCTTCAAGGTCAAAAAGTCAATTTCAGGATTAAAAAAGCTAAAATACCCTTTTTAACAAATAAGCTAGGAACATGTGTAATACCACTTTTTCATGGGATTTTGTGTGGAAAATCCATTCATGTTATTATTTTGGTGATCCAAGATCATCTTCAAGGCCGAAAGGTTATTGCCAATGTCAAAAATGTAAAAATATGATCTTTTAGAAACAAAATAGGAAGAAGTGTAATACCTCTTTTGGGCGTGATTTTTGACTGAATAATCTATTCTTTATACTATTTCGATGATAAAAAGTCATCTTTAGGGTCAAAATGTCAATTTCAAGGTCAAGTGAAGGAGAATATGATTTTCAACACATACAGCTAGAACATATGTAAAAACTTTTTTTCGTGGGATTTTGAGCGTAAAATGTCTTTTTTTATTACTTTTGTGATTTGAAGTCATCCTCAGGGTCAAATATAATTTTTAGCTTATATGCTCGAAATTGGAGCACGTATAATACCTTGTGTTGGGTTTTATTTTCACTGGATAATATAATTCTGTTTGGTTAAAATGATTAAACATGCTCAAGGTGAAGAGATCGGCTTGGAGGCATTAAATGGCAATTAACAGAGATGTGTTAAAGAGTGATGGAAAAGCTCTAACGGTCGATGAGGAGGTATTAAAGGGCAATGAGAAGGCGCTAAGGGACAATGAAAAGGCTTTAAAGGGCAATGCGGAGGCATATTAAAGAGAAATGAGGAGGGGTTAATGGGCCACAAGCTAGGCGTAACAGAGCAACCGGGGGCGTTATAAGGTGAGAGAGAGAGGTATCAAGGGGCTATGGGCATTAAGGGAGATAATAATGCGTCTTCGTATCTTTTAGTTTAACGCCTTTTCTTTGCAATTAAAGGGCTTCCTTTTGCCCCTTAACGCCTCTTCTTCGCCATGAACGTCCTTTTAGTTTAACGCCTTTTTATTGCAATTGAAGGCCTTTCCGTCGCCTTTTAAAGCCTCTTCTTCACACTGATCGCTTCTCCACTGCTCTTTAACTCTCTATCACATTTTGACGCTTAACTATCAATCTTTTACGCCTCCCCATGGTCCTGCGACGTCTCCCCATCGCCATTTAACATCTCTCATTGCCCTTCAATGATTTGGGGTCGACCTTTATATTTTTTCTTCTTCCTTTAACGCCTTTCCGTCCCCCTTTAACGCTTCTTCGGTGCAATTTAACGCCTCCTCATCGCCCTTTACCGGCTTCCCATCGCCATTTACCGCCTTTCCATCACCATTTACTGCTTCTTCATCACCCTTTAGCAACACCATTTTACGCATCTCCAGCGCCTTTTTAACGCCTCTCCATCAACCTTTTAGTGCATCTCCATCAAACTTTAACACATTTTCTTGGCCCTTTAACGCCTTTCCGTCACTCTTGCCTTCTCTCCGTCATAATTTTTTTTTTCTCAGTTGCCATTTAGCGATTCCACGTCTTATTTAACGCCTTCTTATCGCCCTTAAACACATAACCATCACCCTTTAGCACCACCGCATCACCTGTCACTTAATGCTTCCTCGTCACCCTCTAACGTCAATAGTCCTTTCATGCCACCTGTCCAACCAACTATTAAAACATCCCGTCACTTAAACACATAACCATCACCCTTTAGCACCACCGCATCACCTGTCATTTAATGCTTCCTCGTCACCCTCTAACGTCAATAGTCCTTTCATGCCACCTGTCCAACCAACTATTAAAACATCCCGTCACTCTTTAACGCATTTTCTTCGCTCCTCAGCGTCTCTTCATTGTCCTTCAACACCTCCTCATTGCCCCTCAACGCCTCCTCGCTGCCCATTAACGCCTTCCCATCGCCTTTAACGCATCTGTAGCGCGTGTTAGCGTCTCTCCATCACCCTTCAATGCATCTCCACCAACCTTAATACTTTTCCGTTGCCCTTTGACGTCTCAGTCACCATTTAACGCTTCTCCATCACCCTTTAGCAATGCTCCGTTGTTTTTAACACTTTCTCCTAACCCTCACACGCCTATCCAGCATACTTCAACTCCTCCCCATTGCCCTTCAGCACTTTTCCATCGTCGTTTACTGTTTCATGGTCGCCCTTTAACGACTCCTCATCACCCTTTACCGCCTTCCCACACTTTCCCAACACCATTTAACGCCTCACCATCGGCCTTTACCACATTCCTATCGCCATTTAACGCATCTGCAGCGCCTATTAGCGCCTCTCCATCAAACCTAAATGCATCTACATCACTTTTAACACTTTTTTTTGGCATTTAAAGCCTTTCCGTCGCTTTTTGACGTCTATCCGTCACCATTTAACGCTTCGCCATTGCCCTTTAACGATTAAAGTTACACCACCAAGACAATTTATTATGTGTGTTCCAATTTCTTGAAATTTACACACTGACATTGAAAATGACCTTTAATCATAAAAATAGTAGCAGAAATGGATTATTTGTCTAAATTACACTAAAAAGACGTACAACACTTTTTGCTATTTATGTTTGTTAATTGACTTTTGATCACCTCAAATTGAAATAGACATTTAAAGATAACTTTCAATCACTCAAAAACTACTATAATTGGATTTGTCAGTCGAAATCCCACAAAAAGCGGTATTACAATCATCCACTGGTTTAATTTGTTAAAAATGATATTTTCTCTTACTTTGCCTTGAAATGACCCCTTTGACCTTGGAGATGACCCTAAATAATCAAACTAATATCAGATATGGAATGCCCAGCAAAATGGCATGACAAAAGAGGTATCATACATGTTCCTAGCTGCATTTGTTAAAAAATGGTAATTTTGCTTAATTTACCCTGATATTTGACCTTCTGACCTTGAAGAATATGACCTTGAATCAGGCAAATAATACAAGAAGTGAATTGCCCGGTCAAAATCACATGGAAATGAGGTATTACATTTGTTACTAGCTTCATTTGTGAAATCATATTTGACCTTGAAATATCTGGCAACCATTTTGTTTTTGTTTGCCTTTGAAGCTAACCTTGGATTAACAAAATAATACCATAAATTTATTTTCAGATGAAATCCCATGTGAGAGAGATATTACACATGTTCCTATCTTTATTTGTTAAAAATAATATTTTTGCTTGTTTGACCTTGAAATTGACTTTTTGACCTTGAGTCATCAAAATAATACAAGAAATGGATTGCCCAGTTAAAATCACATGAAAATGAGGTATTACACTTGTTCCTGGCTTCATTTTTTGAAAAATCATATTTAACCTTGAAATATTTGGCGGCCATTTTGTTTTTGCTTTTAAAAAATTCCGCCCAAGGGCGCCAGAGTGGCACCCGGCTGATTCCTGCTCAGGACATCCCTTAGAACCAGAATCAATCATAAAACATCGTCCATACCGCGAAACACGCTTAAGTAAAAAAGTGCCATTTGACAACCGGACTGGGGGGGGGGGGAGGGGGGGGGTCGTAAATTATTACACAGGGGTTATTAAAATTAAAAATTAAAAATCTAAAGTATTTTGAGGGCATATTTACCGACTGTGGGAAAATTTGCATACTATGGAAAAAAAGGATGTTCCAGCCATGTAAAAGATAACACATTTTATTTATACACTGTTACCAGTCCCGCATATTTCACATTAGCGTAATGCTTTTAAAAGGATTAACCCTTAGGCCCGCTAAGGTGGTTCACACCCCGCTACTCGGATTACAGACCACTTTTTGCAGCATCAAACCGCTCTTGCCAAGTTGAAAACCTCGCATGTGAAGGGTTCATTTTTCAAGAATATCTCTGAACCAACTCTCATGCGCTATTCTGTGAAAAGCCAAAAAGCAATAGCCATTAATTACTTAGGGACGCACCATTTGATATCTGGGTGGGGGGGGCCTAGAGTTTTTGTTGCTTGCGAACTTTTTTTTTACCTCCGGTGGAAAACAAGTTTTTTTTTGGCGATCAACGTCCAACAATTTTTTTTTAATGTTTCGTCGAAGAAATGTTTTGTCGCATGCTTTCCCTATTATGTACGTTACCATATGGTGTTTTTTCTGGTCAACATATTTTTCATCAATTTTGACAACAAACTTTTTTTTCTGCTCACATTTTCAACAAACTTTTTTCTCTGACTTTTGTGGCGACAAACTACTTTTTTCAATTTTATTCTAGCCCCCCCCCAAGATATCAAATGGTGCGTCCCTTAGTGCTTTTCAAATTTGCAGAGCAGTATATTTGGCTCCAATCATGTTGAGGGGAGTATCCCCTTCACGCTTGCTTAATTAGTTCAAATGATATTTTCAAAAGGTATTCGATCAATAGTTTAAATTGTTCCATTCTTTAATATAATATATTTAAATTTATTTGGCGGTCATTTTTTCTAATGATTTGCGTGAAATAAAACTAAAATCAGTGGATCGATTACAAAATTGAAAGCTAAGAAAAAAATCTGAAAATTTGGTACTTTCGTCCGGCAAATAAAACTGTGCTCTCTATGTGCACTAAGGGAGCCCACTGTTCAGAAAAAAAAGAACTTACCCATTCATTATTCATCATATTCATCCAGTGTTGTACTATGGTTAAATCTTGTGAGCAATGCTGAAAAAACAAGACTACATAAGTCCAGAAGCTCCCGCTCCGAATTAGAATTTGATTTAAGCAATTTTGTATAGGGTTATTAATGTAGTCCTAGTCTAGGTCAAAAATCAAGACGCAAGACAACTAGGTCTAAGAAGCCCAGTCTAAGAGTAAGATAAGAACTAGACAGTCTGTCAGAGATTGCAAACCTCCATTGAAATTAATGATCCTAATCAGTATCCCAGTAATGGTCTACCTATCTGGCATGGTTTACCCGATATCAGGCCAATTGAGTTAACTAATAGCTGATTTACGGTCATTTTGAATTTGATATAAATTAGTTAAAAACTTAGGGTGCATCCTCCCCCGAAACCTCAAATTTTGTTTTATAGTAATGGACTAACATCTAACACAGTTTGCAAAATATTGGGCATGTGAAAGTAAATAATGGCCGATAGAGGGCCATTTTGAATTTGATCAAGTCAAAATTTTCCAAGATGCATCCTCAGCTGAAATCTCACATTTCATTCTATAGTAATGGTCTAGCCATCTAGCACGGTTTACCAAATATCGCCCATGTGAAAGTGAATAATGGCCGATAGGAGGCCATTTTGAATTTGATCAATTCAAATTTTTTCAAGATGCATCCTCTCCTGAAATCTCACATTTTGTTTTATAGTAATGGTCTAGCCATCTAGTACGGTTACTAAAAACCGGCTATGTGAAAGTAAATAATGGCCGATAGGCGGCCATTTTGAATTTGATCGAGTAAATTTTTTTCAAGATGCATCCTCTCTTGTAATCTCACATTTTGTTTTATAGTAATGGTCCAGCTATCTAACACGGTTTACCACATATCAGCAATGTGAAAGTAAATAGTGGCCGATAGGCGGCCATTTTGAATTCGATTGAGTCGAAAGTGTTTTAAAGGCATCCTCTCTCTAAACGTCACATTTTGTTTTATAGTAATGGTCTAGCTATCTAGCACGGTTTACCTGATATCAGGCCTATCGAGGTAAATAATGCTGATTGTCGGCCATTTTGAATTCGTAAGATAAAAATTTTCAGGTTGCATCCTCCCCCGAAAACTCACACTTTGTTTTATAGTAATCAGGTAATGGTCTAGCCATCTAGCACGGTTTACCAAATATCAGCCATGTGAAAATGAATAATGGCCGAAAAGGCGGCCATTTTAAATTTGATCAAGTCAATTTTTTTCAAGATGCATCCTCATCTGAAATCTCACATTTCGTTTTACAGTAATGGTCTAGCCATCTAGCACGGTTGACCAAATAACGGCCATGTGAAAGTGAATAATGGCCGATAAGCGGCCATTTTGAATTTTATCGAGTCTAATTTTTTCAAGATGCATCTCTCCTGAAATCACACATTTTGTTTTATAGTAATGGTCTAGCCATCTAGCACGGTTTACCAAATAACGGCCATGTGAAAGTGAATAATGGCCAATAAGCGGCCATTTTGAATTTTATCAAGTCGAATTTTTTCAAGATGCATCCTCTCCTGAAATCACACATTTTGTTTTACAGTAATGGTCTAGCCATCTAGCACGGTTGACCAAATAACGGCCATGTGAAAGTGAATAATGGCCGATAAGCGGCCATTTTGAATTTTATCGAGTCTAATTTTTTCAAGATGCATCTCTCCTGAAATCACACATTTTGTTTTATAGTAATGGTCTAGCCATCTAGCACGGTTTACCAAATAACGGCCATGTGAAAGTGAATAATGGCCAATAAGCGGCCATTTTGAATTTTATCAAGTCGAATTTTTTCAAGATGCATCCTCTCCTGAAATCACACATTTTGTTTTATAGTAATGGTCTAGCCATCTAGCACGGTTTACCAAATAACGGCCATGTGAAAGTGAATAATGGCCGATAAGCGGCCATTTTGAATTTTATCGAGTCGAATTTGTTCAAGATGCATCCTCTCCTGAAATCACACATTTTGTTTTATAGTAATGGTCTAGCCATCTAGCACGGCTTACCAAATAACGGCCATGTGAAAATGAATAATGGCCGAAAAGGCGGCCATTTTAAATTTGATCAAGTCAATTTTTTTCAAGATGCATCCTCATCTGAAATCTCACATTTCGTTTTACAGTAATGGTCTAGCCATCTAGCACGGTTGACCAAATAACGGCCATGTGAAAGTGAATAATGGCCGATAAGCGGCCATTTTGAATTTTATCGAGTCTATTTTTTTCAAGATGCATCTCTCCTGAAATCACACATTTTGTTTTATAGTAATGGTCTAGCCATCTAGCACGGTTTACCAAATAACGGCCATGTGAAAGTGAATAATGGCCAATAAGCGGCCATTTTGAATTTTATCAAGTCGAATTTTTTCAAGATGCATCCTCTCCTGAAATCACACATTTTGTTTTACAGTAATGGTCTAGCCATCTAGCACGGTTGACCAAATAACGGCCAAGTGAAAGTGAATAATGGCCAATAAGCGGCCATTTTGAATTTTATCGAGTCTAATTTTTTCAAGATGCATCTCTCCTGAAATCACACATTTTGTTTTATAGTAATGGTCTAGCCATCTAGCACGGTTTACCAAATAACGGCCATGTGAAAGTGAATAATGGCCAATAAGCGGCCATTTTGAATTTTATCAAGTCGAATTTTTTCAAGATGCATCCTCTCCTGAAATCACACATTTTGTTTTATAGTAATGGTCTAGACATCTAGCACGGTTTACCAAATAACGGCCATGTGAAAGTGAATAATGGCCGATAAGCGGCCATTTTGAATTTTATCGAGTCGAATTTTTTCAAGATGCATCCTCTCCTGAAATCACACATTTTGTTTTATAGTAATGGTCTAGCCATCTAGCACGGTTTACCAAATACCGGCCATGTGAAAGTGAATAATGGCCGATTGGCGGCCATTTTGAACTTTGACAAAAATAATTTTTTCAAAATACATCCTCTCCTGAAGCCTTACAATTTGTTTTATAGTAATGGTGTAGATATCTTGAGCGGTTTTCATGATATTCCACAATATCAGGCCTGTCGAGGTGAATAATGGCTGATAGGCGGCCATTTTGAATTTTATCAACTTCAAATTTTTAGGGATGCATCCTCTCCTGAAACCTTACAATTTATTTGATATTAATGGTGTAGCTATCTTGAGCGGTTTTCATGATATTCCGCAATATCAGGCCTGTCGAGGTGAATAATGGCCGATAGGCGGCCATTTTTAATTTTATCGACTTGAAATTTTTCAAGATGCATCCTCTCCTGAAACCTCACAATTTGTTTTATAGTAATGGTGTAGCTATCTTGAGCGGTTTTCATGATATTCCGCAAAATCTTTCAGTCGGATTTACCGATGTTATAAATTAGGTCAAAGTGCTGGGTCAACTTCAAGGTCAAGGTCCAAAAACCTGAAAAGGCACAACTAGGGACCTTAGAGAACATGTATGTGCAATATGACTGTCATCAGCCCAGTACTTTTCGAGATCTGCTCCGGAAACGAAGTGCGCGTCAAAACGTCTAAATAGGTCATAGTTCTGAACCAGAAGTAGGCCAAAGTTCAAATACCCCAAAAGGCACAACTAGACCCCCTAGGGGTGTTGTGTGTAAAATTTGAAGACAATCGGACAAGTACTTTCAGAGATATGCTCCGGAAACGAATTGTTTACGGACGGCCCAACGGCCCAACGGCCCAACGGCCCAACGCCGTCACATCATCATTTTCTCCTCTGCAACCTTGCGTATTGAATTCAGATTAAAAATATTTTAACCCGTCCATTAGCCACCTGGAAGTAACCCACATACCAAAAATTGTTATCCTAGCTTATTTTCTCACAAAGTTATAGGCAAAAGAAGAGGCCAAAAAAAACCGGAGGTAGAATCCATAGCTCCCTTCGCTCACCTACGGTGACGGCGGGAGCTAATAGAGCATGAGGCAACAGTTACAGTAGAGCCTGATATGAGCTACCACACCTTCTGCTTGTTAAAAAGATTGATGCAGTTGCATCAAAATCTTCTTATTGTACAACATGTACAAATATTATTTGAATCAGGGTTCTGCTCACGCCAGGTGATGCCGGATGTCACGCCCAGCACACCGACACGTCGCTGACAACCACAATTAAAAACATGGCAAGCTGAGTACAAAAACATATCTGTGGTATAACAATATACATTGTGATTAATGATAAATATATATTCTCGAGTGGTAACCGTAGTGTGTCTAATAGGAATATGGCTCAACTTGACATTGCCTGATAGCGCCTCAGATTGATCTCGCTGTTCAATGAAATAAGACAGATTAAACTCATCAAACCCATCAGATTGAGCCATTGCCGTTTCAACTGTGGTCCACCGTCAACGAGGCTGGTCCAAAATTTAGACAACTTATAAAATCTCCCATCCGTGTCGCTGTTGTGACGCCAACACGACTAGGCCAACGGCGACGGACGAGTTATAAAACTGCAGATTCCAGATTCACAAAACAGTAACTCATTTCTCCTGGTAGAACGTCGTGTTTATTTCTTGCGTCTGTATAGAGCACATAAGATATAGATATACATTTTACTTAGGCATTTTACACAGCCTAAACAATACAGAAAACCTAGACCAGTAGGTTACAGCTTGGTTCAAGAGTAAAGCGCACATCGCACACCGCGCACCCTTCTGCCCGCCGACGTTCATCCCTTTTTGTGCTTTTCTAGCTATCTAACATAATCATAATCACAACATTGATTTACATACATTTACATGCTTAGGCTTCCCTAGGCCTGCTCTCACGATAGACCACGCGGCCACCAGTCACTCCCAGGGAACAGCCTAACTGGATGGCTCTGCTGACTCCTAGCAAGATACCCAGGACAGTCTGGATTACAACGGAGCAATCCATTGTAACTGACCAATCCATTTCCCATCCATTCCAAAACCCAATCATACGCCAATCTGGAACGCGGTCCACCCGAGCACGCCGGTGTCAACCGCGCCCAGATTGTCGTGTTTTATGGTGTCCCATTCTGGCCAGATGAACAGTAGCATAATGTGTACGTTTGGCTATGCATACCTTTGCAAACTGAACAACTGTCGTGGTTCAGCGTCTCGTGTTGTTAGCTGATACACCACTGCACACCACTGTGATACATCGATGCCAGCATATCGATCTTATTTAATGGCAGTAAGCATGTCATTTGAAAAATAAATATAAAATATTTTTATCATTTGATCAATCTGTGATATATTTCTGATAATAAAATAGAAATATATTGTTAGCAGATTTTAGTTGCAAGCCGTCACAAAATAAAATTCAATAAGCAAGAAACATAAATACACCTTTCATTAATAAGACGACTAGAGTGTGATGTATAAAGCTTAAGCGATAGAGAAGGTGCATCAAAACAGAAAAATTCTCAGCATTGTTCAAAATAAATATTAAACTATCAGATTTTTATTATTAAACATTTTCTAGCTTGTAAAAGGTGTTGAAGACTGCATAGACAGTTGGTGGCTCATTGACAACGCCTTTCACAGCCAGGGCAACCCTACATTTTACCAGGCGTTATGCATTTTTTTCCGACATGAACTAAACGAACACATCTAGCTAGTTCTGTGTTTTCTAGTGAAATAATGTGTGTTCATTTGGGATTTGTGGCGTTACTTTTCAGATTATATATATCTAACAGATACGTACGAGAAAATAATAATTCTGACTTATCAGTTGCCGACGCTACTGCGACTGCGGTGCCGTGCAAAGGCAAAGAGCAGGAACGGCTTACTGGGAAAGTATACTGTTACTGCTGTTTACCGAAAAGTGATAGCAGTTTCTGGTCTGGATTGAAATAACCGAGTCAGGAGACGATTAACTGATGCTACACAGCGGCAGCAGTCGTTGAGACAATGTTAGTTTAATGTTTGGCCAGCGTAACACACAGCCAGACAACATTAAGTAGAACATAGTGAGCGCATCGTGTTTTTTGAGCGGCAGACTGCCCCACCATGATGTCACCACCTGTCGTGTGAACCCGGTTCCAGCTTTGTTCTTTCCCAGATAAATAATTAGTTTATTATATCTCATAGATCATATAGGTCTTCATGTGATGTTGAAAATCAGTTTCTATCGTGATAATTTAATAATGTCAGTTTTTAATATTATTATCTTTTTGAAATTTTCGTTTGGTTCAACTTGAATATAGCCTGTACCATTTCTATGATATTTATTATGGTATTATATTCTGATCAGTTTAATTTCATTAATAATAGCAATATACCTATGTACTGATGTATATATATTGATTATATGTTTATAATTATATATTATGTAGAATTTAATCATTCTTTTTTTTATTTAACATTCAATTGGGAGTCGGCCAAGCTCTCCATATATCATACACAGTGGGGTGCTATTTTTCAAATGCAAAGTATATTTTAAAAATTGTAAATGTACTTTTTATATAATAGCAAGATTTTCAAATCCCTATATTTCGCAACAATAGAGAAGTACGGGCAATACTACAGAATCGAATAGCTGTAATTGAACATCAATAGGTAACTGTTTTAGTAGTATGATTTTAAGTAAACTAAACATGGCTCGTTGTGCTTTTTTTATACATATCAACTCTACATTTTTTAAAGGTACCCGTTCTACTTAGCGTAGCACCAAGATATTTAAAAACGTCAACAATATCTAATACTTATTATTTAATGTAAAATTTACGTTCCTAGAATATTTCCTTCTACTAAAAATCATAACTTTTGTTTTCTTTTTGTTCACAGTTAATTATATTCTTCACAATATCAATTTAAAGAATTTAATGCTTTTTGCAAGAGTCGGCCAACACAATTGTGTCGTCGGCGTACAATAAAACAGTAATCTTCAAAAAGTCGTCAAGCTATGAGGCCCATGTATATAGGCCTATTATTTATAAAGAACTATTATTACGGGTGGTGATTAGCAACTTGCATCAACTGGCCGAAGTACTAAATCCATATATAGGCTATTACATATTTTTTTAAATAATTATATTGTATTAATGTAATTAAACATAATTTATAAATACATCAGTATTTAATATCATGATTAGCAGATCGCATCAACTGGCCGAGGTACTAAAACCATATATATATGATACATATTATTTTAAATATATTATATTAATGTAATTAAACATAATTTATAAATACATCAGTATTTAATATCATGATTAGCAAATCGCATCGACTGGCCAAAGTTCTAAATCCATATATACCATGCATGCCGCCATATATTATTTGAGATATATTTTAATAATACAATTGAACATAATTTTATAAATACATCAATATTTAGTATCATTTTCACTTAATATCATTATCAACAAAACAGTTATCAAGAAAAGATTAAACAGATGTTTGTAAAATTGTAGCTGTAAGCAAGGATACTAGAACTTTGCTGTAAGCAATGATTCCTTTGATTTTGTAACATGAAAAAATCGATAGAAAACGGAGAAATCTCCGTTGAGACTTAAAATCTAGTAGCGTTCAACGTGTCAATTAGTCCAGTCTGATGGGAAGTTACTCTATTACTGCAGTAAACAGGAGACTCCAACCCAATGCTGAATCAATGGTGGCCCGCCATCTGCGACGTCGAACCAGCAGCAAACCAATAGTGGGTCACCGTGCCGCGTTCAATGAAGAGGCAGTTGATCATCGCTGTGCCAATGCCGGGTCAACAGCCTTAACACAGCGTTGTTTTTCTATCCTGTGTTATCTTGGAACGGCAAGCGCAGCTTTTACTGCCTGGCCCGAGTATAGTCAAATTTATTTTTTGCTTTAAACATAATATTTTTACTCAGGAAATTGGAAGACAATATATTAATTTGTTGGCAATTTAATTCGTATACTGCCTCGTAATGTACCATTAAATTAAAAAAAAAATTTAAATATATATTCTATATACACCTAGTATTTAAAAGGTGCCTATGACAGACACGCTCAGAGTGCCACGTAGAGCCTAAAGACAGTATCTGCTTACCAGACAAGTAAGTAGATACTGCCTTTCGGCTTTGCAGAGCAGAGCAGCAGACAGATCTCCACAATAAAATAAACTTATGTAGTCGTAATATTGGGCTTATGTACATGTTGTAGATTAATGTGTACATCTTTCCGGTAATTCTTGATTTAATGAGTTTGTACCTTAAACCTGGTCTCCACACAGAGTCAAATGATTTACTGTAGTCAATAAAAGCACAAAATAAGTTTTTTTGTTTTTTGAAATAAATATCAATCAGTGATTTGGGGGTAAATATATGACAATCCGCGATAAGCAGCTCAGACATAGAAGCATGACAATGAGTGATTACTGAGCGACCGACCTCATATCTCAGACGTGGTAACGTCTTTTTTCACAGTCTAGTGGTCGGTCATCGGCAGGTCAATTTTGGACGTCTTTGCACATTTATTGTAGGCATTAAATAACAAGAGCGCACTCGACAATAGCCAGCAGCCATTATTGAACTTGAGTCAATAATATTGAGCTTGCACAAGGGGAAATTATTGACGTAAAATGCATAAAATCGCAAGAAATTGGCCAATTTGATTTTTTTTGTGGTTATCGAACTTGTCCGAGAACTGGTCATTAGTAACATGCATAACAAATTTTGGAAGGATACAAGAAAAACTTTTCATGTTATTGTGCCCACAAGGTCAAATTATTGAAGTTGAAGTAAAATGCGAAAAATCACAATAAATTGGCCATTTTGATTTTTTTTTTAGCCTTTATTGAACTTGTCCGAGAACTGGTCATTTGTAACACGCATAACAAATTTAGGAAGGATACATGAAAAACTTTTCAAGTTATCCTGACCACAAGCAAATGTTAACGCCGACGCCGATGCCGACGACGCCGAACTTCAATTGCAATAGCCCACCTTTTTCAATTAGAATTAAAAGGCGAGCTAAAAATAGAGCAAATTTAACAAATTGAACTTATTTTGGCGACCGTCGTTATGACCGCGATTAGCAGTGCAGACATAAAAGCATGACAGTGAATCTGATCACCGAGCGACCGACCACATATCTCAGACGTGGGAACGACTTTTTTGTTTAAATAAAAGTTGTTGGTGTAGGAATAATATAAGTGTATATCGAAGATGTTAATAGTAGAGTGTATACTTTTTTGCTAATCTAAACTTATCAGAACGCTTTGAAACAGGCCACCCTCCTGTCTATCTAAAAAATGTAGAAAGCTGATTTTTTTCAGAAAAGTTGCCCAGACATCCCCTGAACACCCTGATAAAAAATCCCAAAAAATTCCCGCTAAGCAAAATTTGTTATTTAAGATTTTCAAAATGGCCGCCATCCCAATTCGCGAAAACCATTAAATTATCATAGTATTGCTAATATTCAACGTAGAACAACAAATAAAGTGTCTAAACATAAGAGAATTCACTTTCCCATCACATGGAACACATATCAGACTATCAGACAGCTACTGTTTTAACCCACTATTTTGTTAAAAGGATGGGAGAAATATGATCACAGAAACCCATTTGCTAATTTTGAATATTGAACCCACAAGGGGGTATCTGAACAAGCAGAAACAATATTTTTGGTGATACAGGATTGATACACGACCTGAAATTGCAATAATATAAATCACAAATCTTTATTCATGCATTTATCATCATTCTTTTTGTATATGGCAATGCTTTTATATTCCATATGGTAGGTATTGGAGATACCAACTAGGTCCTCCGTTCAGGTTGGAAAAAATGCTCCGATCACAATCAAATCCAACAAAAAACCCCACAAGTTTCTGGTTTGAAGCAGTGTATCTATGCCCCCCTTGAAATACCTAAGCCTGGTATTTTAAAGTAGTAGTAGTAGTAAATCATTGCTTTACGTCACTTTTCGGCACAAAAGGTCTTTTAAGTGACATTATAATACGATAAAAACGTTGTAGTCAATTGATGAGATGAATGATGTACAGATGATGATGTGAGGGTGGGGGTGATAGGGCATGGTGGGTTATTGAGAGCGTTTTCCTTCGCTCGCCCGATAAGGGGTTCTGGGCATGTCTGGGGGATATACCCCCAGACATGCCCAGACGGCCGGAGACTTGAGTTTCGCAGTACAATTTAATGATGAAACTCTGTGGCATTTCGCGCAGCTCCGCTATCCTCGGGTCGGATAGTCCCCAGAGTAACAATAGGAAGGATCACTCCCTCTGGGTAACTCCATTCATCCCACGTGAGAGACCTAATGTCAAACACGCTATTGCCGGTTTTTTAAGGCTACCACGGCCTACATCAGCGCTAGCACTGATGCGGGTGCTGCATTGGCTCTGCTGTTGAGCGGAGGAACCAGGGTACGCCACTGGCAATCCGCCCGAAGATTATAGCCAGATACGAGGAGGCTGCAGCTGCCCTTGGATGATTGCTGTAGACTAGTGCTTCCGTACAATGCCGTAACAGCATCCAACAGACGAAACAGATCCCTAATGACCCTCCCCGGATGGGGGCGAAAAGTACTACTACTAGCAATCATCCCAGTACCCCGGTATTTTAAAGTAAGCCTATTCACTTGACAATCTCTGGCTAGCCACTTTTTCGATGTGCATACCTGTTGGTGCCACTTGTCACTCCTGGGCTGGTTTCATGCAAATGGCAGTCAAGGGCAGCAAACATGATATAAATAGAATAGACGTTCTACCTTTTATCAACGTAGACCCCACTCGACCAGACACAATTTATTCAGCACTAAGCTATGTGCAGACATTGTGTGAGAAGCAACAACTTGGTATAGCGCCTGACCAGCCTTTATTTATAAAGGCATCAGAAATGGTTCATTCCTCATTTGATTTCGCTAGGATAGTCAGCAGACTAGGTGGATTCCATCTCATAATGTCATATATGGGAGCAATAGGTGCTGTCATGAGGGGGAGTGGCATTGCAGAGTGCTTGGAGTTTATGCACTTAACACTGATAAGTGGTCATGCATATGTTTGTGCTACCCGTGCACACCTTTTGACATCAGCTGCTCTAGTGACTCACATTCCAAACACTTTTACAATCAGAAGGGAAGATGAGTTTTGGTCTGGAAACTTTACGGACCAGACAATTGAACAGTTTCTCATGAGAATGTTAAAAGTTTCTGGCGGCTTAGCCCATGGTCGGGGAATTACAGACAGCACTCAAACCAAATAGATGCATGTCATGCCCCCGTTGCATCCCAATCTGAAGTAATCCAGAAAGCTTTTGTGGTGTTCACACTCAGACTTCGTACCAGCACAATGATCTGCGGGCTTGTGGCACATCACAAGATGTGAAAGACTACACATCACTCCTTGGCTGGCTTCTTGAGCATCCCCCCCGTACACTGCTCATGATGCCCGGGTATCAGTGTCTATAGGAGGAGTAGCAGACAAAAGTGTCAATGCTGACAAAGTGTACAGCATAGGAGTAGGCCTAGCTGCCAATGAAAATATCAGTGTTCACGGTCATAACGTTGAGGTAAAGAGTGAGCTACTCTTCCTACGTGTGACCTGGGTGATCAAAGATCAAAATGAGATGGGAAGACACCTCAAACACGAGTTTGGAAACAAATCACCATATCATTTTGATAGAGCACATGTAGAGCACATGTTCTTGCTAATGCATTGAAGTCAATTGTCACTCCATTGTCTGTGCATCTTCAAGACCCATACTATGTCATAGATGGTGGACAGTTGTTATACCATATAAAGTGGCATACAGGTTATACATATGATCAAGTATGTGATATGTATATGTAAGACATGTCTTAGACAATTTTGGAACTGAGGTTGCAGTGATATTTGATGGATACAGGGAAGCCATGTCACACAAAGTAACTGAGCAGCAGCGAAGGGCCACAGAGAACACCTCCCCTGATATTATCCTTGAGCTAGACATGACAGTTTATACACCTCAGAATCGTTTTCTGGCTAATCGACGCAACAACGCTCGATTTATTAGACATGTGATGACCAAGCTGGAAAATGTTGGGGTAGTATGTAGCCAGAGTCCCGCAGATGCCGACCATATGAGCAGCAATACGGCATTGACAGCAGCAAAACTTCTTGACAAACCAGTTGTCCTTGTTGGTAATTATACTGATTTACTTGTCATGCTGATTGACAAACAGGTTTTTTTCATGGATATATACATGCAATTTATGCCCCCATCGCCGTGCAATATTTTGCATTCATAAGACACACGATGCTGTGCATGACAACGTCAGGAATCACATCCTTTTTGTTCACGCATTTTCTGGATATGATACCGTTTCGGCATTGCACATAATAGGCCTTGTTGATTCTTGATAATAGAACAATTGACTTGGATATGCTGTATGTATTTGTTTTTCTGTTGAAACTGCATGTATCAACCCACTGTACTTCTCTCGATAAGCACAGGTACTACCTGTATAGGAAGCAAGTCTCCAAAAAGTCTTTAACGTCGAGTGGTTTCAAGCTGGAGACCCTGCACCCATCATCCGATTCTGCTAAATATCCAGGGTTTCCGCCAAGGGGGGGGGGGACCCTCAACACCACAGGGGGGAGGATATCCCCCCCTTGTTGGCAAAGAAAAAAATATATATTGCATATTTTGGTGTTATTTTAGTTAAAATAGGTCATTTTAAGCACTAAAATTTAACTCTTTTTTTTTCTCCTGGGGGAGGACCCTCAGACCCCCCACCGTATTTGGACCCCCCCCCCATTCTAACATTCCTGGCGGTAACCCTGATATAATTTATTTAGAACATACCATACTATTAGACAATGGTTAGGAAATGACGACGTGAATTCTACAGATTGGGGATGGGACTTAAGAGCAAAATGCATCACCCGATCGGTACAGATCAGCCAGTAGCACCAAAAAGTGTTTTGAAGATTATTTTCATGTGGTTGTAAAGTAGGTTGCACCAGGAGGTGCATATGTCGTAATGCAGGCTTGTTTTGTTCAGCAATGTGCTCAGCATGCACTGGAAAAACATATGGTGATGTATATCAGACTGAGGCAGACGATGACCAGTAAAGCCTTTACCGACCGAGTAGTATGATTATATGATCTTGTTAAATAAATCTTTCTGTATTTTCTAGACATATACTTGTTTTTGCATTCAGTTCAGTAAAGTAGATGCTATGTTTTCTGGCTTTTATTGGACAGCCTTTGAATATTGGTTTATAGCTATCACAGAATTTAAATGAATGTCACTTTATCGTGACCATGTTCCTTTATCGCAAAATATCTGCACGAAAACTCAAAAAACCTACAAATGATGTGCTTAAAAAAATTAAAATATCTTTTTATGTACATTGAATAATCATTAAACTATCATTTCTGTTATATTTAAACACTTGGTTTGTTGTTTTATGTTGATTATCGATAAATTATACCATTTCTAGGATTTTCACGACTCAGGATGGCGGCCATTTTAAAAATTTCGAATACAAAATTTTGCTCAATCTGGATTTTTGGGGACTTTTTCTTATTGTGTTAAGTGGGTGTCTTGGCAATTTTCCTGAAAAATTCAGCTTTCTACATTTTAGTTCCAAGTGAAAATCTAATGCTCCTGCACTAGGTCCTAAAAAAAAATATTGTTTGTTTCCCATTTCCGACCGACCCTATCAAAACATGTGCGACCCGAATTTATTTTATTAGATTTTCAAACAAAAAAAAAAAAATTGAGGAAAACCATTTAACATGGTTAAGGGATGAGTTACTGACTGTAATCAAAGCAACTCTAAACAAGGCCCGTCGGCGACGGAAATAGGCCTCAGCCTCTAATCATCGTTTAAAAGTGAAAATCATTTGAAACAAAAGCACTCGACAATAGTCCGCCGCCATTATTGAAATTGTCTGTCGGCCATTTTGAATTTGATCAAGTTAATTTTTTTATGGTATATCCCTACCTGAAACTGCACATTTTGTTTAATGGTAATGGGCTAGCTATCTGGTCCGGTTTTCCAGATATTACGCATATTAAAAAAATAATGACCGATAATTAGCCATTTTGGCCGCCATGACCTAGTTTCTGTCCGAATTCAAGCTATTAGTGGAATTGTATACATTTTGGAGCGATACATTAAAAAATGTGTGAATCTCGTTAACGAGAAATTTGTCGAACGGAACGGCCATTTTGAATTTGATCATGGTATATCCCTACCTGAAACTGCACATTTTGAGTGAATCGCGTTAACGAGAAAATTTGTCGATCAAAAGTGACCGTAAGTCGGCCATTTTTAATTTTATCATGTTGAAATTTTTCATGATATATTCCTACCTGGAACTGCACATTTTGTTTTATAGTAATGGTCTAGCTATCTGGTCTGGTTTTCCAGATATTACACATATTAAAAAATTATTGGCCGATAATCGGCCATTCTGGCCGCCATGACCTAGTTTCTGTCCTAATCTTGCCAAATTTCAATCTAATCCTAATCCGAGCTATTAGTAAAATTGATATATGGTATAAATTTTGGAGCGATACATAAACAAGAGCACACTCGACAATAGCCCGCCGCCATTATTGAACTTGAAGTCATTATTGAGGCCACAAGGTCAAATTATTGACGTAAATTGCCAGAATGACAATAAATCGGCCATTTTGAATTTTTTTCCAGCCATTATTGAACTTGTCCGAGAACTGGTTATTAGTAACATGCATAACAGATTTGAAGATGATACATGAAAAACTTTTTAAGTTATCGCGCCCACAAGGTCAAATTATTGACGTAAAATGCGAAAAATTGCAATTAATCGACCATTTTGAAATTCTTTTCAGCCATTATTAAACTTGTCCAAGGAATACTTATTAGTAACATGCTTAACAAATTTGAAGAGGATACGAGTAAAACTTTTCAAGTTATCGCGCTCACAAGGTCAAATTATTGACGTAAAATGTGAAAAATCGCAATAAATCGGCCATTTTGAATTTTTTGAACTGGTCATCAGTAACATCCATAACAAATTTGAGAAGGATACATGAAAAACTTTTCAAGTTATCGCGCCCACAAGTAAATGTTAATGCTGACGCCTACGCCGCCAACTTCAATTGCAATAGCTCACCTTTTTTATTTAAATTTAAAAGGCGGGCAAAAAAATGTTGAGTGAATCGCAGTAGCGAGAATAATTGCCGATCGGAAAAAAAGTCAAGGTCAAAGGGGTTATAGAAAGGTCAAATGTGCAAGCAGTTAAGCGTTAGTCATGATTAACCTGTATGTGAAGTTATGTGAAACAAGTTATAGTTCTAAAAAGTGGCGGACAGATGAACGGACGGACCGACGCGCCTGGTGACGACAATTGGCATCCGCTAAAATTTTGGCTAAGGCCTAAAAACCTTACGTAAAGGATAGGGGGGTCAAAAAAAACATTACATAATGTACAGATAAGAAATGCATGGAAGTGAATTTGGTGCCAAGTAGAATAATATTTCCTACCGATCGGTTGAAGTGACAAAAAATAAAATAAAAAATAAATTGCCTACCTACCCGCTGGTTAAAAAGACAACAAATCGGAAACAAACATATTTTTTTTTTGGCCTTACAATCTGTCAGCAAGTTTCGCATCAATGATTATCACACCTAGCGATAGCCAACGCTGACCCACATCAGGGTGTTTAAGTGGTTATGTTCTTAGGTGGTTAGGGCATGGGTCACAAGATATCTTGCGAGGTTCCGAATAATGATGAGTACAAACAGGGATTAAGCAATTATTTTGGATACAGCCTAAGTGGTTTGCACATATTTGTTTGTATTATAGTATTCATAAATGTTAAACACTATATAGGTAAAGATAATATTTATCTGATATAAAGTGCACACAAATGAAACACATAGATATATATGAGTAGATAGGATCGGCCATACAACCACTCATCATATGGACAGACAACCACTCAGGATATAGACATATAACCACTCCGAACATGGACAGAAAACAACTCAATTAGGAAACGGACAGATAACCACTTAGGATTTGGACAGACAACCACTTAGGATATAGGCAAACAACAACTCAGGCTATGGACAGACAACCACTTAGAATATGGACAGTGAACCACTCGAGATATGGACAGACAACCACTCAGGGTAAGGACAGTCAACCACTCGGGATATAGGCAGACAATCGCTTAAGGTTATGGACACACCACCATTCATCATATAAACAGTCACAAACTGACAGGATGTGGACAAACAACCACTCAGGATATAGACAAAAAACACCAAGAATATGGACAAGGAACCACTCGGGATATGGACAGACAACCACTAAGAGTACGGACAGACCAACATTCAGGCTATGGGCAGACAACCACTTAAAATATAGATGGGGAACCACTTGGGATATATACAGACATCCACTTAGGATATGGACAGAAAGCCACTTAGGATATTGACAGAAAACCACCAAGAATATGGACAGTGAATCACTCTGGATATGGACAGACTACCACTTGGGATATAGACGGACAACCACTTAGGATATGAACAGACAGCCAATCAGAAAATAGACAAACCACCATTCCACATATGGGCGAGCAACCACACAGGAAATGGACCGACAACCACTTAGAATATGAACAAACAACAACAATTCAGGATGTGGCAGAAAACCATTCGGGATTTGGAAAGAAACCACTTAGGATATAGATAATCAACCAGTCGAGATATGGATAGACAACTACTCAGGATATGGACGGACAACCACTTAGAATATAGACAGAGAACCACTCGAGATATGGACAAACAACCACTCGGGGTATGGACAGCCAACCACTCGGGATATAGGCAGACAACCACTCAGGGTTATGGACAAACCACCATTCAGCATACGAACAGTCACAAACTGACAGGATGTGGACAAACAACCACTCAAGATATAGACAAAAAAACACCCAAGAGTTTGGACAGAGAACCACTCGGGATATGGACAGACTACCACTCACAATATTGACAGAAAACCATCAAGAATACGGACAAGGAACCACTCTGGATATGGACAGACTACCACTCAGGGTATGGACAGACCACCATTCAGACTGTGGGCAGACAAACATCCAGGACATGGACAGACAACCACTGTGGACAGTCAATCACCAGGTTGGTTGTCAAGCAACAATGTTAAAAAAAATAGGATTTCCAAGCCCCCCCCCCCACCCCCAAAAAGGATGAAATAGGAATTGTGTAGCTATAATAGGAATTGTTTTATGTGATTTGCACACAGGTATTCCCAAACTACTGAACAAATTACACGTCAACTTAGGTAATAAAACGCTAAAATTCAATTTCAAGAGCCCACCTTGTTTATAAAAAAAAAAAGACAGGCTGAAAATTGCGCATAAAGCATTCTGCAGTAATGTGTGACAAAAAAAGCCCTGAATATTTCCCCAAAGCGTTAAGCGACATGAAAGAAGTGTGAGTAAAGTGTCTGTGCAGTGATTTGCGACAAAAAGAATGCGTAATGCATTGATGAGCCATGAAAAAAGTGTGTAAAAAACAGGAATATCTGAAAAATAGAAAAAATATAAGTTTTACTGAAAAAATAGGAGAAGATAGGACATGCTTCAGAAAAAAAGATGATGATGTGAGGGTGGGGGTGATAGGGCATGGTGGGTTATTGAGAGCGCTTTCCTTCGCTCGCCCGATAAGGGGTTCCGGGCATGTCCAGGGGATCTACCCCCAGACATGCCCAGACGGCCGGTGACTTGGGTCTCGTTGTGCAATTTAATGCTGAAACTCCGTGGCATTTTGCGCAGCTCCGCTATCCTCGGGTCAGATAGTCCCCAGATTAACAATAGGAAGAATAACTCCCTCTGGGTAACACCATTCATCCCACGTGAGAGACCTAATGTCAAACACGCTATTGCCGGTTATTTGAGGCTACCACAGCCTAAACCAGCGCCAGCACTGATGCGAGAGCTGCACACCGCAGTTGAGCGGAGGAACCAGGGTATGCCACTGGCAATCCGCCCGAAGCTTATGGCCAGATACGAGGAGGCTGCAGCTTCCCTTGGATGATTGCTGTAGACTAGTGCTTCCGTACCATGCCATAAAGAATGCAACTGATGGGACAGATCCCTAATGACCCTCCCCGGACGGGGGCAAAAAGTACTACTACTAGCAATCATCCCAGTACCCCACGTTAAGTATAAGCAACATTTTAAAATGCAAAGGGTTAATTAGCAAGGGTTATCAGAACCCTAATCATTATACACACATTGTTTACCATTACCCTTTGACGACTGTGATTTTTTTTTTATAATATTTTTGGCGAGCCTAACTGTGTCTCATTTTTTATTATATGCAGTGCGAGTGCTGTACATGTGCAGTCTGTATATGTGAGTTGACACAGCAGGTCCATATTGGTCGTGGGACTACTTGACAGGGCTGTGAGACCAACTTCCTGTCACTTGGTCCCGATGTAGTCAGTCTGACCTCAATCCGACTGACCACCGGACCAGAGTTACCTGGGCCCGGCCATCACAAGCACCTGCGGGCCCTTGGTAGCTAATCATCCCAAAATGGGTCATAGCCCCGAGACGCCCCCCAATGTCGCATCCTTTTTTAGTGGATGAATCTCGGTCAGTGGCTTGACCTACCCATTGAGCCTGTGTCGACCTCACCCTGGGTTGGGGCCGGTCGCAGAAAAATCCCCATCATGTCCGATGTGGGATTCGAACCCACGACCTCCCGACTTTGTGCCCGCAGCTCTAACCACTAGACTACGGCGGCCGGTGAAAACTGTTACGTAATAGCCCTGACCCCAAGGAGCTATTGTTGCCGGTAATATGTAAATACGTTAATATGTAAATATCTGGCCGATAACCTTGATCTAGACTTATTTTACTCTACAGGACAATAATGGTTTTACATGATGGTAAATTCACTCTGGTATAAAGAAAAGCGTTGTGGTCACAATGGGTCGTTATTCCAACTGTGGCGTAGTGGAGTGGAATAAGTTATGATAGCCGTAGATTTGCCTCTTTCCCAATAAGTTGAACATTGTGTGTTCCTTGTTTTAATAATAAAACCTTAATTTTTAAAGTACAATAAGTACTCTTATCATTTTTTAAATTTATATTATACTTTAATTCATACCTTGCAAAAAAAGTGACATGAATTTTATGTCTACAACTAGCAATCTGAGCATATATAGGTTTACATGACCATACATTATACAACATTATAAGTACCGTGGAAAGCCCACACGATCTGAGATGGGGAGGGAGTGGTGAAAGTCACGTTGACAGCGAATTTCGGATATTACGAAATATTTCTTCAGATCCCTGATAATTCATTATGATAGTCAGTAAGTCAGTACCAAACCAAAGTGTCAATGACACAGAAGCTCATCCTCAATTAGGGCCAGTTGATTACGAATTAAAATTTCTGAAATCCATGAGGCAGTTCTATGCACATGCACGAGCTCTCTCATATAAACTAAACAAAATTGAAATCGGATAAAAATTGAGGGAGAAGAATTTCTTGTGAATTGTGGACAGAGTGCCCTAAATGTGTTTTGATTGGGTCATAAGTTAATTAATAATTAAAATTTCAGAAATCCGTGAGGAAGTTTAATACACAGGCCCGAGCTCTTTCAAACAAACCAAACATAATACACTGTTTGCACGATTTTGCGCATAAGCAGGACTCCCAACTAAATAGTTTAGTTTTAATCACTGTGTGGCGTGTTGTAATGGAAGTGTGACAGGACTCCCAACTAAATAGTTCAGCTTTTAGTCACTGTAGTTTGTGGCGTGTTGCTATTAGGAAAGGTGTATTGAAATCGAATAAGAATTGAGGGGGGAGAAGCATTTCTTGTGAATTGTGGACGGTCGACAGACGACAGACAGCAGACGCAACACGATGGCATAAGCTCATCTTAGGCCTAAAGGCCGGATGACCTAAAAATAACACTCAGGTATACACTAAAAGTGAGATAATTTCTGATGGCTCCAGGTGTTGGACACTTATGTGGAAGTAATCGCCAGGGTGGATGTAGGTTTTGAAAGTGGTGCATTTTTTTCTTTATACGCGACCGGACAATAAAATAGGAATATCATATATTAATCCAGCAGCCATGGGATCAGCCTTCATAAAATCCCCCCAAACCAGGTTGATGTTAATTCTTGTAGGGGCACATGTGTAGAATCAAGATATTAATGATGTGTAGCTGATATCTGAGTATTTTTAGTTATTCAAGATGGCGTCAAAGATGGCCATCAGAGTGTAGTCAGACCTGATAATTTGCATAAACAGATTAATTTTGCATGAATTTGCTTTTGTAATAGACAATTTAAACTGGTTGTGAATCAGTTTAGACCATCCCAGAAAATGCTATCCATATATTTAACCATTTTAGTTCAGCAGGCTTTTTACTGAACATCTCTAGAATATCAATTGGGGGGGAAATATTATTTATAATAAATTATTCATTACTAATGATAACGGATAAGTATCAGTATAATAACTATCAGGCAATATTTGTGTTTTCATTTATTCAAAATGGCGTCCAAGATGGCCGCCAGCATTTAGTAAAATTTATAAAATTGTGTAAATTGGTTAATTTTATGTCCAGTTTTATACCATTGCGAGTCAATCTAGATCACCCGCAGATAATATTTAACCCTTTTAACCCTTTAACAGAGTGGGGCGTAATCTTACGTCATGCACAATGCACACTTTAATTGGGTAGGACGTATTATTACGTCATAAAAGACTAATTATAGAACCACTGCGTCACAGCCCTCTCCTTTTCATTATCTATGTGAATGATATCCCAGACATGAGTTCACTCAATGTCAGGCTTTCCCAGTTCGCAGATGACATGGGAATCTGGGCACATGCAACAAATGCCAAATGGGTGAAGGCAAAGCTATCAAAAGCTTTAAAACTTATTGAAGCATGGTGTTCCAAATGGCGGATAAAACTAAACGCAGGAAAAACTCAGCTGATTGTGTTTAGTGTCGGTCCAAAACCAGAACTTATTGATCTGGAACTGTTTGGTGAGCCTATTATTCAAACTCAAACAGCCAAACTGCTTGGAATCCTATTTGATCGAAGGCTTAGCTTTAAAGACCATATGAAAGACCTAATGACAAAGGTCTACAGGCGACTGAACCTGTTGAAGTTGCTCAAAGGGACAAACTGGGGCGCCAGACCATATACCATCTTAAAAGCCTACAAGTGCTTTATACGCCCTGTCCTTGAATATGGTTCACTGATAACTGGAGCTTTAAGGGAATCACAAGTGAAGGAAATGCAGATCTTTCAAAACAAGTGCCTGAGACTAGCACTTGGTGTAACCTACCTGGACAGAATGAGAGCAATAGATCTGCATGACCTCACTAACGTCCCTATGATCAAAACTAGGATGACGGCACTGGCGGTTAAAACATTTAAAACACTTGAAAACACACAGTGTTTCAAGGATCTGGTGTTGAATCATGAGATCGTTCAAAAACGATCAGGCTCTAATACAATTCTGGATCAATTGCTGGCTGCAATCCAGGCTGACGCTTAAACACGGTTGACGGATAACGGTTGAGCTCCTGTTCCCACATAGAACAGGGGCTCTGGGGGCGCCGTTCTGTGTGAAATACCAAAAGCAGTGAGTCCCCTATCACTCCACTGCATGAGACAAGAACACGGTTGACGGTTGACAGATATCGGTTGAACTCCTGAACTCCTGTTCCCACAGAGAACAGGGGCTCTGAAAGGAGCCGTTTTGTGAGACACATAAGGCAGTGGGCTTTCAATCATAGCACTGAAGAAGGCGGACTCTGGTCTTAAGCAATGAGCTCTCTATCATTACATTGCTAGCTTGGGTGGTGGCACGGCGGACACGGATGGTTGGCTAACGATGACGGTTCATGATGGTGGTTTCAAACACACTGCTCAGAAAGCAGAGCACATCTCAAAAGGGTCAGTCCTTGCCCTTAATCTGGTGGCTGGTCGCTCAAACGGCTGTTTCTTTATGGTTCAGCAGCCCTGCCCTGGTTCCTTGTCTCCTGGACTTCTTGCCAATGCTTGTACAATCACCTACCTCACCAGGTGAAAAGAGAGAGGCACTATAAGGTTTATACCAGAACTAGTGCATAATATCGCGTCAGCCCTCGCGCTGCGCGCTCCTCTACTATGGGGAATCCCCTTGGGAATCACACCTTGGATCATGGCATGGAAACGTGGCCAAATAAATGTATGCAACACCATAAAACATAACAACACAAAGCCGTTCCCAGATCGCAGCACTTGGCAGTACTGCCGTGCAAAGCCGAAAGGTAGTATCTGCTGACTTGTAAAGTAAGCGGATACTGCATTTTGGCTTTGCACGGCAGAGTGTGCATACAAGATAACAATAGTCAGGCAAAATGCTGATATAACTTGGAAAATGATAAAGAAGTTTATATTTTGATTCTTTGTCTTCAGTAGAGCCTAGAGTCATCATTTTCACCTTGAGTAGTACATTTTACCTAATATAAATTTGTTATTAGCAAATTTACAAGATGGCTTAAATCTATAAAAGGACATATATCCGGGCCTACTTGTTCAAATTTGATGATCTTGGGGTTTATTTCTATTAAACCAAATACCATTAATACATTTTATGACATTTTAAAATTATTTGGAAGTCAAGGTCAAAGGTCAAGGCCATTTTAAGGGTCTGATAAGGTTAAAAAAGCGTCAAATGTGGCACATGACCGATTTCCACCCAAACAAAACAGCAGGTAGGCCCTACTTAACCCTTTCAGGTCTAGCATGACGGGTACAACCGTCATGGATAACACGGGTACAACCGTCATGGACAACATATGAACTAGGATAACGGGTATACCGTTATAATTTTAGCACACATCCTGGACAGATTTTTTGCAAAGTAGAATAAACATACGCAGAGACCTGCAATTCACAGTAGGGAAATTCTAAGTTGGGTTTTTCAAATCCCGGTACAAGAGCCAAAATTGAAATGAATACTCCCTGTAGGCTACTTTTTTGCGTGTCCGAAAATCCAAGATGGTGGCCGTTTTTTCAAAATGGCTGCCATTTCTAACATTAAAATAACTGTTCAGGATAGATTCGCCAAAAACTTGTGCGATTTCAATGATCTTTGTGTCAAATCATACATTTTTGACTATGCAGAATGTGAGTTTTGGCCTCCAAAATTTTCTAGAAGCTATTTTTGTCGAATCTGAGACAGAAAGTTACAATACACCACGCTGGCTTGCATGGAGCGTGGCGTATAGCCCAGGCAGTAGCAGAATAGGGGTGTAAAAGTAGATGGTGTGTAGATGTAGTACCATTTGAACCTATAGTTAATGGGGCGCCATAACTAGCTTAACAATGGGATATTACCGCACACCCCCTTATATCACCCTGTCACCTATTGTCTTGTTTGCTACTGTTCAGTCACGAAGGTGCCTCTAAAACTGTAAAAACCTGCAGAAAATGAGATTTTCGGTTGATTTGACCTTGAAATGACCTTGACATGACCTTGGCATGACCTTTGGATCGTACTCCGAGAAGGGGCAACCCTAAACTATGTCAACCCTTGCACCGAATTTGGGGTCCCCCCTTCTGCAATAATATTCGAAGCCCATATGTTCCAAATTTCTTCACGCTGCTTGTTTTGTAGCCATTTTGAGCCTATATTTATTGGGGCGCCATAACTAGTTTTCCAATGTACCCACACCCCTTATATCACCCTGTTTTTACTCAAAATGTTTCTTTCCTTCACTCAGTTGTCCTTTGTTGATAACCTGCCACTTATATAGTTTTGTATGTCACTGTTCAGTCACTAAGGTGCCTCTAAAACTGTAAAAAAACTTAAGAAAATTTTGAGTTTTGCTCAAGTCAGCCCACACCTTCACGAATGGACAGGAGATATTATGGTAATGGTTAATGGCATCAAGTAGCAATAAAAACTATTATGATTTCAAAGGTCCCCCATTTCGATCCCAGGTCATAACACAATTAGGTTAATTGCATTATGGTAAATTGACATTACAGAGGATAGTATTACGGTCTTTGTGTTTGTGGAAATTACCCCTTGGGCTAAAAGGGTTAACTATATTTTTTATTTTTATCTGGGAGTGATCTAGATAGATTCAGTGAGCATCAAAGCAGTAGAAATGGAGCGTTTCGAAAAAAAGGTTAGCTAACATTGAAAAGTTTACACAATTGTCATTTACTATACATGTAAGTCACTGTATCGATACCAATCTATCACCACTAATCAGCTAATAAGGAATTAATTATTATAAATACAAGACTACATAAGTCCAGGAGCTCCCGCTTAGAATTTGATTTAAGCAATTTTGTGTAGGGTTATTAATGTAGTCCTAGGCTAGGTCAAAAATCAAGACGCAAGACAACTAGGTCTAAGAAGCCCAGTCTAAGAGGAAGATAAGAACTAGACAGTCTGTCCGAGATTGCAAACCTCCATTGAAATTAATGATCCTAATCAGTATCCCAGTAATGGTCTACCTATCTGGCACGGTTTACCCGATATCAGGCCAATCGAGGTAACTAATAGCTGATTTACGGTCATTTTGAATTCGATATAAACTAGATAAAAACTTAGCGTGCATTCTCCCCCGAAACCTCAAATTTTGTTTTATAGTAGAGGACTAACATCTAACACAGTTTGCAAAATATTGGGCATGTGAAAGTAAATAATGGCCGATAGGGGGCCATTTTGAATTTGATCGACTCAGAATTTTTCAAGATGCATCCTCAGCTGAAATCTCACATTTCATCCTATAGTAATCGTCTAGCTATCTAGCACGGTTTACCAAATATCGGCCATGTGAAAGTGAATAATGGCCTAAAGGCGGCCATTTTGAATTTGATCAAGTCGAAATTTTCCAAGATGCATCCTCAGCTGAAATCTCACATTTCATTCTATAGTAATGGTCTAGCCATCTAGCACAGTTTACCAAATATCGCCCATGTGAAAGTGAGTAATGGCCGATAGGAGGCCATTTTGAATTTGATCAAGTCAAAAATTTTCAGGATGCATCCTTTCCTAAAACCTCACATTTTGTTTTATAGTAATGGTCTAGCCATCTAGTACGGTTACCAAATAACGGCTATGTGAAAGTGAATAATAGCCGATAGGCGGCCATTTTGAATTTGATCGAGTCATTTTTTTCAAGATGCATCCTCTCTTGTAATCTCACATTTTGTTTTATAGTAATGGTCTAGCTATCTAGCACGGTTTACCTGATATCAGGCCTATCGAGGTAAATAATGCTGATTGTCGGCCATTTTAAATTCGTAAGTTAAAAATTTTCAGGGTGCATCCTCCCCGGAAAACTCACACTTAGTTTTATAGTAATCAGGTAATGGTCTAGCCATCTAGCACGGTTTACCAAATATCAGCCATGTGAAAATGAATAATGGCCGAAAAGGCGGCCATTTTGAATTTGATCAAGTCGAAATTTTCCAAGATGCATCCTCAGCTGAAATCTCACATTTCATTCTATAGTAATGGTCTAGCCATCTAGCACAGTTTACCAAATATCGCCCATGTTTTATAGTAATGGTTTAGATATCTTGAGCGGTTTTCATGATATTCCACAATATCAGGCCTGTCGAGGTAAATAATGGCCGATAGGCGGCCATTTTGAATTTTATCAACTTGAAATTTTTCAAGATGCATCCTCTCCTGAAACCTCACAATTTGTTTTATAGTAATGGTGTAGCTATCTTGAGCGGTTTTCATGATATTCCACAAAATCTTTCAGTCGGATTTGCTGATGTTATAAATTAGGTCAAAGTGCTGAATCAACTTCAAGGTCAAGGTCGAAAAACCTGAAAAGGCACAACTAGGGACCTTAGAGAACATGTATGTGCAATATGACTGTCATCGGCCCAGTACTTTTCGAGATCTGCTCCTGAAACGAAGTGCGCGTCAAAACGTCTAAATAGGTCATAGTTCTGAACCAGAAGTAGGTCAAAGTTCAAATACCCCAAAAGGCACAACTAGACCCCCTAGGGGTGTAGTGTGTAAAATTTGAAGACAATCGGACAAGTACTTTCAGAGATATGCTCCGGAAACGAATTGTTTACGGACGGCCCAACGCCGTAACATCATCATTTTCTCCTCTGCGACCTTGCGTATTGAATTCAGATTAAAAATATTTTAGCCTGTCCATTAGCCACCTGGAAGTAACCCACATACCAAAAATTGTTATCCTAGCTTATTTTCTTACAAAGTTATAGGCAAAAGAAGAGGCAAAAAAAAACGGAGGCGGAATCCATAGCTCCCTCCGTCTCACCTACGGTGACGGCGGGAGCTAATTATTTATTCAGAATAAACATTATTGTCCTTACCAAAGTCACTGTATTGTACCAGACCTTCACCTTTAATGATGCATTCATAATTATTGTTAGCCTATAGTTAATAATTTTGTTCTAGATAATTGACACCACAAAAGTGTTCGTTGAAAAGCCTCTGGGGCTAAATAATGATCAGAATTGTCTAGGAGTGGTCTAGCTGGATTCAATAACTCTAAACTAAATGAAATGGTGTATTACAACAGAAACAGAGATGAATTTGTCTAATTTACACAGTTTCCTATGTATGACTATATGCCGGCGTCCAGGATGGAATAACAAAAAAATTGCACCACTTTCAAACTCTACACCCCTCCTCGTGACGACTCCCAACCATGTCCTTGCGAGCTGGTACCATCAGAAACAAGACTACATAAGTCCAGGAGCTCCCGCTCCGAATTAGAATTTGATTTAAGCAATTTTGTATAGGGTTATTAATGTAGTCCTAGTCTAGGTCAAAAATCAAGACGCAAGACAACTAGGTCTAAGAAGCCCAGTCTAAGAGTAAGATAAGAACTAGTCTGTCAGAGATTGCAAACCTCCATTGAAATTAATGATCCTAATCAGTATCCCAGTAACGGTCTACCTATCTGGCATGGTTTACCCGATATCAGGCCAATCGAGGTAACTAATAGCTGATTTACGATCATTTTGAATTCGATATAAATTAGTTAAAAACTTAGGGTGCATCCTCCCCCGAAACCTCAAATTTAGTTTTATAGTAATGGACTAACATCTAACAGTTTGCAAAATATTGGGCATGTGAAAGTAAATAATGGCCGATAGGGGGCCATTTTGAATTTGATCAAGTCAGAATTTTTCAAGATGCATCCTCAGCTGAAAACTCACATTTCATTCTATAGTAATCGTCTAGCTATCTAGCACGGTTTACCAAATATCGGCCATGTGAAAGTGAATAATGGCCTAAAGGCGGCCATTTTGAATTTGATCAAGTCAAAATTTTCCAAGATGCATCCTCAGCTGAAATCTCACATTTCATTCTATAGTAATGGTCTAGCCATCTAGCACGGTTTACCAAATATCGCCCATGTGAAAGTGAATAATGGCCGATAGGAGGCCATTTTGAATTTGATCAAGTCAAAATTTTTCAAGATGCATCCTCTCCTGAAATCTCACATTTTGTTTTATAGTAATGGTCTAGCCATCTAGTACGGTTACTAAAAACCGGCTATGTGAAAGTGAATAATGGCCGATAGGCGGCCATTTTGAATTTGTTCGAGTCAATTTTTTTCAAGATGCATCCTCTCTTGTAATCTCACATTTTGTTTTTTAGTAATGGTCCAGCTATCTAACACGGTTTACCAAATATCAGCAATGTGAAAGTAAATAGTGGCGATAGGCGGCCATTTTGAATTCGATTGAGTCGAAAGTTTTTAAAAGGCATCCTCTCTCGAAACGTCACATTTTGTTTTATAGTAATGGTCTAGCTATCTAGCACGGTTTACCTGATATCAGGCCTATCGAGGTAAATAATGCAGATTGTCGGCCATTTTGAATTCGTAAGTTAAAAATTTTCAGGGTGCATCCTCCCCCGAAAACTCACACTTTGTTTTATAGTAATCAGGTAATGGTCTAGCCATCTAGCACGGTTTACCAAATAACGGCCATGTGAAAGTGAATAATGGCCGATAAGCGGCCATTTTTAATTTTATTGAGTCGAATTTTTTCAAGATGCATCCTCTCCTGAAATCACACATTTTGTTTTATAGTAATGGTCTAGCCATCTAGCACGGTTTACCAAATAACGGCCATGTGAAAGTGAATAATGGCCGATAAGCGGCCATTTTGAATTTTATCGAGTCGAATTTTTTCAAGATGCATCCTCTCCTGAAATCACACATTTTGTCTTATAGTAATGGTCTAGCCATCTAGCACGGTTTACCAAATAACGGCCATGTGAAAGTGAATAATGGCCGATTGGCGGCCATTTTGAACTTTGACAAAATGAATTTTTTCAAAATACATCCTCTCCTGAAGCCTTACAATTTGTTTTATAGTAATGGTGTAGATATCTTGAGCGGTTTTCATGATATTCCACAATATAAGGCCTGTCGAGGTGAATAATGGCTGATAGGCGGCCATTTTGAATTTTATCAACTTCAAATTTTTCAGGATGCATCCTCTCCTGAAACCTTACAATTTATTTGATATTAATGGTGTAGCTATCTTGAGCGGTTTTCATGATATTCCGCAATATCAGGCCTGTCGAGGTGAATAATGGCCGATAGGCGGCCATTTTTAATTTTATCGACTTGAAATTTTTCAAGATGCATCCTCTCCTGAAACCTCACAATTTGTTTTATAGTAATGGTGTAGCTATCTTGAGCGGTTTTCATGATATTCCGCAAAATCTTTCAGTCGGATTTACCGATGTTATAAATTAGGTCAAAGTGCTGGGTCAACTTCAAGGTCAAGGTCCAAAAACCTGAAAAGGCACAACTAGGGACCTTAGAGAACATGTATGTGCAATATGACTGTCATCGGCCCAGTACTTTTCGAGATCTGCTCCGGAAACGAAGTGCGCGTCAAAACGTCTAAATAGGTCATAGTTCTGAACCAGAAGTAGGTCAAAGTTCAAATACCCCAAAAGGCACAACTAGACCCCCTAGGGGTGTTGTGTGTAAAATTTGAAGACAATCGGACAAGTACTTTCAGAGATATGCTCCGGAAACGAATTGTTTACGGACGGCCCAACGGCCCAACGGCCCAACGCCGTCACATCATCATTTTCTCCTCTGCAACCTTGCGTATTGAATTCAGAATAAAAATTTTTTAACCCGTCCATTAGCCACCAGGAAGTAACCCACATACCAAAAATTGTTATCCTAGCTTATTTTCTCACAAAGTTATAGGCAAAAGAAGAGGCCAAAAAAAACGGAGGTAGAATCCATAGCTCCCTTCGCTCACCTACGGTGACGGCGGGAGCTAATTATCTAGAGCTCAGTGTATACCTTATCAAAAACTAAGCCCTTTTTGCTAGACTGGCTGATAGACTATAACGAGGTTCGACTGTATTTTTATGTACCATAATACCTTTTGAGAGCGATCAATCTCTTTCTTGATTGTGGTTGTAAACCAAAACGCATTGACTCCATCAATAGCAACAAGCGTACGGAATCTGAAAAAAAATGCCAAAAGGCTTGTCACACAAGACAGATAGATTTGTAACCATTCAATTGACTAAATTACCGGGTGCATTCTGATTAGTTTTCCTAAAAAAAATATGAAAAGATATTAGGCTACAAGGTATATTAGAGTAGATGTGACTGTACACTAAACTAAACATTAAAGCATCCCCCACACCAAAAAAATCACCCCAAAATATTTTTTAAAATTCCCTAACCCGAGTCCTTCCCTGAACTTACAGTAATGGTCTAGCTATCTACAACAGTTTGCCCTGTACATTACAGATATTAAAGTCAATATTAAAGTCCACCATTTTGAATTTGATCAAGTTGGAATTTTGCAGCGCATATCCTTTCCTGAAACCGCACATTTTGCTTTATAGTAATGGTCTAGCTATCTGGCATGGTTTTACAGATATCAGGCATATTATAGTTGATAACAGCTAAAAGTAATCAAATGTGATCAAGTTGGAGGATTTTCAGGGTATATCCCTACCTGAAACCACACATTTATAGCAATGGTATAACCAGCTGGCACGGTTTGTCAGATATTACGCATATTAAAGTAAATAATGGCTGATAGTTGGCCATTTTGAATTTGATCGAGTTAAAAAAAATTCAGGGCATATCTCTACCTGAAACAACCCCTATAGTTTTATGGTAATGGTCTATCTGGCACGGTTTGCCAGATATCAGCAATATTAAAATACCCGGTAAATAAAGCTATTTTTATCAAGAGATGAAGAAAGAAGGTCAAAAATACGTCAATTGTCATAACGCCCAAAAGGCACATCTACACCCCTAAGAAATACCCCCATTGGGTTTCCAAGATATGGTCTGGAACGACGGACGGACATCAGAGAAGATGCCATAAACTCTAGTTTTTACCCCCCTCCCTCCCGAAAAAAAATTGTTAGGTGGGGGATAAAAACTGTAGAGGATACTTCAACCATATTAAGTATAAAAATTAGCCCCACCCCCTCCCTCACACGCTGAATTTTCTTTTTTTTAATAGTGTGGGGTCATATGTCAGTAAATGTGGCTCCGTGGGAATTGCATGTCAATTCTTGACATCTATGTTCAATTTGAAAAAAAAATAATACTGCACAAAATAAAATAGGGTGTCATTTTTTTCTGAAGCTCTAAAGGTCATTTCCGGGGTCACACTGTTTTTATAAAAACGTTTGTATTTCAAGGTAATATAGTCGTGTAATATAGCAAAATAAAGGAAATTGAAACGAAATAGTTAAAATTTATAATTAACAAATATTCTAAAGCTTTAAAGGTCATTTCCGTTTTCTTGAAAGTCATAACCCTAAAAACACAAATAGTCCATAGGCCAGAATTGATCACCGTGCACCAATAATACTGCACAAAATAAAATAGGGTGTCATTTTTTTCTGAAGCTCTAAAGGTCATTTCCGGGGTCTTAAAGGTCATGACCCAAAAAACACACTGTTTTTTTAAAAACGTTTGTATTTCAAGGTAATATAGTCGTGTAATATAGCAAAATAAAGGAAATTGAAACGAAATAGTTAAAATTTATAATTAACAAATATTCTAAAGCTTTAAAGGGCATTACCGTTTTCTTGAAAGTCATAACCCTAAAAACACAAATAGTACATAGGCCAGAATTGATCACCGTGCACCACCCCCCCCCCCCCCCCCACTACTCACCCACACCAACTTTTTTTATATGTCCAAAACATGAAATGAGATGTTACCAGTGAAAAAATAGGAACACAAATTAATTTCTGATCGCTTATGTGGGGGTACCCCCAAACCTAAAATTAGGGGCTAGGGTTGCGCAAACATCTGTTGTTGCAATTCTAGCTTACCAATCTACACATGCAATATACCATATAAAGTAAAACTAAATTTCCGTTATACTGATGTATTGCATGATGCAGTGGATTAAACAGTTATCTCTACACATATGCTTAAAGAATTTTTGTAAATACAAATAATCAAAATCGACAACAAAACAAACTAGTTACCATGGTCGATGGAAACGACTTAATAGAACATAATTATTGGCCATATATACTTTTGACCTATGTTTTCTAAACCCAGATGTGTATATCCTTAAAACCGAGTGGTATTTAGATTTGTAAATTGCACATCGCATGTATATTTTTAAATGAAATAAAATTGCAGACTTTTTTTGAAAATGTGCGTATTTATCCAGAATTGAAATATGAAACATCAAATTTTGCTCGGCAATTAAGTCTATATTTTTTCTTCCGCTTGTTTTTACATAATTTGTGTGTGCTGAATTAGAATCTGTCGGATAAAATTCTATATTTGGTGTCTTTCACCTTTTAATAAGCAAAACAAAAAATGACCGCTAAAATCACATCTTTTTCATCTTTTTGTTACAAATTATTGCACGATTTCTGGTTTCTGCATGATTTTGAGTTGATGAATTTATGTCTCATGTTTTTTTGATCAAAATGACTTTTATTTGACCTTCAAATTCAAAATGGATACCGCCAACACACAAATAAAAACATTTTTCCTCCATGTGAACTATAATATCATTTAAACAACATTTGTTTAATGGAAATCTAAAAAATAGACTACGTAATACAGCAGATGATTAGGTTGCAAGGCATTCAAAACTGTGTTTAAGTACAGTATATTCTAACATGCTTTGATGTGCTTAGTATTTAAAATGACATCATTATTTTAATAGTCAAAATGCAAAATGACGCCAATTTTGGATTTTACGACAAACTTTAGGTCAGACGATGAACAATAAACACCAGAAATACTTGTTTCGGCCCCCAAGTCACACAAAATCAATAAATGGAGCAATTTCGAGCCACAAATAACAAAAAGAGGTTAATTTTACATTTTGAGAGCCATTTTGTTTCTTGTTCATATGAAGGTAAATTTCTTTCAAATTTACTCGTCAGAAACGTTTAGTCCTAATCCACCATATTAACACAAGTACGTCATATTATCGTCAACATGTTCAGCAGTATACTCATAGTAACAGTAAATACATAAAAAACGGCGGATGTCTTGGATTTAAAGGTCAAATAAAGGTCATTTCTTTCCAAAGACACAAGAAGGAAATCATCAAATAAAAATCTTAACCATAAATTGTGCGTTTATGTGCGACAAACTATGGAAGATATGGGTTTTCTTAACATTTTGGTGGTCATTTTGTGTTTTGCTACTTTGAAAGTGAAGCTCTCCAAATATGGAAGGTTATCCGACAGATTCGCATTCAGCATACACAAATTATGTAAAAAAAAAAAGAACTATACATAAGTATACACAAAAATCCCGAGCAAAGTTTCATGTTTCAGATTTCAACCCAGGCTAAATAGACTTTTTCTCATAAAAGGCTGCAATATTCTTTCATTAAGAAATATGCATGACATTTATAAATATAAATAACACACATTTTAAGCATATACATACCTGGGTTCAGAAAACTTAGGCCAGATATGGATATGTCCAATAACTATCATTTATTATGTTGTTTTTAAACATGTTTGAGCGTATGTGGAGAGACGACTATTTATTCTACTGCAATGGGTGATGTGTTATTAGAAAGAACATTTAATTATCTGTTATATGGTATATCACATGTGCAGATTGGTTAATCAAAACATCAACGACAGACAGACCCTACCAAATAATTCCAGACAGATGTGGGGGTAAAAAAGCGGTCAAAATATAAAGTTTGTCCCTATTTTTTTTACTGGTAACATCTCATTTCATGTTTTGGACATATCAAAGCTTAAAAAAGTTGGTGTCGATGAGTAGTTGGGGGGGGGGGGGGGGGTGCATGGTGACCGATTCTGGCCCATGGACTAATAGATATATTTGAAACTTGCAATAGTTGATCTAAAAATTACCTCTAGTTGACAGAAAATGGCTTTCGAGGAGTTTTCAAAATGTTATTTCATTTTTTTTCAAATTTGATGATATTTCCTAAACAATTTCGGTTATTTTTATATGTTATACGACTAGTAAGACATGTGTTTAAAAAAAATGAATTAGATTTAGGGGTCATGACCTCCAGTGGTCGAAAAATGACCTTAATGTGACTTAAAAAAATGACACCCTATTTTTTATGAATCAGCATAAAATTCTGAACATGAAAAACGTAGGTGACAAGAATTAACATGAGATTCCCACGGAATTAGATATGACTGCACTATAATTGACAATTTAGATTGGTTTATAATGGTATTATACAGTTATAAGAAAGTTTCAAATCAAATAAAGTGTCCGTGCAATTGATAAAAGAGTTTGTGGTAGACTAACTCAATGTCATAGGCCTAATACCTGCATCAACTAATTTACTTGATTTACTTTTGGATATGTTTATTACGGGCTAAAAACAAATAAATTGATTGCTTTCATTTCAACAGAATAATGATGGCTATGAAAGATGTTTTTGAAAAGTTGTTGCATTAAAATGAAGTTACTAATCCAGGGTAGATGTATTCCTTTAGATAAAGGACATATAATAGTTGCAAGCTTTAAAAAGAATTATAGCAATTTTATGAAAGAACAGCTCATATTTACTAATTTATTCAATTACAAATTATTATTAAATTGAATAGCTAGATGTTCTTACCGTTTCTTTGAAGTTTGCTGTCTTATTTCTTTTAAAATGACACCCATTACATCTGTTGAATACTTTACTCGTGCCAGTGCCTACAATGTATTGTATCCGTTTGATATATGCTTAACCATTAAAGGGCTGAATTATTTTTACATAAGTCATACAGACCAAAGAATTTTTTTCAATTTGAAATAATCATACAAATCTTAGTTAGCTGTTTCCGCTAAATTTGAATACTTATGCTATGTGTCTACGCCCATTATACATATTTTACTCTCTCAGTGCGGGGATCAGAGTCGTCAGATTCTGATGTCTTAAGTCAGTCCACACGCTGAAAGGGTTAAGTACTAATAAATATCTAGGATAGAGGTATTATAACAATGCTAAATTACTAGAAAATTCAAATTTTCAAATAAATTTTACCCAATTTATGTATCACAATTTTGTATTTAAAGATTTTGCTATTAAATACTCACAAAATCGATAAGTTCAAGAAAAGATGTACCCTCCTCTGCTACTTCACGCTTGCTCCAGACATAGTTGTTAGTTATCTTAAGCTGAATGAACACAATGAGTTTATAAATATATTTGAAGGTGATTCTCGTCATTACATAAAGTTACTTTTTATATATTTGGTTGATCAATCTGTATTAATGTTATTGATTAAAAAAAACGATATTCAATAATTCTACTGTTCTAACAGTTTAAAATTTTTAAAATTAAATGAAAAAAAATGTCAGTCAGGCGGCATTTAGCCTATTTTCTAAGTCAAAATTCGTGGCAAAATCAATTATGTTTTTACATTACTGAAGTGAGTTTAGCCTGTTGCCAAGATCGTATAATCCCATTTCATACTTTGAAATGGGAATTCCAAGATGGCGCTGCAGAATCACGAAAACTTACAAATGCTCGTATATTTGCAAACAACCAAGATACAGACATGTATGATATGTGGTTTTGTATGTTTTCTTTCTCAAGGAATCCAATAGACTGCTTGCACGAGTTTGCGCGTGAACAGTTTGTCTGATTAAAACAGTTTGGCGTGTTGTTATTGAGAAAGGTGTATTCCAGCATTTTTCAGTCCCCAAAAAACTGTATGTAATCATTGAAATCCTAAATGGTCAGCAAAAAAGTATCCATTTTTCAGGAAATCAGCCATGGCCTGATGTAGAAGGTTGGCATACTGGAATAAACTTAGGTACACAACCTAGGTGGACAACCTTGCAATTTCTTTGCAGAAAATACATCAAAATCCAAGATAACCGCCACAAATTTCCAGTACATGTAACTTTTGATCTGTTACCTCGAATTGAATGTGTGACGTTTAGTTTTTCCGTTCCAAGTCCATGTCTGGCAACGTTTCATTGATTGTGGGCATATTTAGATTGGTTGGGCGAAAGGTATTTTCGAAGTGAATTTAAAAAGGACTGGTTGATCATGTTCCACAGACAGGTGATTGTGTAGTAATTCAACCATATTTTCTACAATTTTTTTATCCTTACTATTTTTATAATTATTGCATAGTGCATCGCAATGGGATTTATCTAGAATTAAAATACTTTGTTACGACTGACTATATTCTGGAAATAGCGTCAGTGTTAAATGAGTAATGCGAAAATAAGACATGTCAATGCAAACCTTATTTTATGTTCAATGAAACAAACATAGAAAAAATAAAAAGTCGATTACAAAAGGTAATTACAGCTCGGATGGATTAGATATAACATTCCAGCTATTTATAATACAATGTTCACATAAAAATAGCCTGACATATCTACACCAAAAAAATCATCGGATTAGATCTTCATCATCAAAATAATTAATAATGAAAACAGTGTTGACAATGAGTCTTATAATAAGAGTTATTGTTTCTTTCATCTTAAATTCCATGCACTGTAAAAATGTGTCTGAAAGCACAAATATATCATGGACAATGCTCACCTGACTGGTATCGTCAGAAAAAATAATATTGAAAATGGTGCACCCATTATTAACCATTATCAAACGTTAATATAGTAACACATAAAAAATAGCATAAAAAAGCTGACCCTAAGTAGAAGCAATGCGAATTATATATTATATATTAAAACATAAAAGTGTAATAGTTTAAGTTTAAGTTTAATAGTTTAAGTTTAATAAAATAAAATCGCTGACCCAAAGTAGAAACAATACGAAATAATATTATTCTGATAATATATGATTTATAGTAAAATGAATGAATAAGGCTTTATGCTACAGACTAAACAGGATGGTGCGATGAATCAGGTAACATTGTCCTCCAGACATGGGATTCGAAATTACAGTACTGTCGATCTGAGGTCAAGAAGGCTACTTCTCGCACTCATGTTGTTGGCTTTCACTACGAGACGTATGATGAGATCAGCCCACCTCGCACTCTCTCCAATAAGCTTCACTGTTTAGTTTGTACGAGAAAATGCATACTACATCGTTGGGTACGGCGAGATGGGCTGATCTCAGCACTCGTCACCGCATGTGGTGACTTGTGCTGAGATTAGTCTATCTCGCCTTCCCAACGATGCCATATGCGTATATTCTCGGTCTCAGCTACACCCCCCCCCCCCCCCCACACACAATACTGTATCTTTACAAGTGAGCGAACCACATTGTGTTGCCTGTAAAGAAAGGCAAATCTGTGGAATCACGCCCATTTAAGCTATGCTCTGATTTAAACCTCTTTCGACACCCTCATACAAATTGTATATGCAAAAAACATGGGCATCTGCCTCTTTCTGGATGGACTGTATTTTTTCATTCTGCTACTATTCCTCTTCTGATCAGAATACGTTTGTTTATTTATTGATTCTATTCCTGAGGCACAGATTAGTGTATTATAAACCTGATTTACTGAACCTGATGCAAGATCTGACTTTAAAAATGCAGTCGTGGTTTGTTTTGAAGGAGCTCCGGGGAATGAGAATGTTCAATTTTGTCAATATTGAAAAAATAATTGATCTGAAGCTATATAGCCTAGTGATCTTAAATAGAATACAAAAATAATTAAAAAATGTTCACATGATACATCACATTAGACGACAAATACTGATCATCTCAGACGGTATGATCAAAGTAACAACCTGGTTACATCAATAGCTGCCACCCAAAATTGGTCTGGGAAAGCGATGATCGGGGGGTTCCCCACAGAAGAGTTTCATTCACTGGCCCAATGAGGGAGTTCTGAGCATGCCTGCGAAATTTGCACCCAGGCAACAGGATACTTGCGATTTAAAGCTGAAGCACAGTACCCTATCGCCAACCTTATTTATTATCTCCTCTGGTGAAACAGTATGAAGGGTTACAATAATTGGTGGGTATCTCCATTCATTCTAATGTATAACTCTTTATCGACGGACGAGAGCCCTCCCGCGGATTTGCCTCAGGTTTGTTGTTGAGCAACATGACCAGGGTATTCCGTTGGATTGTGGTCAAAACCAGCATCCAATATTTGCAAAAAAGTTAGTAATGTTGTTTCAAAATATAGCTTTGTTAGGTTTCGGAATAACCCCACATCTTGACCTTACCTAAACTGCTTAAAAGTTCATTTTGACATTGAATTTTACATAGACAACCTAACTATTGCCTCAATCAATGCCTTAATTCAACTTGGTATAAAAAAATCCACTTGTGTCACACAATAAATTAAGAAAGCGTCAAAAGCCATATGTACATATGAGTTTTTTTATCAGTGTACGTGGTTATTTGTAGAGGTTATTTCCATAGGCCAACCTTTTATTGCAAGCCATGACACTCAAATAACATGGCTCCCTGGGCATTCACTGGTTTATTACACTCATGATACACTCGGCACAAAATTTAACAAATACACAATATACAGAGAGTCACTGGAGCAAATGATAAATGAACATAAGATTGGTTCAGCAATCACTTATTTACAGTCAGCATGTTATGTGGGCATTTGTTAGAAGCACATTAGGTGGGAATTATGTTTGCTCTAGAACTAAGCTGACAAAAATGCAACGAAACCGAGTGTCTGTAGTAGGGACAGGGTGCCCTGTGGGTATTTTGAATACTTTAATTTGCTACGTCTAAGCAAGAAAGATATTTCTATATTAATTCATCAGTGTTATTTTAATAGCTGTGGCAGGAGTTGGCTATATAATGTCTGCAACAGCATGTAGTCCACTGTACTACCCCACATAATTAATGGCATGCAAATTCACAACCCAAAGATCTATTTTTCAACAAATGGAGTTGACCTGGATATTCTGCTATCAAACTAACCATCTTGGATATTATACATGTATTATATTCTATCATTTTTATGACAAAGCAGTCTGTAATGACTTTTCTTTGTGTCTGTCTGTCTGCTACAGCACATATGACCTATTTTGCATCCACAAAAATACGCATGCACGTTCACACACACAATAAATGTAATAATGATCAAATCTTAATGTTTATAAACTTTGAAATATATTTATTAAATTGAGAAATACCAACATCAAGCTCTTTGATTAAAGGTTCATTCATACGACGAAAATAAGATAACCATTCTGCTGCCTCCAGTGGTTGGTCTACTTGTCCTGGCGTGAATGTTGACATTTGTGTCTCCCTATAATATCGATTATAGAACGCAGCTGAACAAAAAGAAAACACCAGATCTGGATTAATTATATTATATTTCCACCACTTCTCTCAAACATTTAAAAATTTAAAAATTATACAATACAAACTAAACTTGAGAAACCATAGTATAATGCAATGTGACTGTTTAAGATACCTCCATCAGATATTGCCTGGTCAGTCCATGGAAAAAAATATCCCCCCCCCCCCCCCAAAAAAAAAAAAGTCAACTGAAGTGGCTACAACAACCACTTTTGATAATAAAACTAGAAAGAATCGTTAGGTAATGATTGTGACAGCAGCCCTATGCTACCGTTAGTCGGTTATTTGAATTAAATATAACAAAAATGTTGTCATAGGTTAACATTGTGTAACACGGGACTAGTTATGTAACACAAGATGTAATAGGTTCTGAGACATTGAAACACAATTGAAACAAGACTACATTAGTCCAGGAGCTCCCGCACCGGATTATAATTTGATTTAAACAATTTTGTATTAATGTTGGGTTATTAATGTTGTCCTAGGCTAGGTCAAACATGAAGACGCAAGACAACTAGGTCTAAGAGGCTCAGTCTAAAATTAAGATAAGAACTAGACAGTCTGTCAGAGATTGCAAACCTCCATTGAAATTAATAATCCTACTCAGTATCACAGTGATGGTCTACCGGTTTCATCTGGCACGGTTTACCCGATATCAGGCCAATCGAGGTAAATAATGGCTGATTGACGGTCATTTTGAATTCGATCTAGTTAAAAAATTTCAGGGTGCATCATCCCCTGAAACCTCACATTATGTTTTATAGTAATGGACTAGCCATCTAACACAGTTTGCCAAATATTGCGCATGTGAAAGTAATTAATGGCCGATAGCCAGACATTTTGAATATAGTAAAAAACGTCAAGGTGCGTCCTCCCTCAAAACATAACATTTTGTTTTATAGTAATGGTCTAGGTATCTTACACGGTTTGCCAAATATTGGGCATGTAAAAGTAAATTATGGCCGATAGGGGGCCATTTTGAATTTGATCGAGTCGAAATTTTTCATGATACATCCTCTCTTGAAACGTCCCATTTTGTTTTAATGTGACGTGATGGTCTAGCTATCTATCACGGTTTACCTTATATCAGGCCTATCGAGTTAAATAATGCCGATTCTCGGCCATTTTGATTTTGATAAGAGTCAAAAATTTCCAGGGTAATGTTTTATAAAAAAATTCCTAATGCATCCTCTCCTGAAATCTCATATTTTGTTCTATAATAATGGTCTATCCATCTAGCACGGTTTACCAAATATCGGCCATGGGAAAGTGAATAATGGCCGATAAGCAGCCATTTTGAAATTGATTGAGTCGAATTTTTTCGAGATGTATCCTCTCCTGAAATCTCACATTTGTTTTATAGTGAAGGTCTAGCCATCTAGCATGGTTTACCAAATAACGGCAATGTGATAGGGAATAATGGCCGAAAGGCGGCCATTTTGAATTTGATCAAGTCAAATATTTTCAAGATGCATCCTCTCCTGAAATCTCACATTTTGTTTTATAGTAATGGTTTAGCTATCTAGCACGGTTTACCCAATATCAGGCCTGTCGAGGTGAATAATGGCTGATAGGCGGCCATTTTGAATTTGATGAAGTTGAAATTTTTCAAAATGCATCCTCTCCTGAAACCTTGCAATTTGTTCTATAGTAATGGTGTAGCTATCTTGAGCGTTTTTTATGATATTCCGCAATATCAGGCCAGTTGAGGTGAACAATGGCCGATAGGCGGCCATTTTGAATTTGATCGAGTTTAAATTTTTCAGGATGCACCCTCTCCTGAAACCTTACAATTTGTTTTATAGTAATGGTGTAGCTATCTTGAGCGGTTTTCATGATACTCCGCAAAATATTTCAGTTGGATTTACTGATGTTATAATTTAAGTTCTGGGTAAACTTCAAGGTAAAAAAAAAAATGAAAAGGCACAACTTGGGACCTTAGAGAACATGTACGTGCAATATGACTGTAATCTCCCAGTAGTTTTCAAGATCTACTCCGGAAACGAAGTGTGAGTCAAAACGTCTAAATGGGACATTGTTCTGAACCAAAAGTAGGTCAAAGTTCATATACCCCAAGAGGCACAACTAGACCCCCTAGAGGTGTTGTGTGTAAAATTTGAAGACAATCGGACACGTATATTCTGAGATATGTCCATTATCCAACTGGAAGAAACCCACATACCAAAAATTGTCATCCTAGCTTATTTTCTTACAAAGTTATAGGCAAAAGGAGAGATAAAAACCGGGGGGAACGGAGGCGGAATCCATAGCTCCCTCTGTCTCACCTACGGTGACGGCGGGAGCTAACAAAACACCTGCAGTCAGCCACCATAATTTTCAGGGTGCATTTTTCCCTGAGCTCTCACATTTTGTTATACAGATACAGGCAAGCCACAAAAGGTACATCTACACCGTAAGGGATGTGTGTGTGCTATACGGAAGAAATCCCCACATGGGCTTCCGAGATATGCGTTGGAAACGAAAATGTGGAGAGACGGACAGATATGATATGTCAATACATGTATTGTAATATTTAATCGATAATACATGTATTGTAAATATTAAACAAAAATGGAACAAATTGAACTCAAACTTCATCCGGCGACCACAACGATGACGGTCAGCGATGGGCCTAAACAATGCAGGCAAACACAATGACAGTGAGTCTGATTACTTCATCTTTTAAAATTTGTTATCTTGTCATATTTCACACTAGAAATATATAAATTATATCTGTGTGCACTGCCTTTTACCGCCAAGGTAAAAAATCTCAGATCACAAAAAATGGGATACATTTGTACATAAATATCTTAGTTTAAAATCAAGACTTACACTCTATATTACATAACAAAGATAGTCTAAAACGTCAGCGGGGGGGGGGGGAGTGAGAGTACTAACACCCAGAGGACAAGAAGGGGGGGGATGTAAACAGTGAACGTTGCAAACCATTGCAGACCCATTGTCTACGACCCTGGCCCAACATTGAATAAATTATGGGTTGATCTGCTTGCTGCACACTTCTCAAAGCAACTGATCCGGATAGTATATATGCGACTGGTCGAGATGAATGGCCTTCAGAATTGCGTAGAATACACAATGTAGTTACTGCGTCAGATGCTATTAAAGGTGTGGTCAACTGTCAAAATTCGCGGGACAAGGGTTCCCCAGAAGGCAATAGTGCCCGTGGGTAGGCAAAGTCCCTATTCCATAATAATACTAAATATGTGTTTCATACCCAAAGCCTCATCAAGAGCAAGTTCTCAAATCACAGCAAGTTCATATATACTTGAGCGACATCTATGAGTTTATAATTTAAAGCTCTTGGCCCTTACCCCCACTTGGTCGCTGGCTTGCAAACAAACTGACTACTGCTGGGATGTTGAAACTGCTTGACCCAAGCTTGTATTGACATGCCCAGTAAACACAAAACATTTCTATGACTTTATGCAATGTTGGTTGGACCAACGTCGAAGACGTTGGGCCGACGTTGTATAAATGTTATACAAATGTCTTGTGTTTGCTGGGCAGGAGGACTTTCTCTCAAACATTGTACATTTATTCAATGTTGGTTCAATGTTGGGCCAGCGTCGCAGACGTTGGCCTAGCATTAAAACAGCATTGGATCAATGTCCCGCTTAAGTAGTAATCAGTTCAGTGGCTATATTAATGCCGTCAATCTGTACTCAACAGGCTACTGTTGACCTACACTTGACCGTCCCAGGCATGCGCGTTTTGCAGTTGAATTATTCTTTAAGATGTCAATAATGTCTTCAAAGGCAATATATAATAATATTGGAACATATCATATCAATATCATAATTGAATGGTTTCAAAAGTGAAACATCCGTTAGCTTCCCACAGCTTCCAACTCTCATTCTGTTCAATTAATTAATTTAAATTGGCATATTTTGGCCTTGAAGTGGGCATTGCTATGTTGAAATAAGAGGTTATTTACTGCGATAAACCAATGGCTCGATGCACAGCTCAACAGTCTTGAGATGTTGTGAAGTTCAAGAATAATAACTGAACAAATACAGAACCGAATGCTTATTCAGAAACAGCATTTACTGGGCATACTATATGCGATGTAATGACAGAAAACTGAATCTATGCGTGGTGCCATTTTTTGACAAGATGTCATTGAAAGCAATTTGGGACATATGAGCAGTACCTAGTGTGTTTCATCATCTCATTAGGCCTATCTGAACTTACGAATGAGTGATGACATGATAAAATAAAATATTATATCATCAGACTCCGTCACTTGAGACATTGATCCATTGTTTATGGCCAGTGTTGCAAACATTGGTTAAACGACACGTATCTGATGGGCATATTGTTCACAGAAGCTCACTGGGAACTGTACATGGCCTAAGTAAATTACTGAATTCTTCATAACAGATAATATTTAACATTATTTGACTCCAAGAGTTAGTGCAGTTGCTAAATTAATGTAAACTGCCACTCTTTTGATTATACTCAAGATCGACTAATGAGTTGAAATAAGTCTAAATATAACATAAAACACACATAGGCTACAAATGTCAGGGTTTTGTGAGTGCGGGTACATAACCATATTGCCCAGTCAGCTCAGACAGGCAGAGCACAGGTCTGACCTTGACAACAGGTGTACACTTGAGCTGTAGACAGAGAGAGGGGTGAGAACAACAAGAATACAGTAAATTATTTAATTGTAGCCGCATCTCCAATAGAAGCCACTCGAACATTGAAAAAAAAATCAATTTCGTTGACAAAAAGTTCCTAATTTGAAAACTTCCAATAGAAACCACAGCGAGACTTTTTAGAATTGTCAGGACGAAAACTTTTTTCAGCCCAAAATATATTTAAGGTATCTTGAAAGGACAACGAGCTGGCGCTTATCAAATTGACACCTAGCTTCGCTAAACACACCAACAGATCACAGCTATATAAGCCCAGATAGCTTCTAACCTTTTACAGACATGAGGCATTATATTCACATTACACCTGTGACGATGGGACAGGTAATGTAACGCTATAAGCGCTTCTGTTGTTGCCAAACAGAAGCAGCTGACTAAAATCTGTTGCTTCAAGGTTAAGGCAGCATCACAGTCTGTGGACCAGTCATACACAAATAGTGTGTCAAAGTTGATTTTTTCCCCAGGCAGTTGATCAACGTTAGGGGAGGATGGTGAGCGCGTGGCCCTATATGCTTGGCTACTGCTCCCAACTGAACGGCTGGTTAAATGCTGATTCATTAGAGACAAAATTCAACCAACCCTTCGTCAAAATCTCGTGCCAGCTGTACATTCGTTGACGACACCGCCCATATTACCGACAGGCTCAGCATAGAAGACTGGGGAGAGGTGTGATAGCCGACTGACCAGTTGCTGACAGGCTGTGTAACAAAATTACGACGCTAATGTCTACAAACGCAACACACTGAACACTTGCTGACATTTACGTGTGCTATAAGAGATTATTATTATTTATATAATTAATCATGGTGTATCCTCTTATTACATTTTCTGAACAATTTAATACTAAAATATTGTATTGTAAAAAGTGTTTAATTATGAACTTTATGACTAATGTGAGCATTAAATTGATTCATAGGGCATATCTTTATTTTACCATTGGACATGAAGGGTTGGGTGATTGCTACCGGTAGTTCAGAGTGATAGCCGCCCGGGGATTTAATTTTTCAAACAAAACCACCAATAGAAGACGCAAGTGGACTTTGGGCATTGGGCACTGGAAAATGATCATTTTCATTCTAATTCAAGCTGCGGCTACAATTAGAAATTTTACGGTATTAATTATTCAGCAATTCTATTCTATGGACATGTTGCTATATTATGGACATAGGTAGTAGCCAAAACAAAATGATGATTTTGGTCTGATTGTGTCGTTATAACAAGAATACCCAGATAATCAATAGACATGCAGGTCATTCTTATTAACTTGATGAACTAATGCCATCTTTGTGATCTTACCCCAAGGAACATGAAGTACCAACCACTTTTCTCTGCCACAGTAGTGCATCAGGTGTGTCAGCGTCGAAGATTTCCCACAACCATTATTACCATCTGTGAATTATTTAGGAATAATATATGTGCAGAAGTATTAAGGGAGAGAGTGAGAGAGAGAGATAATCAGTGTAGATTTATACAGTAGTTATTCATTATAACATGATTGGTGGGGTCCAATAGCATAATTGGTTATTCGTTCATGTCACAGAACATGATCCTATAACTTCCTATTTAATCTAGTATACGACATGACTGAGATACAATACACGGATACCATACACATATGCGGTACAACACAAGATACCATACACATATACGATAAGTTAACAGTTTACGTCATAGACTTATTTGCTGAACAAATTTACATTTTAGAGCAATGTCGATATTTTTTTAGGAAAGATAAATCATGCAGTATTTTATTGATTATTTCAAACATAAAACGTATTTGTGCTCAAAATAGATATTGTGGTCAATAACAAGCATTACATGTCTGATTATCTAAGTCACAGAAAACTGAAAAAAGCTCCGTCTACGACGTTGGACCAACGTTAAAACAACATTGATTAAACGTCTTGTGTCTGTGGAAGGCGCTGTGACTAAAGTAAGCCTATTATATGTAAAATTGTATACCTTATCATTTAGGAGAATACATCAACACTCGCAAGAAGATTTTTCACAAATACGCGTGACAATTAACAGAACTCCGTACCCCAACAAAACAAGTTGAAGGTGTTGACCCGATGTTGGTTTAATGTTCGGATAGAGTCGCAGATGGCGTGCCAGCGCTATGTGTGTCCTGACACCTCCCTCTCGAAAAAAAGTAAGAGTAGATGGCGAGATTTTGAGTGAGTGTGGTGGCTGTCATTTATCAGCATACCTGACAAGTCTGATAAGAAAGGAAAGTTTGGTGACCAATCAGGGTATGGACACAGCTGCCAAGAGACAATAGTTTATTCATAGGATCTGTTATTTAACAGACATGTAGAAATAAAGCCAGGTGGGCTTAATGACAATATTATACAGTGTTATTATATACATGAATTGATTGATTTTTGTACAGTACTGATATAATTATGTGCAAAAGTGTTTCAATTCCAACATGCTAGAAGTATTCATTAGCTTATCAAATGTGAAGGCCGATGGACATATCGTATGTCTTTTAATTAATTGGCTTCGAAGAGTTAAAATTTGAGCAATTCATAATAAAATGGAACTCGTCCCCCAGTTCACTCACACACCGGTTACATTTTCTTTGTTCTCTGGGTATACCTCCATGACATCCCGTTTCAACTGGAAGGTTGTGGTTTCTGCAACGGAATTTCGCAAGTAATCGTATGTTAAAATCAAAAAAAAAAATTCTTATAATGACCATATGATGTAAACATGTCCATAGACTAGAACTGCTAAAGTTTTTTAATTATCATGCTGCGCATTCACCACTTAGGCTAGATATAGAGACGATTTCCTATTTTTGACATGGTTGTCAAAAATTAGAAATCAGGAATTTCGTCTCTATATCTAGCCTAACTGCTGAATGCGCAGCACAAAAATTAAAAAATATTGCAGTTCTAGTCTATGGACATGTTTACATCATATGGTCATATTAAGAAGCCAAAATAAAATCACCGATTTTTTTATGATTTTAGCCTGGGCCAGTCCCTTTAATGTTGTCAAATAGTTTTCAATTTTGAGGTTTGATTTAAACATTCTGTAGTTTAAACACTTGCTACTTTGTTGGATTGCTGCTGCCCATTTTTGTCCTAACTGATGGAGTAATCTTTGTTTGATTTGTTGTTTGAAGCATTCCTTACCACAAGGTAAACCACAATCGTTTTAACCAGAATCGTTTTAACAGAATTGATCCACAGGCGATTTATACACTCTTTCTTTGTTCAATTTGTATAACAGTTTGTACATTGAGTTTGAAATTGAAGTTTTCTCAGTGTCTTGAGAAATGTTGGCTCAGAACATAATCATTCTTGTTTGGGCGGATAGAATTAACGGGTATTAACCTAGCTCACCATATACCATGTTAGAACATGTTGTCTTGTTTACTAATAATATATATTTACAGAATCTTAGATGTAGTTTCTCAATAATTTATGTTCCTTCATGGGCCCAAATTTCACTACCATGCAAGAGAACAGGTTTTACATGTGTATCAAATAGGTGTATCATAATATCTACTGGTAATTGCAATTGTCTGCCTCGGCGTAGTAGTGCAAACATCATTCTGGTACCTTTGTCATACAATAGTTATATTTAGTTTCCAAAGATCGCAATAGTTTTACATTAGGGTGATTGATTTCTGTAAATTTTCTGTGGTTCCTGCAACTAGCACAGTGTCATCTGAGTAAAGTAGTACATACAGTTTAAGGTATTTCAATAAAGATTCGTCTAGTCTATCTTTGGTCATTTTATTCACAACAGTCAACCCCTTGTGTGCATCTTGTATCTTGTAAAAAAGTTGCAGGTCACAAAGGTATATAGAAACAATAAGGGAGATAAATTTTCGCCTTGTCTTACCCCAACAAGACACGGAAATGTATCAGAAATCTGACCATCACTGGTAACACACGATATTGCTGTTTTATATATGGTATGGACTAAACTGAAAATTTTCCCCGATATATTAGATTCGAGCAGCTTATGCCATAACTTAGTGCGAGATATACTATCAAAAGCTTTGCTGTAATCGACAAAGGAGCAAAATATTTTTTCACGTTTATGATTATATAAGTCAATTAATGTCTTAATATCAAACATGTGGTCGGTCGTTGAAAAACCAGCCCTAAATCCTGCTTGCTCGGGCCCGATAATATTATTATTATCAACAAAAAGTCTCAGTCTGTGATTAATAAGATTGGAAAAAAGTTTACCAATGCAACTTAATAATGTTTTCCCGCGATAATTGCTCGGGTCTGTATCGTCACCTGAAGTTTTATATATCAGTTTAATCACTCCTATACTCCACTTCTCTGGCACTACTCCTGACGCTAAAATTACGTTAAAAAGTTTAGTTAACATGGTAGTGATTTGTCGTGGTGACTTTTTCAGAAATTCATTCAAAATCTGATCAGTTCCGGGACTTTTATGTTTTAACTTTGCGATGAGCTTAGTAACTTGTTCTATTGTCAGACTGTGAAAGGGTCATTAAGTAGAGGGTCTGAGTCGCTAAAGTCAAGGGTGGGGACGTTTTGAGTGTCATTACTGTAATTTGAGTTTTCAAAGTGTTCTTTAAATATCTCAAGAGAAACTTTAGCAGTCGTTTTTTATTTATTTCTGCTGTTAATGATATTCCAGTAATCGCGCGGGATTTCAGATTTTAAATTTTGTATTTTATTTATAACTTGCTGTTTATATTTCCTAACTGCTTTGTTGATTTTTTTTGTAGTCTTTGCCTGTTAACCGTAGTTGTTCAAGTTATTGTTGTTCCTTAGGCGTCTGTATTTATTTTTGTGCTTTAGGAATATCATACGTTTATTTTCACATTCCTGGTTGTACCAGTCTTTGTGGCGTTCATTGCGCACACGAGACCTGCTGCACCCAGAGGGTGTATGCCCAGACCTAGCCATACCTAGGCTACGTGCCGCATCATTGAACATATCATTAATGTCGCTAACGACCTTGTTTACCTCCGTTTGCATGGTTTGTGAGGTGCCACTACTCGGTCTGTCCAGCTCACGCATTATGGCACCTACGTCACCTTCCAGTAAAGTTTGTTCATATAGGTTGCCTAATTCGCGTTTCCATTTTGGTTTCAGCGGTAGGGAATTATGTTGATTTAAATTTGGCGGTGGTGTGGCATGAGGCGTGTCCGGATCACAGTGCGCTTCGCTTCTTAAAGTGGGGCGTACAGCATTATGTACATCAGAGAGCATAGGATTAAAATCTTCCACTTCAAAATTTACAATTGTTGAGAACAGGCTATGTGTGTGGATAACATAATCCACTACACTAACATTTTTACATGTTGGTCTACCGACCTGTGCATCTTTACCCATACGACCATTTACAATAAACATATACAGTGATTTACATAACGTTAATAATCTGGTGCCATAATTAGTTACAGTGTTGTCAAAACTAACTCGCTTTTCTGGTATATTCATGTTCTCATATGATACATATTTATCAATTAATTCGATTTCCTCTTGGCCCATTTCTAAAACATTAATTGCATTACCTGTCCTAGCGTGTAGGTCACCCATAATGCAAACGTCAATATTATTGTATTTAATCGGTAAATCTGTTATTATTTAAACACCGAGTAAGCGCAAGCTACCAGCATATCTCTTCTACCAAAAACGACACATTGTGGCAGTATTGCCTAAATGTTGGGCCTGCGTTGGCTCATTGTGTTGTGTTTGCTGGGATGCTACCAGTCAGCATGAACATTCAGTGCACGCCTGCGGGTGGAGGGGGGGAGCGATAAGAACCATGTCTTTTTGATATTCTGCTTTTTTGTTCAATAAAAATATATATTGCATGTTGCGTAGGCCTCAGTCTAAGCTCAAGAGTAGTCCACAGTTTTATTTTAATGAAAGGATCTGTGCCTTCAATGGTAACGACATAAATGGGTTTCCAACTCAAATCGAGCTTATTGGATAATAAGTAGTGAATACTAGTGAGCTTCTAAGCCCTTCTAAGAGTTGACATGCAAATTTCGGCCAAAAAGTCATGAATTTCGTTTTGCTTTGCATTACCTTTGGCTAGTTGGCTCATGATTGGCTCTTTACGCAGGCCTCTGATTGGAGCAATTTGGAGGCCTGTCACGTGATAAGAGCATAGTATTTGTGTATATAAGGCACTGCCTTATTATGCCCATTATGACTCATTCAGTGCACCAAGTGCCAACTTTTTGGGCATTATAGGGGCCAGTGCAATGCCATTGCACCTAAATGTGGCAAATGCTCAGGTGCGCACTCTAAATCTGAGTGCACGCGCACTACACTTAAATGTGTCAACTGTGCTGGGCCACATGAATCAAATTCATACCAATGCCAAAAAGCAATTGATCTAAGAGAGAAATTGCAGAACAATATAAACAAAAAAGTAGATAATGCTAAAGACCAATTAGTCCGAGGCAACCAACAAATTCAATTTACTGGAAATGGGGGCAGAGGTTGGAGTGTAAGCCAAGACTGTAAAGTCCAAATTAGTGCGGCCACCACTCTGACCCCAGATGACCTAATAAGGATCACCAGGGCTACAGCTGCTACAGGCAGAATGGTAGACATGCAAAAGCAACTAGGTCCGATGACACCTGATCTATGGGCACTCATTACAACGAGGTGCTTCAACTATTCTTTTGAGAGTGACCAATGCCCTATAAAAATGAGAAATGCCATACTAGACTACACATTATAAACATTAATTATCACACTTAACACTTTTATATACGTCCAACTCAGTTCATTGAAGTACATCAAGACAACATGGACAAGCCCACAAGTCCCACAGAGGACAACCTTAAAATAATACACATTAATATAAATGGCTTCACCAGCAAAAAAGTAGAATTAATTCAATACCTTAACGAATGTAATCCCCATTTTGTAACCCTCAATGAAACCAGAATTAGATCACAACATCAAATGAAAATTCCAAATTATAACATTGTCAGAAAAGAACGCGAGAACCCGGGCAGAGGAGTAGGAGGGGGAGTAGCCATTCTTATCAGAAAAGACATTAAATTTAGCCAAATTGACACATCGGACTATGATGAAGAATTCATAGCAATTTCATTCACTTCTGAAAATAAAAAAATTGCACTTGTAACAATTTACTCCCCTCCCCAAATAAAGAAAATTTTGAATTTATCCTAAAAAAATACCCTAACGCCATATTCATGGGTGATTTTAACAGTAAACACGCATATTTCGGATGCAAAAATCAAAATAAGGAAGGAGATATACTTTTCGATATCATTGAAGACCTAAATTTATTAGTTGTAAATGATGACCAAACAACATATCATAAAGGAACAGACTATTCAGAAATTTTAGATCTTAGCATAATAAGCAAAAAACTTGCCACAAAAGTTGAATCATTTGAAGTAGGGGTCGATATTGGAAGCGACCACTTGCCCATCCATTTAACACTGAATTCAGACAAAATTACGAAACAACGTATCAAAGAGATTTTGAAATTTGAAAAAACTGATTGGTCCAAATTTAACCATCTCATTAACAAACACCTCCCTCTTTTTGAAATTAATTCACCTGAAGAAATTGAAGAGGCATGCGAATACCTAGCTAATGTAATAAAATCTGCATTAGATGACTCATGCCCTAAAAGCAAAATTAAAGACATGGATTTTTATATTTCTGAGGACACAAGAAAATTAATTAAAGCCAAAAGACAAATAATTAGATTAGCCAGAAAAACCAAAGATCCTGAACACAAAGCCCTAGCCCTAAAATTAAAAACCGAAATCAAGAAGTGTATAAAAATAGATAAAGAAGAAGATTTAGATCGATACACCACTGGCCTAGACGGAGAGAGAGACCCCAAAAAATTTTGGCAAGGGTTTAATAGAATAAGGGGAGGGAAGGCCCAAGCAATAACTAACAATCCAGTTATTCAGGAAAATGGTAAACCATCTGAAAATGACAAAGAAAAGGCTAATGCATTTGCAAAAACCATGGGAAAAATCCACAATACCCACCAAGGACCTATCTTTGATGACGATTTTAAAAAAGTAATTGATGACGAAATAAATTCAAATCCACACCTTTTTAATCCACTTCAGAACGAAATTATTGAGCCAGGGGATGAAAAAGAGATCCTAAGAAACATCACAATTTCTGAAATAAAATTCCAATTAAGTAAAACAAAAGGGCGTTCAGCACCTGGGGCAGACGGGATAAGATACCCAGTAATCAAGAAATGCCCCGAAATTGTTTTTCAAAATTTAGACATTTTGTACAATAAATGCCTAAAAATAGGATACTTCCCCAAAGCCTGGAAACAAGCATTAGGCACCATGATACCTAAGCCAGAAAAAGACAAAAAAATAACAACCAACTACAGACCTATCAGCCTCTTAAGCTGCATAGGCAAACTATTTGAAAAAATTATGGCCAACAGAATGAGACGCGAACTAGAAAGCAATAATTTTTTCAATCAATGGCAGATAGGATATCGCAACAAGCGGTGTGCTATGGAACACATCCTGCGCCTCGCAGATGATGCAATAACAGCACTGGCTCGGGGACGAGTCGGTGCTGCAGTATTTATTGACGTAGAAAAAGCATTCGACTCGGTTTGGCACAACGGTCTAAGACACAAACTAAATGATATCAAATTACTACCACCCAAAATTATTAGACTAATGTCCTCATTTATTACAGAAAGGACAATTTCAATTAGAGTAAACGATGAAATTTCAGATGAAGTAAAACTTAATGCAGGAACACCCCAAGCTCTGTTCTAAGCCCCTTACTCTTCTTGATCTATGTAAATGACATTCCTATAGACCCAAGTAACAACCAGGTCAAACTCTCACAATTTGCAGACGATTTAGGAATGTGGACTTTTGCCTCCAGTAACCCCTTCCTAGAATTAAGACTATCCAAAACTCTTGCAGACCTAGAGAAATGGTGTGCAAAATGGAGAATCAAACTAAATGCCAAGAAAACCCAACTTTTACTATTAAAAAATAGCAAGAAACCTTCTAAAAGCACTAAGAAGGAAGTAACTCTAAGACTTTTTGGAGAAAAATTAGAGGAAGTTCAGGAAGCAAAATTACTTGGAGTTACTCTTACCCCAAATATGAAATTCAAAAGACACGCAGAAATCGCTATTAAGAAAGCACGCCAAAGAATTAACCTCCTGAAACTATTAAGTGGCACTGACTGGGGATGCTCTCCTAAAACAATAATGAGACTATACAAAGCCTTTGTAAGACCAGTGTTAGAATATGGGGCTATAGTCTTGCTATCGGCATCCCCATATCAACTAAAACAACTACAAATTGTCCAAAACAGAGCCATAAAAATAGCATATAGACTACCATGGAGAACGAGCACAGACGAAATCCATGAGATTGCCGGGATCGAACCTTTAAAGGAGCGATATCAAAATTTAGCCAACAAATTTATCCACTCTCTTGAAACCAATTCAGAACTCTTTAAATTGCAAAAGAGCCTCCATGAAATCAATACGAAAAAAAACCAAACAACCTTCTTTGACACTATCATGAAAAACTATATTGAAAACTATAAATAGCCAAAATAACTAAAAAATAGAGCCCATCCAAGCCACTTATCCCACGCCAGGCTACGCCCAACCAACCAAACGGAGGGTAAGAGGAACTTCCCTTACCCTCACTAACACCAAAAAAAAAAAAAAAAAAAAAAAAAAAAAAAAAAAAAAATAACAACACAACGCTATGTTTGGCAAAACCAGCTGACTGCCAAACAAAACTATTAATGGAAAAAAACTAATGAAATATTAAAAGATCATGGACACAAAATTCAAATTCCAGCCGAATTTCAGAATAAGCACCAAACATTAACGGTAGGCTCACCACCCGAGCCAGCTGAATGCTAGGTGCGACCAATAGGGTAACAGAAAAAATTCTAGTCAGATTTTCATTTTTTGGACTCAAATTGGTATTCTGAACCAAATTTCACATACAATTTCAAACTTTCGGACTAAATTACTGGTGACCCTGTCCCAGACATAATGGTATTCCAGCTAATACCAACAGTCTTATTAGCGACTGAGTCTAACTCGGCCAATAATAAGATGACAATCCTCAGACGCCAGGCCCTTGCCATGCGTCTCCATGAGTATCTACACAATACTCACGGCCGGCCCTTGCCGGGGGGAAAAAGCTGGTGGTGGCTCCTGAGGGAGTCGTTTGTGAGACTACTTGGTGTACTTGGAGGGTCCAGAGTTAAGGTCCCCTATACCACGCTCTGAGCCCGCAGCCTACAAAACAAAACGATAAGAACAAAACAATAAGAGAATGATGAATTAGAAGAAAGAAGAGTGAAGAGAAGTCAGAAGAACACAGAGAAGATAAAGAGACCGAGCTCAGACAAGAGTAAAGACGTATTATGTCACGCTCTACTTACACCTCTGTGCTCGGTCAGAAGAGAAGAGAAGAATGAAGGAAGGAAGAAGTGGAAAACAACTAAGAAAACAACAATCAATAACACAACAAAAACAACAAATAGAACCGGGGTGAAGGTCTCCTATACCAAACCATGGGGCCTGACGCCTCTGAGCTCGAGCCTCCTTGATCCCCTTGCTGCCTCCTGCTTGCCACGGTGACAGAACACTACAATAATATGAACACATAGTTGGCTGAATGTTATCCCCTCATTGCGAGCGGGACTACCCAGTCATAAAATACTCTCAGCGCTAGGGTCCCACACAATGCCCATTTGTTACATCACATTTTCATCATCAGCATCCATCACATCCACTTGTTGCCTGACCTTCGCGCAGTCAACAGCTCTAGCTAGGACCTTAGCTTACTTTAGCTTACTTTAAGCTCTTTTTTGAGCAGGTTAGTTATTTAGTTTAGGCATTTGGACGGATCGAGTCACTGGATGAAGAGAGAAGTGAAAACAGCTGATCGCAGTGAGTAAACACAGTTATACTAAGGGTTTAGCCAGCGTCACTAGAAAACGGGCTTAAGCTCTAGCGTTAAATTAACAAACAGAAAGATTTAGCAAATCAACTGATTGTTTGAAATAAGGTATACAGCTGATGTTGTATATCGTATTTTAAAGGCTAAACCTATTGTACGGCTGTGTTTGCTTAAGTTCAGCTGTGACACTAATCTCTATCTTAAGTGTATTGTATAAAGCCAAATAGCTAGGCGCCGCCGTCATAGTAAGCCAGCTCCAAACATTGCTTGCATTGACCCAACGTTAGGACAACGTTAGGACCACATTAGCCAGTCTAGCGATTAGAAGTAGTTAGAACACTGTAATTATAGCTTTAGATCATTCTTTTTATTTTCATACTTAGTTAGAGTAGTAAGATAGTTTAACTCTCACTATGTCTGAGCCAACTAGTATTACACGCAGGCACACCAGGTCTAACTCTGTAGGGGGTCCATCCGGCATCCGCTCCTTCAATGAAGATGATAGGAACAGATTAGATACATTCATGGGCTGCTTTAATCAAGCAGGCCAGGCGGATGTCAAGGCCTATATTGATAAGATCTATTTAGATAGATTTCCTGAAAAAACTAACCTAAATCTCCTGACCAACGCTTGTAACGACAGTGACAAGGTAGAATTAGGACAAAAACAAAAAATGATTGTTGCAGTCCCAGCCACCACAGCCGTAAAACCACTGTGGTCTGAGATCGCAAAATTTAAGAAAGAGAGTATGATTGAGCCTGCTCAACCAACAGAACCAACACCCGTAATAAACATCGCTGACGGGGGGGATGACGTCATCGCAGTAGATGTAGTCTCCCTACCAGAAACTTGTGTGACTCCTAAGAGGAAACACACAGAAGTGTCTCCCGAAATCCATCAGGGAGACGACGAGTCTCGCCAGCCTATTAAACCAGGCAGACGAATCAGACTAGAAGCAGCATTTGCGAATGCTGCTTCTCCTCTGAAAAAAACTAAAAAAGAAACGGATATCCATATTGTAGCAATAACACCTGCTGCGCCAGTACAGGCTGCAAATGTCCCAAACAGCCCACAAATAGAGACCGAGAGCGCTGCTGCTGCGGCCGTCGCTCCGACGGCCGTATCGGCAGCGCCCCCTGTCACTAGCAAAGACAGTATAATAACAGAAGTCATAGGCCAGACTCCTACGGTCGTCAAACCGACAGCTAACGCTGCCGTGACGGACGAGGAGGCGGCCACCGTCAGTAACAATGACGACGGCTTCACGACGCAACTGTCCTCGCAACAGAAACGTCAAAATAAAAGAGAAAAAAAATTAAGAGAAAGAAGCGAAATAGCCAGAAATGGTATAGATGAGGCCAACCAGTATATCAGTGAAATACACGCTAACACCCCCCAAAAACAAACGAAAAAAAGTCCAGCTAGTGCTAGGCCCACTAACGTTAGAGAGACTAAACGTGTCGCTGCCACGCCTAAAGCCAAACAAAAATATGACCATGCACAGCACCTCAAACTCATAAACAAAGAGGTTGCTCCTATTGTGGCTGTAGACGTCGATAGAGACGAACTACAGAATAAAATAGAGGCCAGGGGTCTCCACATCCTCACAAAGAGGAAAACAGCAGGCGGAGCCCTTTTGATATTTGTGAACTCGAATGAAATTAGAGAACAAATAAAACAAATTAAATTGAGTAAAGGCCTAGTTCGCGATCCCAAGGATCAGCGAAACTATCTAGAGGAAGACAAACGTAGCTTTGTCCTCCGTGGCATAACCACCAGACACACAGACAAAATGATTGCAAATGCCTTCAAAATTGAATATGATTTGGAGGTAAAAGCCACCCGTCTGATCAACAGACAAACAGGCCTTCCTATTGGAAAGGTCAAAATCACCTGCGACAGTGCAAGGACTCTTCAGAGAATCCCCTATAATCTAAGCCTAGGGGATCAGTTCTGCACCACAGAACCCTATAGGAGCCAGCTACGGCTCATACAGTGCAATAGGTGCCAACTTTTTGGCCACTACAGAGGCCAATGTAAAGCCATCGAGCCCAAGTGTGGCAAATGCACTGGGCCACACATGAAAAATGATTGTAAACGTGATACGCCCAAATGTGTTAACTGTGCTGGAGCACACGAGTCTAACTCCAACACATGTCCCAAAGCAGTACAGCTGAGGGAAAAATTACTAAATAATATCAACAAAAAAGTTGATAACGCCAAAGATCAGTTGATCAGAGGCAACAAACAAATTCAGTACACTGGTGATGGTGGCAGAGGGTGGAGTATTGGTAATGACTGTAAAGTCAGATTAACTTCACGCACCACACTAACAGGAGACGATTTACTCCTAATCACCAGAGCCATTGCCGCTGCAGGTAAAATGGTAGAAATGAAAAGAAAAGCGGGTGATGCAATGGATGATGATTGGGCACTTTTTATAACTATGTGCATCAACCAATCATTCGAAAGCGATCTTTGTCCCTCAAAAATTAGAAACATCACTTATGAATATATTAATTAAACAGATCCTCTTTAAGAATTAAAGACCTTTATATACCAATAGTTACGTTCAGTACAGAAGTAACCAACAACGTGGTAAATCCTACAGAAGATAATTTAAAAATAATTCACAATAATATAAATGGCTTCACCAGCAAAAAAGTAGAATTAATTCAATACCTTAATGAATGCAATCCCCATTTTGTTACCCTCAACGAAACCAAAATTAGATCACAACATCAAATGAAAATTCCAAACTATAACATTATCAGAAAAGAACGCGAGAACCCAGGCAGAGGAGTAGGAGGGGGAGTAGCCATTCTTATCAGAAAAGACATTAAATTTAGCCAAATTGACACCTCAGACTATGATGAAGAATTCATAGCAATTTCGTTTACTTCTGAAAATAAAAAAATTGCACTTGCAACAATTTACTCCCCTCCAAATATAGCCCCAAATAAAGAAAACTTCGAATTTATTCTAAAAAAGTACCCTAACGCCATATTCCTGGGTGACTTTAACAGTAAACACGCATATTTCGGATGCAAAAATCAAAATAAGGAAGGAGATATACTTTTTGATATTATTGAAGACCTAAATTTATTAGTTGTAAACGATGACCAAACAACCTACCATAAAGGAACAGACTATTCAGAAATATTAGATCTTAGCATAATAAGCAAAAAACTAGCCACAAAAGTTGAATCATTTGAAGTAGGGGTCGATATTGGAAGCGACCACTTACCCATCCATTTAACACTAAATTCAGATAAAATTACGAAACAACGTATCAAAGAGATTTTGAAATTTGAAAAAACTGATTGGTCCAAATTTAACTATCTCATTAACAAACACCTCCCTCTTTTTGAAGTTAATTCACCGGAACAAATTGAAGAGGCATGCGAATACCTAGCTAATGTAATAAAATCTGCATTAGATGACTCATGCCCTAAAAGCAAAATTAAAGACATGAATTTTTATATTTCTGACGACACTAGAAAATTAATTAAAGCCAAAAGACAAATAGTTAGATTAGCCAGAAAAACCAAAGATCCTGAACACAAAGCCATAGCCCTCAAATTAAAAACCGAAATCAAGAAGTGTATAAGAATAGATAAAGAAGAAGACTTAGATCGATACACCACTGGCCTAGACGGAGAGAAAGACCCCAAAAAATTTTGGCAAGGGTTTAATAGAATAAGGGGAGGGAAAGCCCAAGCTATAACTAACAATCCAGTTATTCAGGAAAATGGTAAACCATCTGAAAATGACAAAGAAAAGGCTAATGCATTTGCAAACACCATGGGAAAAATCCATAATACCCACCAAGGACCTATTTTTGATGACGATTTTAAAAAAGTAATTGATGACGAAATAAATTCAAATCCACACCTTTTTAATCCACTTCAGAACGAAATTATTGAACCAGGGGATGAAAAAGAGATCCTAAGAAACATCACAATTTCTGAAATAAAATTCCAATTAAGTAAAACAAAAGGGCGTTCAGCACCTGGGGCGGACGGTATAAGATACCCAGTAATCAAGAAATGCCCCGAAATTGTTTTTCAAAATTTAGACATTTTGTACAATAAATGCCTAAAAATAGGATACTTCCCCAAAGCCTGGAAAAAAGCATTAGGCACCATGATCCCTAAGCCAGAAAAAGACAAAAAAATAACAACCAACTACAGACCTATCAGCCTCTTAAGCTGCATAGGCAAACTATTTGAAAAAATTATGGCCAACAGAATGAGACGCGAACTAGAAAACAATAATTTTTTCAATCAATGGCAGATAGGATATCGCAATAAGCGGTGTGCTATGGAACACATCCTGCGCCTCGCAGATGATGCAATAACAGCACTGGCTCGGGGACGAGTCGGTGCGGCAGTATTTATTGACGTAGAAAAAGCATTCGACTCAGTTTGGCACAACGGTCTAAGACACAAACTAAATGATATTAAATTACTACCACCCAAAATTATTAGACTAATGTCCTCATTTATTACAGAAAGGACAATTTCAATAAGAGTAAACGATGAAATTTCAGATGAAGTAAAACTTAATGCAGGAACACCCCAAGGCTCTGTTCTAAGCCCCTTACTCTTCTTAATCTATGTAAACGACATTCCTATAGACCCAAGTAACAACCAGGTCAAACTCTCACAATTTGCAGACGATCTAGGAATGTGGACTTTTGCCTCCAGTAACCCCTTCCTAGAATTAAGACTATCCAAAACCCTTGCAGACCTAGAGAAATGGTGTGCAAAATGGAGAATCAAATTAAATGCCAAGAAAACCCAACTTTTACTATTACAAAATAGCAAGAAACCTTCTAAAAGCACTAAGAAGGAAGTAACTCTAAGACTTTTTGGAGAAAAATTGGAGGAAGTTCAGGAAGCAAAATTACTTGGAGTTACTCTTACCCCAAATATGAAATTCAAAAGACACGCAGAAATCGCTATTAAGAAAGCACGCCAAAGAATTAACCTCCTGAAACTATTAAGTGGCACTGACTGGGGATGCTCTCCTAAAACAATAATGAGACTATACAAAGCCTTTGTAAGACCAGTATTAGAATACGGGGCTATAGTCTTGCTATCAGCATCCCCACATCAACTAAAACAACTACAAATTGTCCAAAACAGAGCCATAAAAATAGCATATAGACTGCCATGGAGAACGAGCACAGACGAAATCCATGAGATTGCCGGGATCGAACCTTTAAAGGAGCGATATCAAAATTTAGCTAACAAATTTATCCACTCTCTCGAAACCAATTCAGAACTCTTTAAATTGCAAAAGAGCCTCCATGAAATCAATACGAAAAAAAACCAAACAACCTTCTTTGACACTATCATGAAAAACTATATTGAAAACTATAAATAGCCAAAATAACTAGAAAAAAAAAAATAATAAAAAAATAGAGCCCATCCAAGCCACTTATCTCACGCCAGGCTACGCCCAACAAACCAAACGGAGGGTAAGAGGAACTTCCCTTACCTTCACTAATACCAAACAAAACTATTAATAGGAAAAAATAACAGGACTCCGGCATGCAGAATTCTATCTGATCATCGGACCTGGTCTAAATCTTCTCTAAAAACAAATGAAATATTAAAAGACCATGGACACAAAATTTGAACCAAATTTCACATACAATTCCAAACTTTCGGACTAAATTACTGGTGACCCTGTCCCAGACACAATGGTATTCCAGCTAATACCAACAGTCTTATTAGCGACTGAGTGTAACTCGGCCAATAATAAGATGACAATCTTCAGACGCCAGGCCCTTGCCATGCGTCTCCATGAGTATCTACACAATACTCACGGCCGGCCCTTGCCGGGGGGAGAAAGCTGGTGGTGGCTCTGAAAGGAGTCGTTTGTGAGACTACTTGGTGTACTTGGAGGGTCCAGAGTTAAGGTCCCCTATACCACGCTCTGGGCCCGCAGCCTACAAAACAAAACGATAAGAACAAAACAATAAGAGAATGATGAATTAGAACGAAGAGAAGAAAGAAGAGTGAAGAGAAGTCAGAAGAACACAGAGAAGATAAAGAGACCGAGCTCAGACAAGAGTAAAAACGTATTATGTCACGCTCTACTTACACCTCTGAGCTCGGTCAGAAGAGAAGAGAAGAATGAAGCAAAGAGGATGTGGAAAACAACAATTAATAATAACAAAACAAAGCAACAAATAGAACCGGGGTGAAGGTCTTCTATACCAAACCCTGGGGCCTGACGCCTCTGAGCTCGAGCCTCCTTGATCCCCTTGCTGCCTCCTGCTTGCCACGGTGACAGAACACTACAATGAATATGAAAACATAGTTGGCTGAATGTTATCCCCTCATTGCGAGCGGGACTACCCAGTCATAAAATACTCTCAGCGCCTACGGCGCTAGGGTCCCACACACTGCCCATTTGTTACCTCCTCGAAGATTGCATTGGTGAGTGAGTGACACTGTTCCACAAACTATGTCACGCATACACAACAACACTTATAATAACAGATTAAATTTAATAACTCTCACCAACAAACAAAAACGCACAAAACACCAAGAAAACATGCATACACTTAAATACACAATTCACAAACCATCAAAACAACAAGACAAAATAGCAGACAGGATTCAAACACCACAATGAATCCTGGATGGGTTTAAAACCGGGACTACCTAAAACGCGGAACATTACTGACGGAACATCCTAAAGGACGGAACATAATCAAGACCCCACCACACGGCCCAACACCTCCCTCAACGGGCAGGGTGGCCGCACTTGCCGCCCCCTCCTCCACAGGTCAAATGTGAACACATTACTAATGATCGCATCTTGATACTTTTTTTATCATTGGAATACATAATATTACCAAAATTTATAATCGATAATCCACGAGCACATAGGCCTACCAAGGACACGGCCGATATCCAACGTACGTACGATTGATTATATCAACTGCTGTTTTCATAGCATTAACTACTACAAGGCTCGGGTGGCTCAATCGTTTGCTTGGACTGCAATATAGACTACGGGGTCACAATCGTCGACCGATCACCTCACATGTTTACATTGCACTAGAATTTAAACGGCGATCACTTATACTGATCGCCTGTTGACATTACGTCATCTATGTAATACACCCTTTTAATGCCCTGTGACAGTGCTTTTGTGATATTCTCCTGGATTCTACTCAGAGTGCCAAGTACAGATGAAGGCAAGGCTACCCTTTCTTGAGACAATTGCATCGTTAAAGAACTGCTGTGAAGACAAACTTATATCCAAACCCCTGTCAATCCACCACGTCATGCATTTATGTAATTTTAATGATTCCAAAGATACTTATATAAGTGGATATATCATGGAAGCTGTCGCACACATATTGAAAAAACAATGTCCACACATCTATAATCAACATTTCTCGCTCCAACATATAAAGAAGGAGAAGGGTGGTCGTATGAGGCTACATTTCAACGGGCAACAACATTTCCTAATATATAAATTATACATCACACTGGTAATTTCCATTCAGTAGCTTTTCTTAAAACTTCGCCTAATGCTCCTACCTAAAATTAAAAGACAGACAGACCTCGTAGATTGCGGTTTGTATGCCATTTGCGACATTGTACAATTTTGTTTTAATGGTTGGTTGGGCAGTTAAATCGGTATTGAAATTTGATCAGGGGAAAATGAGACCGCATTTAATACAGTGTCTTTCAGAAACAAATAACAACAAATATTTGTGTTTCCAATGCCAGATATTATATCATGAATCAGTGATCGTTTATATATTATTGTGATATATATATTGTAACATATTACCGTTATCAAAAAAATACTACTGGCTCATTACATTACTTGTCTTTTATTTGTTCCGTTTTTGCTCCGTAAAAACTGAGCCGTACATAGATAGATAGTTTTTTTGACCAAAGTAAGTACATGTGTGTTAACAGTGGTCCAAGAAAAGCTTTGTTGCTGAAGACGTGTGGCATATAGTGTTATTAAATTACATTAAACATTAGAATTTTAACCAGCTGATCGGAGTTATGAGATATAATTAAGAATGTCATAAATTACTTTAAACATGTCAGGTTCTGCCGTATTTAACAAAATGTCAATATTAAATGTCATCCCAGGATAGCACTATCTGATGTTACTAAGTAGGTTGCAGTTCTCGATTATGTGCTGCTCGGTTTGCATCATGAGACCACAGGGGCAAAGCCGGTTTTCACGGGTTATACGAGCCCACCTACCCGTCTCGAAAAAGCTAGTCTCTGGTGTTCTGGTACTCGTACACTTAAGTCCATGTTTGTGTAGACGTTGTGCACAGACAAAGATGGGTTCATGAGCACATAAGCCTGTCTTTTGGATGAAGTAGAGGTCAGCACATTGTGTCTTACCCTGTCCAGCGCCAAGGTTAGTACATCACCCTGATAGTCCAGCACACTTGTCATGTAACGAGCTGTTTTGTTCCTGCTATTTAAGGTTAAATTTAAACAGTACATAAACGGGTCATCTGTCATTGTGGATCTAGCACGAAGCATAGTTTGAAAGAATCGCTTGTGTTTATCTTTGATTATTGCTGCGACGGGTGGTAGACCCAAGTCCACTAGGCAAATGTCACTGCAAGTAGTTACACGAACCCCCAAAAGTGCCTTGACTGCTGTCATACGGATTCTACCTTACTCACATTATCCGTAAGCCAACTCTCACAGCCATACAAAAGAGTTGGGAGGAAAGCAGCTTCTAATATTTTTCTTTTAACATAAAATGTGAAATCATTATTCTTCTGAAAAAAGGCAATTAGCTTTAACAAATGTTTTAATTTATCTTTCACATGCTCTGTTAAGACTGTATTCATACTGCCATCCGCAGTGAAAATTAACCCTAGATAAGTGTACTTTTCACAATGTTCAATAACAATGTCACCTAAGGGGTGTGCTAACTCCATCTGGATTCGGTCCTCACTTGATCCGTTTATCACCATGAACTGGGTCTTATGCGCGTTCAGGAACATACTGTGGGATTCACAGTAATCAAGCACGATCCCTACTTTGTTAAGGCACTTATCACGTGTTGAAGCCATGATAACAGTGTCATCCATCATGAGCAAGGCATGGATCCATCCTAAAAAAAACATCTGGTGGACATACACTTTTTAGCATGCGTATTAACTTGTTTGTGAAAAACGTGAAGAGGAAACATGATGTTGGAGAACCTTGTCTCAACCCTATCACTGATAGGATGACAGCAGAACCAAGCTGTAGGTGGTTTTATAAACTGAAAATAATGCGAAGAGCATGCAGCTACCACAACCCAATGATCTAAGAGTTTGCATCAACACATTTCTTGGAACTTTATCATATGCTTTACTGAAATCTATGAAGACAATATAAAGTTTGGTTTTCTTCTTCACTGCAAAGTCTATCAACAGGCGAAGGGAGGTAATTTGTTCTAGACAGCCTCTACCTGGCTGGGCGCCAGCCTGCTCTCTATCAGGGACGAACCATTTTAATAGTCTATTACACAATACATAGTCATAGATTTTGGCAAGACTCTGCATCATACTCAATCCGCCATAATCTCCACATAAGCTCCTTGGACCCTTTTTAAAAATAGTAACAAGTCTCGAATATGACCAGCAGTTAGGATAGCTATCATAAAACACCATATTGAAGAGCTGACACAGAAACACAATCCATACCTGGGGTAATAGCTTGAATATACCAGGGGCAATACCATCAGGTCTAGCACTTTCAGCCGATTTTAATTGCTAGTCTATCAAGTATTTCACCTCTTCAGGTTGAATTGGGTCGTCTAATATCGGTATATATGTATCTGAGATTATGTCTTCTTGTACCAGGGCAGCTGTATCATCAGGGTTTAGGAGTTCTTCAAAATGTACCCGAAATTCGTCATCTGACGGGACATCAGATGAAGGACTAGCATCAAATTTACCGTTCCAACCTATTCGTCTCCACAGTAAGGCGCTATCTTTCTCCTCCGTGATGCGGTACCACTGATTCTTTTCAGCATTACAAGTCTTTGACCTTCTTTGCTCACTTTCCGTGGAACACTTATATAAGATATTAGCACACTCGTCTGCAACTCTATGTTGTCATCTAATGAAGGCACAGGTATGCTAGATATATTGGCTATGAATATCTCTGGCCGGATGGTGTGGTATTTGATAGGTCTTTTGCATTTGGTTCGCGTTTGTGTATTTGAATGCAATACTGCATGATCACCACTTCTACCATTATGGGGGCGTGGTTTGATGGGAGTGACGTGCATGATTAAAAGACAATTGTATTATATGAGGCAAGATACCTGGTGTTAACAAACAAATATCCAACTCAGATATCCAGGTATTCCCACGTCTGTAGGTCATGGCACCAGGAAAAAGTGTGTCTTTCTTCTTTAGATTATTCAGTACTAGTAGATTGTTCTCACAACACAAATATAATGTCTTACGAGCATTTTCATTAGCCCGCCTCACTGGGTCCTTTGACGGTACATAGGCCTACGGCAAATTTGCCATCTGCAGATCATTCACTAGGTTCATACTGCTGGCCCCAAATCTCGCGTTCATATCACCGAGTAATAAGATATCCTTGTCTGGGTTCAATTTTATAATCTCCTGTATGTTAGTGTAACACTCAATGTCATAGTAAGGGGGGTCATGCGGTGGTATGTAGCAACCTCCATACAATGTATGAGGGTCAAATCTAAAGTTTATCCGCATTTGGTCGTTATTAGTGATATCCAATGATAAAATTTCACTGCACAAACTATTTTTGACTAATATTGCACAGCGGCCACGCAGACCATTTTTTGTATTGCTTAATATGGTCATATATCCCGGCATTGAAAAATTACCACTGGTTTTGATTTCAGACAAAAATACCACGTCATTTTTTACTAGCCACAAAAAAAACATTATTATTCTCTAGCTTGCTGCCTACACCATTTGTGTTCCATGATGCAATATGCTAATTTCTTGGACCACTTACCGAAAAGAAGGCTTCCAACAATCTATAACCACACCATCTCTTGTGAGAACACGTTTTTTTTTAATCTAGGTTTATGTTACATGTCTCGTTCTCTGGCCTGGCTCTCTCACTTTTTTCAGCATCCCTTAGACGCTTCCATTCCTTCCGTATCAGCGGGTGCTGGTATGTCTTCACGTAGATGGTTTTATATTCATCACCAGCATCTTTAAGTTTACTAGCACCTTTTAAGACGCTTGCTCTCTTGCTCTTGCTGCTAACGTTGAAAGTAACTAGGATTGGACGCTTCTGGCGCTCTCCTGATTTTCCAAGTCTTCTACAGGAGAAATCAGCATCAGTCATGCCAGCTTTTCCGAAGACGTTTTCACATTTATCTTGATCAGTTGATGCACCATCAAGTTCTCTACTCTCATCTACCCCAAAAATAACAATATCCAATTCGCGCTTTTCACTGTCCAACTCTTCCAGAAATCTTTGCTGCGTAGTGATTATAGATTTTTGCTCATCCACAGTTTCTTCTGCACGTTTCAGCCTGCACTCGATGTCGTCGATCTCACTAGTGGTGTTGTTTTTATACTCAATAAATTGGTCTTTCATAGAGGTTAAATCGCTCATCTGCTTTAGTACTTGGCTAACCTTATTTGCCAGTTTGACAATATTAGTGTTAATGTCTTTCAACGTTAATTCTCCGGTCACTGTTGAATTACCTACACAATCATTGTCTGCGTCATCAAGTGTTTTCAATAACATGTCAACAAGTTGATGTCAACTGTCAACTGTTGAATTACCTGCACAATCATTGTCTGCGTCATCAAGTGTTTTTAATAACATGTCAACAAGCCATTGTTTATATCAGTATAGTCACCTGTACACAAAAGTGTCACACTACACTATGCCTTGAACACCAATTGAACACTTTTGAAAGCTATACAACCAATACGTACAGTCAATATTCAGAATGTGATCGACCCATAACGTACAGTTAATATTCTGAATGCAGTGCACAACGTGTTCTGCCACAATATGAGCGTACTCAATTCACAAATGATCTCCAAAACTGGAAAAATCTGGATATATATTTACGGAAATAGTGTAATGTTCACACCCACGTTTGTTCAAAAATCAGGGTTTGATCACTCACGATTCCGTCGAAATTTGCTATTTTCTTTACCATTTTCAAAATCTGTTCACACACACCATTCACACGTCTCATATCATATACAATGGTCCGTGCAATGAGAATGGGCCGCGGGTTTCACTAGGCCGCTGACCGGGCGTTAGGGTGGGGAGTGACAGTGTTTATTCAGCAGTAACTGACTAGTGCACGAGCGTATTTCCTTACGGATTGGTGGGGCCTCTTACGTAACCACATACAAGGCGTTAGGGGAGGAGCGCGGCCGTGGACGCAGAGGTGTCAGGGTGGGGGAGGGTGGCACTGGCTCAGGAGAGGGGCTGTCCAGAGGGGCTGAGGTCGAGCCTTGACCATGGGGGCTTTGCAGTCAAGCCTCAAGAAAAAAAATTAAATACAAAATAAAATTTAAAATACATAACTACATAACAATGACCATAAAAAATATACGAGACATAAAATGAAATACTATAATATCTGCATAAAACCTGTGGAACTTGAAATGCAAAAATATACTCTGACTAGTATGATAATCATTTTGCTGATGTACTTTAAGTAGTTCTTTGCTCAGCAAAGCATAAACCGCAAAGTATTGTGACAAGTACTACCTTTGACAATCCATGTCTTTCTGACTATGAGCTAAAAAAGGCGTCGGATTACTACCCTCTCTAATACAAGCACTACATATCAATGATTATACATTGGGCGGGGTGGTTCAAATTGAAAAACTTCAGAAATATACGATGTCATTGTCGGTGTTATGTATTGACAACATTCTAAAATTTAGGCCGGTGATTTCAAATTCCTCTGAGCAGCATGTATGGAATACAAATGTTTACAAAAGTATAAAGCTGCCCATTTTTTAGAAACGACTCACAACTACAAATTACTTGGTATATGTTACAAATGTGTTAATACATAGATACTTGAAAATTTTGAAAAGGTAAGTGACGTGCTAATTCCGAACGCCACACTGTTGAAGCTGTGAAATTTAAATCTGACACAAATTTATTACGATGTTCATAGACTACCCACACATCTGAGTTATCATGGTTATTAGAATATCTCACTAATTTAATAGACCATCCACATAATTTGTGTTCGGATGTTAGGGTTTGATGTCCGCAAAATACCCACATGTTATTTGAGTTTAGAAAGCATTGTGAAATTAAACAACCGCAGATGTCTCTAACATTCAACAGTGTTCAACAGCACGACGTTAAATCAATGCTGCTGTAACATTGATCCAACGTCGTAGGATCAACGTTAAACCATCATTGATTCAACGTTTTGTGTCTGTTTGGTTAGAATAACCATTTCAATACACAGTCACCACAGATCTATTAACTGTAAGGACAATGTTTTCATTATCTAGATATTTATCGTCTGGACGATGACTCCAAGCACAGTGTGACAGATTTGCGAAAAATGCTGATAAAAAATCTCGGATCATGTTCCATACCCTCAATTATATCTTTGTTAACTAAATATCGAAATTCAAATAGTCTATGTATTGATTCACCTCGCTCAGCACAAGGCTTCGCACTTGGATTCACTTACCAGGCCATGATTCTACAGACATTATAGCAATAAACAAACTGCAGAAGATTGTACACAATTTTGAATTATTTTGTTGCATGATGTGATTTTTAGTGTTTTGCCCCACAATGAACCTTTTGTATCTCATATCCACACACATCGATGTATACACACCAACTGGAGTGCCCGCTAACATTTCTTTTACAAGTTCGAAATCTACACCTCGCACAATCAAACTTTTATTTTTATATTCTACTTCGACCGCTAGCCAATACTTAGCATCTGTATTGAGATAGTTAGCCATATCGGCTAGCGCATCTGGATAATCCTTAGCTAGATCATTATTCCAAGGAAATTGTTTACTGACTTCTCTTTCATTTTTAATAATAAGTCTTGGACGCAGACTGTTACCCACTACCCTAATCCCTACAACTTTCATAACATAATCTTGCACCATTGTTATGTCCAGATTGTGCCAATATTTACACTATCTTTACACCGATCTTTGTGATGAATCTTGAAGTGTTATAAACAACAATAACCTTTACCGACCTACAGCTTAGCTGTAACTGCTACAACGACAAGATTTCGGTATTACAGAGGGCAAAATTATTTTTAATAATTACAAACTGTGACAAAATAAATTATTAACAAGGGATAATTAAAATATTTTTTGATATGTATCATAACATGCGTAAAACATTTTTTATTCTCACATTTTTATATTTCTTGCTCGATCTGTAGTATTATTTATTATTACTATTACTGTAACCATGTCTTTTTTTTATAGTGATATATGTATATATGGCTGTATTATAATTTATTGTGATTATGTTTATATTTGGTGCTCAATCTATCGTATTCTTATTGTTCTAAACTCTAGACCAGTGGAATTAACGAAATTCGGTACAGGCAATCGCCCTGCTACCCTTGCCTGGTACTTCTCCCTTCTTCTTGACCAGTTGCCTGCAGCGGGTACCCGCTCACCCCATAGGTGTCAAGAGGGAGGGCGCGCTTTCACACCTCCCTCACAATCTGCCTGACTGGTGGGGTGGGGTGAACTGTCCACCAATGCTCCGTTCTGTCCGTAAATGTTCCGTCAAAATGTTCCGCGTTTTAGGTAGTCCCTTTAAAGCCCCTGGTGGCTCTAAAAAAGAAACAATTCAGAACAAGCGAACTTTCTTAATTTCACAAATCTGGATGAGACGCAATAGCTTCTAGGAACTTTCTATTTTTCAAATTATTAACTTTTAGATCATTCCACTCAAATTCAATCAAAATTACATAACTCTGACGTTTTTTCTCTGGGTATGCTGGATTATGGCGACGGCACACGGACAGTCAGGCAAACAACACGAGGTAAATTGATCACATTTTATCCAAAATTTAGAGAGTAACGAAGCATGGTGTCTTTAATGTCCACATGGCACAAATTATGCACACGGGGCGACAATTGTCGCACCGCAATATAAGTCATAGTGTCTCAAGTATTGATTTAATCGGCCCATGCTTGACCACTCAACCCAGAATTCACATTCTAAAAATTAGCGACCAGCATGTACTGTATTGTCCACTCTAGATTTCAGCATAGAGTGTAGAGTAAACAGGTCACACGTTGGACAGCCAAGCACAGAGGGCAATTTTAAGTATGTTAACATACTAAGTGAATTTAAATATGCACGAGAGACATAGGTTTGATAAAAGAAATGTCACAAATGTACATTCAAAGGAACTGCTAAATTACAACTTTATCGGCATTTTTTCTTCAGATTTTGTGAGATAAGACACGAGATACAGGGTAGCTACTCAACCGGCTGATTCAAACACCTGATTTAGACCACCGCGACCCTCTGTTTGCCGAGGGCGCATCTAAAATGCTTCTGTTTTCAGGTTCGTTGCCTCCCTTGCTAACCAGACATCTACAATGAGTAATATATACTAATGAAGAATTTGGAAAGGCTAAAAGCAGCTTTTAAACAAGCTTCGTTGCCTTTACCCCACTCTCAGGTGCTATGGTTCACTCAAACCTCTTTGTTAATTTCCAGCTCGAGAAGAAAGAAATTTCTAGTACTTACTAGTAAATAACTAATTTTAAAGGAAGAACCAGCCAAGCAGAGGAATGTATGGGGAAGCACATCCCAAGAAAACATAAATATAGCCGCTAGATTGATCCTCGATGCTGACTTTTCAATTCGAAGTAAATTATTATTCAGTGAGCTGAAATGTGTTCCCTTTTCAGAAATCGTTTAATTTCACCAGTTTAGTCTTGTTTTTAAATGAATTAATAATATTGTTCCCATTTACTTACACAATATGTTTCGCCCCAAATCCAATAATCATACGTATTTGTTGAGATCTTCTGGGACTGGCCAATTAGACGTACCGAGACAACACACCAGAAGTTTATCGCTTGTTGGTCCTAAATTGTGGAACAATTTAAATTTATAAAGAAATACGGAATCTAGTTTTCAATCTAAGCTTAAAAACATGTTTTGTTATGTAATAATAAATGAACATAATGTTAACAGCTACAATATTTATGTATGTCTACAATCAATATGAATTGTCACATTTTCAACATGTTTATACCATTCTAGCTTTTTTAAATGTTCATTGTTCTGTAATTATGTTATGTCCATATTCATGTATGTATCCATTATTATGTCTACATTGTATATATATGATTTTTTCAGAGGGCCTCACCCTCTATAAATCAAGATTATTATTATCATTATTTGTATTATTATTTGAACTTTGAATTTTCTACTGCAGCAGCCCTCCATTGTGGAGTACGAGCCCGGGGGGAGGGGGGGATTGAGGCTGGCAGATCTAGTCGACAAGCTGTCTCTTGAACGCTGCCACACTTTTCGTTTCTATGGCAGCTGCCGGAAGAGAATTCGAGGCAGGAATAGTTCGATGCCAAAATGAACTTAGTCCCAGCGTGGTGTTAGCTCTGATGTGTTTATAGACCTGATAGTGTCCACCACGTGTTCTCTTATCTGCTAGGATTAAACGGTCATTGATAAGAATTCCGACTAGCTCATTCCATAAAAATATAGAATTTTTTCGTCTTGTTTTCAAGTCATTCCGGCCCAGGTTCTGGCTGTTTGTCTATAATTTTGGGTGACAAATCTAGCTGCTAATCTTTGTATTGTTTCTAATTTGCCAATGTCTTTTTGTCTAAAGGTAACCCAAACTGCTGAAGAGTATTCTAAAGATGATCTCACCAGGGAGAAATAGGCAGTCTCCCTTAGTTCAGGGCGACATGCATTCAAGTTCCTCCGAATGAAGCCCAGAGTGCAATTTGCTAATTTTGCTAAGGTGGGCCTCCCATTCCAGGGCCTCGCTAAGGCAAACACCAAGATATGGTGTTGATGAAAGGTTCGCTAGTGTTTCGTCTTTAAGGGTGTATGGAATTCCACTTTTTTTATATTTCTGCCTGGGCAACCTCAAGACCGAGCATTTCGAGGGGTTGAAACACATCCCCCATCGATCTGACCAGTCCTGTGACGCATTTAGGTCTCTCTGCAGGTTCTCCTGATCTGCTCGACATGTTATAGGGCGATACAGAAGGCAGTTATCTGCAAAGATAAGAACCTGCGAGGAGACCATGGGAGGGAGGTCATTGATATAGGTCAAAAAGAGTGGGGGTCCGAGAACAGTACCCTGCGGCACACCAGACTTCACGCGGACTAATTCTGCCAACGGCCACTACTTTTTAATCCAGTTTAGAGCTGTTCCCCAAATTCCGTAGTGGTCGAGTTTGTGTAAGAGGTGTTGTTCGGGTACACCGTCAAAGGCCTTACTAAAATCTAAGACAATAACATCTTTTTGTGTCTCAATTTCATTTTTCAAATAAATTCATCAGTTGTAATCAAAAGCTGTTTTTTGCAAGAGTGTTTTGATAGAAAGTCGTGCTGTACAGGTGTTAAAATTTTGTTTTTCGAAAAGTGGTACATAATTTGCTTACAGACGATGTGTTTGAGTTATTTGGCACAAACACATGTGAGGGATGTCTGCCTGTAGTTTACCAGAGAGTGCCGATCCCATTTTTCGAAAACTCTGACTGGGGCAACATTAGCTTCTACACATACATCTGGTAATTTGCTCGTCTGTAGAGATTGATCACAAATAATTTGAGGAAAGGGAGATATTTCGTTGGCAGCATTCTTCAGAATGAAATTTGGGAATTTGTCCGGTCCGAATGCCTTTCCGCCAATTAAACCCTAAGTAATTTAGTTGAACCTTGAACTGTAATTTCGAATTTAGGCATTTCAATACTCGGTGGTTATAGTAATTTAGGTATATTTGTGATGTCTTCCGAGGTATAAACAGAGCAAAATTGGTTGTTTAGTATTTCGGCCCTACGTCTGCTATCTGAATACAGCTGGTCGTTTTCCTTCAAGGGAGAGACACAATTTCCATCCTGATGTTTAGATTTAATATAACGCCTAAGTCTTTTGATTTTTTTTTTGTCCTAAAGATTCTGAAAGTTTGTTTTTTTAAAAAAAAAGACCACCTGCCAGACTTTATGGCACGCTGGGTCTGCGGTTTACATAATTTATACTTTACTCAAAGGTCAGCCGTATTCGCACGCTTGGCTTTACTATTTAGAGATGGGTTTTTTCCAAATAGATGCGAGGGTTGATTTGGATAGCCAAGGTTGATTGTCCCGAGGGGAAGTCATTTTAGTTGGTATAAATTTATCCAGTCATTGAATTAGGATGGATTTAAGCTTCAACTAATTTTTATTAACGGCCGGGACTGTTGTCTGAAAAGGAGGTTCCAGCAGCTCCTAATTTTTTGCCTGATAGCTTCCCAATTAGCATTTTTGAACTGACGCATTGGCAGAGTTTTGTACGGCACTACTGTAACGGCAGTCAATATACAGCTGGGTCACAACAGCTTAGTGATCCGAGATTCAAGTCACACTATCAGAAGATTTCATCAAACTTGGTTTATTTGTGATCAAGAGGTCTAAAATAGTTTCTTCTCCAGTACGTTCTTTATGAATTTGGGCCAAGGCATGTGTATCAATACTTGACAAAAGCAGCTCACATAAGGATTTGTTTGCTGCTTTTGGATTCACTACCCCCATTGTCCCAGTCAATGCCAGGTAGGTTGAAATCACCACCCAGGACAATGGGTCTCAGGGTCTGATTTCATTTTTTTGGCAATATGTCTAAAAAATTCACATGTCTTCTGAAGTACCAATTTTGGGGTCAGGAGGTCTATATAAACACCTGAGGGTTAACGTTTTGATATCCGAGTTTAGCCCATGAAATTTCGCAGTTCGTTTTTAAATCTGGATGGAGGGTCATGTCATAATGTTTTCTGACAGCAATAACTAGAGGCTGACGGCACTGAAGTAGAGCTTGTGCCGGGCTTCAGGGTCATTGTTTTAACCCTTTAACCGCCGGTGTCACATATATTCGGGTTTTCATTTTTTATTAGCACATTAAGTAACACATTTGTTAAAAACAAGACTACATAAGTCCAGGAGCTCCCGCTCCGAATTAGAATTTGATTTAAGCAATTTTGTGTAGGGTTATTAATGTAGTCCTAGTCTAGGTCAAAAATCAAGACGCAAGACAACTAGGTCTAAGAAGCGCAGTCTAAGAGTAAGATAAGAACTAGACAGTCTGTCAGAGATTGCAAACCTCCATTGAAATTAATGATCCTAATCAGTATCCCAGTAATGGTATACCTATCTGGCACGGTTTACCCGATATCAGGCCAATCGAGTTAACTAATAGCTGATTTACCGTCATTTTGAATTCGATATATATTAGTTAAAAACTTAGGATGCATCCTCCCCAGAAACCTCAAATTTTGTTTTATAGTAATGGACTAACATCTAACACAGTTTGCAAAATATTGGGCATGTGAAAGTAAATAATGGCCGATAGGGGGCCATTTTGAATTTGATCGGGTCAGAATTTTTCAAGATGCATCCTCAGCTGAAATCTCACATTTCATTCTATAGTAATCGTCTAGCTATCTAGCACGGTTTACCAAATATCGGCCACGTGAAAGTGAATAATGGCCTAAATGCGGCCATTTTGAATTTGATCAAGTCAAAATTTTCCAAGATGCATCCTCAGCTGAAATCTCACATTTCATTCTATAGTAATGGTCTAGCCATCTAGCACGGTTTACCAAATATCGCCCATGTGAAAGTAAATAGTGGCCGATAGGCGGCCATTTTGAATTCGATTGAGTCAAAAGTTTTTAAAAGGCATCCTCTCCCGAAACGTCACATTTTGTTTTATAGTAATGGTCTAGCTATCTAGCACGGTTTACCGGATATCAGGCCTATCGAGTTAAATAATGCTGATTGTCGGCCATTTTGACATTCGTAAGTTAAAAATTTTCAGGGTGCATCCTCCCCCGAAAACTCACACTTTGTTTTATAGTAATCAGGTAATGGTCTAGCCATCTAGCACGGTTTACCAAATATCAGCCATGTAAAAATGAATAATGGCCGAAAAGGCGGCCATTTTAAATTTGATCAAGTCAATTTTTTTCAAGATGCATCCTCATCTGAAATATCACATTTCGTTTTACAGTAATGGTCTAGCCATCTAGCACGGTTGACCAAATAACGGCCATGTGAAAGTGAATAATGGCCGATAACCGGCCATTTTGAATTTTATCAAGTCGAATTTTTTCAAGATGCATCCTCTCCTGAAATCACACATTTTGTTTTATAGTAATGGTCTAGCCATCTAGCACGGTTTACCAAAAAACGGCCATGTGAAAGTGAATAATGGCCGATTTGCGGCCATTTTGAACTTGGACGAGTTGAATTTTTTCAAAATGCATCCTCTCCTGAAGCCTTACAAATTGTTTTATAGTAATGGTGTAGATATCCTGAGCGGTTTTCATGATATTCCACAATATTAGGCCTGTCAAGGTGAATAATGGCCGATAGGCGGCCATTTTGAATTAAATCAACTTGAAATTTTTCAAGATGCATCCTCTCCTGAAACCTTACAGTTTATTTGATATTAATGGTGTAGCTATCTTGAGCGGTTTTCATGATATTCCGCAATATCAGGCCTGTCGAGGTGAATAATGGCCGATAGGCGGCCATTTTTAATTTTATCGACTTGAAAATTTTCAAGATGCATCCTCTCCTGAAACCTCACAATTTGTTTTATAGTAATGGTGTAGCTATCTTGAGCGGTTTTCATGATATTCCGCAAAATCTTTCAGTCGGATTTACCGATGTTATAAATTAGGTCAAAGTGCTGGGTCAACTTCAAGGTCAAGGTCCAAAAACCTGAAAAGGCACAGCTAGGGACCTTAGAGAACATGTATGTGCAATATGACTGTCATCGGCCCAGTACTTTTCGAGATCTGCTCCGGAAACGAGGTGCGCGTCAAAACGTCTAAATAGGTCATAGTTCTGAACCAGAAGTAGGTCAAAGTTCAAATACCCAAAAGGCACAGCTAGACACCCTAGGGGTGTTGTGTGTAAAATTAGAAGACAATCGGACAAGTACTTTCAGAGATATGCTCCGGAAACGAATTGTTTGCGGACGGCCCAACGGCCCAACGCCGTAACATCATTATTTTCTCCTCTGCGACCTTGCGTATTGAATTCAGATTAAAAATATTTAAACCTGTCCATTATCCACCTGGAAGTAACCCACATACCAAAAATTGTTATCCTAGCTTATTTTCTTACAAAGTTATAGGCAAAAGAAGAAGCAAAAAAAAACGGAGGTAGAATCCATAGCTCCCTCCGTCTCACCTACGGTGACGGCGGGAGCTAATAAAATGTGACATCAACCAGCAACATTTGAAAACAGTTGACCTCCATTTGGTCGAATGTGAATAATTTTCACTCACTTGAAGTTGTGGATCGCGTCATCGAGACACAACTTCAAGTGGGTGAAAATTCAGATTGAATAATTTGGCGGTTAAAGGGTTAAGGGAAGCTAAGATGCAGCTGTTTCACAATTAAGCAACAAATACATTGGTCTAAATAAGGTGTTGAATCCGACAGTAGCTATGCTGTATCTCGTGTCTGACGTCGTCAGCTCAATGCTGTTTTCAATGTTTAGTCGTGGGGGGGGGGGGGGGGGGGTGGGTGGGTGGTGGTCATGCTTTACACGTGTAATGTTGTGAATTCCCGGCGAAATGAGCCATAGAGTGCACAGGGTTAGCCTTGATCTGTCACATCTATTTTTTACACCTCAAGTCGACACCTGTATTGATAGACTGCACATTGATTTCAGTGCACATAATAAACTCCTGATAAATACGCTCCCCCCAACTGCGTCTCTGTGTTTATTAGTAGGCCTATATCCGGTCTATTAGGGATAATCGGGTAGGCCTACCCTAATGAAAATAGGTCAAATCTGTGAAACTCAATGACCTCGACCTCCTTTGTTTTCACCGAGCTGGCTAATACAATGAAGTATGAGGGATGGTTCTTATATAACCTTGTTTTCACTGAGTGACGTCACTGCGTTTTACAAAATGAAGTATGGTTGAGGGGGTGCTATATAACCTTATTTTTACAGAGTGACGTCACTGCGCTTCACAGCTAGCTACTCCCTGTGTGACCCTGGGCTGGGACCAGGGACTGGAACTGTGGTGCAGTTCATTATTCAAAGCCGATCTATTAAACATAAACTGTTTATATTAACCTGACAGTTTGGATGGTATAGGCACATATGTTACTAGGCATACCCCACTCCGTTGACTAGACCCGGCCAAAATCGGTTGAAGCAGACCCCACTCTCGTGGGGATATTTTCAACCGACTGCATGTGGCTCTGTTATGATAAGACACGTTGATAGGTCTGTGATAATTACCCCGACCCCAAACAGATTCCTTGGATAGGAAAATGAGAGCATATAAAAAGTAGCACGCACGTTGGTGTTCTTCAAATATTTCTCCTCATATACAGGTTTAATTGATGCAGTAGCTTTTTTTTATTTCAAACAAATTATATCATGCTATGATAAACATTATGATATTGGCATGATTTCTCAATCAATACTATTCTCAATGGGGTCGCCGTATTCGACATTTCAAAATGGCCGCCACCCAGAAACACACATTTTCTTATTACTGGCCAACTAAATTGTGCACATTCGTCCACAAGCATGAAATTTTGCACACTTATATTTTTTGACCTGCTCAATTCAAATCAGCTGAGAGCCAAAGCCGATTCTCAAAGGGGTCGCCGTATTTGGCATTTCAAAATATCCGCCACCCCCCCCCCCCCCCCCCAAAAAAATTTATTTTCACTGGCCATGTAAATTACAAAAAACATTCGACGTTTTAGACGTTACTGGTGCATATTTAATAGTAACCACAACTAAGACTGACATAGTGTAAAATACAAGATGGCCGCCATTTAATAATTTGTGTACCAAACAAAATGTCTTTTATGTACAATCAAAACATTTTTCTAAAGATTTCGACACCAACGATTCTCTTGATGTTTAAGCCGATTTGTTGAGTAATATCGAATGGGATTGTCATATCGCAAAATCCCATATAGCCGCTTGTAAATAATCAGAATGAAAAATTTAAACTTAAAAGTGTTTTTATTTTACTCTTTGACATCGGCTAGTTTTAAGCCTTTCACTTAAAATTAGGATTTATTGCTCAACAAAAGCAGGCTTAAAACCATCAAAACAAACAAAAAAGCAACAAATCAATCCACACTGTATCAATAATACCACATGCTGTGTGCCTGTACTCATTAGCGTATACTACAGTAAGTATATTTATGCTATTCTTTAAGAAAAGAGTTGTTTCCAAACCTATAATTTGAGATCAAGATTTATTGATCAATGAGATCAGGCTTAATATGACCATCTAAACAAACAAACAAACAAACAAACAAACAAACAAACAAACAAACAAACAAACAAACAAACAAACAAACAAACTATAACAAAATAGCAATAATAATATATCACATGTTGTGACTGGAATTTCATGAACTGGAATTTAATGAACATTTTACTTTTTAAAAATAGGTTGTTTCCAATCTTATAGCTCGAGAGCAATATTGATCAATAAAACAAATCTGGTTTATGACCATCTAAACAAACAATATAACAAAAAGATTATTGGTCAACACAATCAGGCTTTTAACCATCAAAGCGAAAACTACAGCGGCCATTTTGAATTTCACCCATTTTAAAAAAAAACGCTCAGGGGTGACCAAAGTCTACCCGGCAGATTCTGAAAGTAGACATCCTGGGCTATAAAAATCAATCCAAAAAACTACATAAAAAATTCCAGGTTTGGCCGAAGAACCTGTTTGGCTTTAACATGTATAAGGAACTATTTTTATAATATAAAGAACTTACACTAAAAATTGTTGCCATGACTTTAAAGCCTATTTTCTCCATTTTTAATTTTCAAAATATTGACCCATTCGCGTCACTAAAATTGTCATAGCTCAGCTCCGGATTATCATAATCGTATGTGTTTGGTGTCATATTAAAGCTCCAGCTCTGTGCTATCCAATGGTACCATAAAACCCATATTGTATTTTTTCGACATGAGACTCCTCAGGGTTCCCCACAGAAAAAAAAATCATCCGGTCGTTCTCACAAAAATCTTAACTCAGCGCGCGAGCAGCGTAATAATACTGTTGCGCGCGATCACCAACGCGGTGACACTCTGGTGAGTGACAACGTGTCGTGGTGACTGGCAACGCTAAGGAGTGTTGGCCCGTCAACGCTGTTATCACACTCTCTAGTATTGCCAGCTCCGCCAGCGTCGCGCCAATGCCGGCTCAGCGCTGTTAGCGTGACATAACACTGTGACCTAACACTCACTTGCTGTCAGCTCTGCTTCCCAGCAAACACGAGACATCTACCCAATGTTGGTCCAATGCTGGGCCAGCGTCGTAGACGGTGGACCAACAGTGGGTCGATGTCTCGTGTCTGCTGGGACATCTATGTTATTTAGCATACAGCCCATGACGGGTGGCCAAGAGAGAGGGGGGTTATGGGGGGGGGTAGCACGTGTATGTGTACATTTTGTGTTCACTGTACACCGGCAATATACGAGCACACCAGTCTAACACGGACACGCTGATCGCTAAACCAACACAGTATGACACCAGAGGTATGACACTGGCGACAGGAATATTGGCTAATCAGCTGGATAACAGCCGGATGTGACCTATTACATGCTGGTCGGCATAAAATTCATCCGGTCGGGTTGCCGGCATTTCCGGCATTGTGGGGAACCCTGACTCCTTATGTACAGATGGGTCACATATGGTGAAGGTTGCTGATAAATAGGGATTAAATTTGAAATCAGTTATGTCAAAAACATAGAAAGCTCTTTTTAATGGCAATCATGTGACTTTGTTTGGCCACAATGGCCAGTAATAGGATAATCTGAATGGCGGCAATATAATTTTAAGACGTCCGGTTATGTAGCGATGGAAAACATGTTTCTGGGTGGCGGCCATCTTGGATTTTCGAATATAGTGATGACAGTCAATGCTACTGCCAAGTGAGCAACTGATTTGGAATCACTTTCTGTAAAAAAAAACATATAATTTGTTTTTATAATTGTAATTATGTGACTTTGGTTGGCTAGTAATCAGACAATTATTTTGAGGGGGCGGCAATTTTAAATTGTCAAATACGGCGTCCTCTCTGAGAATTGGTTTTGGCTTCCGGCAGATTTGAATTCAGCAGACTGTCCAAAACAATAAATGTGCAAATTTTCATGCTTTCAGTCAAATGTACACAATTCCACCCTAAATTCCCCCTAACAGTCCCGACTATTATCTATCATATGAATAACAGTTATTTCAGTTAATGCTATATAAAACAATTGGCACTGTAATACAAATAGTTGAGTACCGTAGATACTTCTCAACTCATTCATTGTGTTTATATTTATAGCTTTACTTTTGAATTTCATGATATTTCATGCTGAAAAATAACCTATTTTAAAATCGCTTTTCATGAAGAGTACTAAGTTCATTAAGTATGTGTATATCAATTTCTATATTTCATTTTTTCACATATAACGCAGAATTATGTATCGTTTTAATGATATTCCACAGATTTGAATCGATCTCTTTTAATGTATTTTTTAAAGAATAGTACCTAACCCCAATGATGATGATATATATATATATAGAGAGAGAGAGAGAGCTGGGCACACTAGATATTTATTTTCATGTGGTCTGGCGTTACTGCCTAATTATCACTTATCTCCCGTCTCGTCCCTGCTGTTTTATGGCCATTCAGTAACCGCAGTGCGATGCAGGGGTCGGGTGCATAAAAATTGTGCGGACGTATCGCAGATTTGCGATCTGCGATGACTCAGCGTCATCGCACACTCAGCGATTGCGTGCGGTGCATAAACCTCATAGCGAGCGTGCAAAAATGAGCGACAGCGATGCCCCCCCATTTCCCCCTTTTCTGCTCACATAAATCATTTAAACCCTCAAAATGACGAGGGTAGACCCTGTGATAAGGTGAAAAAAATAGATTGGATAAAGTTAAAGGTCATAAGAGGTCAAGATGTGGCATTATGATCCCCGATCAAATTTCAGCACCCCTGAGAATTAAACGTCTCCAATTTTCAGGAGAATTATAATTTACTCATCAAGTATCCCTTTCTATTAAAGTATATCTTAAAAAAATTGTTTTAGAAAAAATAGGAATGATCATATAATGATGATATTTTTACGGGATTTTGAATATTTGATAATAAAATATAATGTTATATACCACTATAAACAGCAGCGTGGTAATTAAAAAGTCAAAATAACGCGAGCCAATAACATTGAAGACATGTCCTTTAACCCCCCCCCCCATCCAGCCCCTCCCCCTTCCCCCACTCCCCATTTTTTATTATTTTTCAGTGACTTGTGTCTGGTGCATGCTTAGCTGGAGCGTAGTGCAGATTGATTATCTTTTTTTATACAGAAAATTACTGGTCGGTAACATAGATTAATTGTCGCAAAAAATAAATGCTAAAACAACAAAGCAGCCCCACACTAAGGATACAGTATTACCTTTCAGGTCTTACTTGTAACAAAAAGTGCGAAAATGTTGTCACCCTCATTAGACCCTTCAGTTGAACCTGAGGCAATTGTCGGTGATATATTTTGCTATTGGCTACTTCACTTTTGCTACGCAATTTTTTTGGACACCCCTTGAGTTGATCTATGGCTAAAATGTCCCAAAACTCACTAGCCATGTACTATACTTTGCCCTGATCAAATTCAATGGAGACGCATTCATTACATGCAAATGTATTGTTACCTCATACAATGTGCTGAAAGTTGGTTTAATTTCTCTGCAGTTTAATACAATTTTGCATAATTTGACAACCTATTACCTTCCTCTGTGACCAACGTGACTATCGGACATATTTGGTTTACTATTCCCTGATATCCTAATTGAGTTGTCCAGCATTGGAGTAGAGATGGTGTCGTGAATGCCTTCAATGGCAGATAATTTGGGGATACAGCTTTTTGTGCTTTCAATGTCTGATAATGAAATGCAATCAATCGGGCATTAAGTCACTTTTGTGCACATACAGGCTAAATTGGGCCAGGATAAACTCCTGAGGATGGCGAGATGACACTGCTCTCCAGACACAGGATTCGAAATTCAAACCCTGGAGGTCTGAGGCCGAGCACGCTACGTCACGGTCACGGAGGCTCCCCACAATACTGAGCTTTACGAGTGGATGGGGAAGAAACATTTTTGTTTCTTTCAAACCGCCGAGACCGGGAAACGAGCCCCGAACCACTACCATAGGCCCCCGCCCTTTAACATGTTTAATGTCTTGTAGCGGCCTTACTACGCATTTATTTGTGTGATAATCAATGTTACTGGCCAGTAATTTTAGAAAAAAAAATCATTTAATCGGCAATAAAAATTATTCAAGCTTAACCAGAGCAGGCAACAATACTTAATGAGCTGAGCATCAATGCAACCAACGGGTAGCAAACGCGAAGCGTTAGCACGTTGACACAAAATTGTTTTGATGTTGGGACAGCGTTGTGGATGGCGGACAAACTTTAGGTAAGCATTAATGTTGCATTTTTTGCTGGGAGGCTAATTGTGGCAATCGTGATGAGCAGATTTCCTCAGCCACGCCATGCATTTTGCTCAGAGGCTGCAGCCTGTGTACTTGTGGAGGAGGTGTTGAAGGATAGACATTCAAGGTAATTTGCTAGCGTTATTTAAAATTTTGGAACTACCACGTTACTGTTTATAGGGGTATAAAACATTATCTTTAACTATCAAATTTTCAAAATTCCGTATAAATGGAAATTATGACGGTTTTCTAGAAACTAAGTTTAAAGTCTACTAATATTCTAAATATATTTATTTAGACTGGTGATACAAAATTGTTTCCAAAAAACGCTAATAAGATAAACTTTAATAGAATGCAACACTTAATGAGTAAATTGTAATTCCTCAGAAAATATGAGACGTTTTAATTTTTAGGGTTGCTGAAATTTGATCAGGGAAAATGTTATGCCACATACTGACCTCTTGTGACCTCGAACTTTATCCAATGTAATTGATTTTTGTTACTTTGAGCGTCTAAATGATATTGTCATTACATGTATCATTAAATGTGAAATATTCCAAAAATCCTGAAAAAAATGAAATTATGTCGGTTTTCTTTGTAAGTTTACTAATTACTAGTATTGAATGTGGCTCTGATTGTACCAATAAACTATTTGATCACCCCTGATATTTCTAAAAAACCTTTTGTATATATAAAAAACTTCATTAGAAGAAAACGTTCACTAAATTAGGTAAATTGCAATTCCTTTAACAATTGGAAACGTTTTAATTATTAGGGGCGCTTAATTTTGGGCAAGGGTCATATTATTCCACATCTTGACCTCTGGTGACCTTCAACTTTATTCAATCATATTGGTTTGCCATCATCCGGTCACATGGTCTACACACATTTTGAGGGCTTTTCAGTGCTGATATGCCATTTTGAAGGCATAAGATCGTTACTTTTAGGCAGGGTTTCCATTATATTTTTGTATACAAAATCTTGAATATCTCACTTACTGCCGGATTGCAGAATGTCCACCGCGAGATACACAGCCATTTTGGTCGTTTGTCGCGAGCGTACATGACACAAACAAAATGCGTGGAGCTCTAAACATGCTAAAGTTAATATTTTTTGCGTCTACGGCAGCCTTGCCCTCGCCGCAGAATTAGACCGTTCCGGTCGCATATTCAGCGATGAAAACTGGCCGCAAATCTTTATGCACACGACTTTTTTGTAAACTAGCGATCAGCGACGAAAATCAGCCCGTTGCGACAGCGATAACGCTTTATGCACCCGACCCCTGGCTACATCTCGACTCAAATTGAGTCGTCGACCGTGTCCGGGCCATGGACTGACCCCAGTCAATGACAGGTAGGGGAAGGTACAAAAAACGTGTCTAGCAAACAATTTAGTAGCCTAGGCACATTGCATGCTAGTAGGCCTACTGCTATTTGCTCAGATGTGATGACAGTGTGTAGTGTTCAGATTGAAATAACTGAGTCAGGAGACAGATTAACTACTTCCACTGCCACAGTCGTTGAGTCAATGTTGATTTAATGCTATAGACCAGCGTAATAACAGTGTGAGACTACAGGACAACATTAATTAGACTCACTATAATGAAACTCACTATAATAGAACTCACAACTCGATAAGCCTAGATATATTGAGATTGCAAAGTTATCGATATAATTAGTGAGTTAAAAACTTGATGTTGAGTTGAAAACAATAATAGCCTAATTTAAATGTCACTTCTGGGGCTTTGCATATGGCTATGAAATTTATTAAGCATAACAGGATTAGGCTATGCATTGCCTGAGGGGTGTTTTTAAAGTTTTCAGAACGTATTCAGACTGTAGGCACCAGTAGGCCCTAGGCCTAAGTTTTTACTACAAATGAATTGTTGTTTTTTTGCTGGTTTAATGTTAGATCATCGTCTATGAAGCTCGCCCAACAATAATGCCACATCGAGTGAATATTTGTTTTGTTGGGCAGTGAGTGGCCGATAGGCATATTAAAAAGGCCCCATACATGTGTATTGACAGGCCAGCAAAGACAAGACGTTGAATCAAAGTTGGCTTAACGTTGGTCCAACGTCGTAGATGGTGGACAAACGTTGAATCAACGTCTCCTTTTGTCAGCTGAGTGTTGTTGTGTACAAGCTTCTGGGACAGACTGACCATACAGGCAAACACGCATACCGCTGGACAAACACATGCAGCCAGCGTTGTTTCAATGCTGGCACACCACCTACAACGTCAGCGTTGTCGTATTAGGCCTACTATTAATGACAGATGCACTTCCCAGCAAACACGAGCCGTTGATCCAATGTTGTTTCAATTTCGGGCCGACGTCGGAGACGGCGGGCCAACATTTAAACAACTTTGCATCATAGTAGGTCACGTGTCGTATACAGTACTGGCAGCTCGGTATTGCCCAGCCAACACAAAACATTTGTATAACATTTGTACAACGTTGGCCAAAAGTCTTCGACGTCGGCCCAACATTGTACAAATGGTATACAAATGCTTGTGTTTCTTGGGTGCTGTGCTAGCGAGGCAGGTCAAAGCACTGAGGGTCAAAGTGTATTGCTAAGGTCACGTGTCACACGTGACGTCACCTAACAGACATGGCTGACATTGATACAATACAGATAGGAATTGATGAGTCATTTATATCAGTGTTCATCTGATCAGCTGAGCCAAAATCTCAAAATCTGGTTTCGTGATGCAACAAAAAAAATTATTCTTAACACACACAGGGATTTAGATATGTTCCCAATTCCACAAATTTAAAGTTATTGCCGTGAAATTAATCATACAGAAAACCACTCAGACCCACATTGACCGAAAAAGTAGAGCAAATGCTCTACTAAAAACTCCTCCTCCGCTGGCTTCCGATCTTTACGGGAAACTTGGTATGCAAGAGGGCAAATTTTATTGGTAGTGGTATCCTTGTCAAGCCAAGTTTCAGTAAACGCAGCGTATTCTGCCAGAAAGCAAAACCTCCGATAAAAGCCGTATGTGGAGATTTAAAATATGTTAGTGGTATTGACGATTTTTCATTCTAATAGGCTACAATAATAGAAGTTTTACGGTAGTTTTGGAAAAATATTAGTATCTACTAGGTGCATATCTCCAGACAGGACGAGTTTCTTCAATATTCTCACACACACGCATCCTCGCAGTCAATCTAAACAGACACAGCATGTCGGAAGTAAACATTAGCACATGTGCATCAAGCTGCGCGCTCATCTGAGATGTGTGTCATGACAGGAAATTACCTTGGACATCGTCCCAGTAAAATTTTGAAGCCATACATTCATTATGTACGCAGCATAGTCCAACAACATAATGAAGGCCTAAGCAATAGGGCTTTATCCAGCCGGATTGAACAAATTCAGAGATGCTGTTTCGGCTAGTGTAAGTATACGTGGGCCTAGCATGATACGGCGTTGCAGCGACTAGTGGCAGCCAGGCATGCATTGTAGTCTAATGAACACACAACATCTGAAATCAGTTTGCACATCAATTCAAATACCATTGATCCATAGTTTTCACACCTGTCCCCATTTTTTTTAGTTAATCTTACTGTCATGGGAAAAAATAACTCTCGAAAATTGCATTTGCACTGTGATTGTCTAATATTTGGGAATAAGGCATTTAAAAAGGGAATCCTACTTCAAGTAAAGAAGACTGACTAAACTGAAACTGCGACTGGTACCGGCACATCTTCTATAGTTTCAGGTTCCAAAGCCTCAAGTACAGTGTGTTCTTGTTGTTGATACCGTTTTGTTGTTATGTAACACATCCCTGTACAGCCAGCGTACAAACAGACTGACAGTGAGACAGCAGTACACAAAATCCAAAATGAGTGATTTTAGCAAATTCATAATGAAATATAAATGTCCTCCGAGTACGTTATTGTAAATCCACTAAGATTGCTTGTATTGTTATTGTATGATCACTCATAACATATTCACAAATAAGACAAATAAGCAGGGGGTAATCATTGGGTTGGTGTTGTGGTCATCCATCACTCTATACCAGTCGTACCACGAAATAATGGGTATGCAGCGCTGGTAAATTGAAATTAGAGGAGGAAAAGACTGGATGGAGCCAAATTCCATAGCTCACTCCATCGTGCCTTCGGCAATGGTGAAATCTAATGATGATTTTTTGCATGAGTTGCTTTTTCCCAAAAGCGACGTAAAGCAATATTTTACTCCCACTACTACAACTACTAAACATTGGCTCAAATTCCATTAAAATTCCTTAAAGGCCCGTGCCCAGGCAAATGGCATGTCCTTGTTTGAACTCTGTTATATCTTTTTGAGTGTTTGTATGAGTGAAGGCACCATTCCGATAGATTACAACTTTTAGAAACATCGGTTGGTAAAGTAATCAGGTTTCGAAAAAGACAAATTATGACAAAATGTCGGTCATTACATTTTTGTCTTTTAGATCCACCCGTTTTTCAATGCCATGTTTTCCGTTTGCCAAGATTGACAGGAAAGTTGTATCGAGTCAACGATTTGATTATTTCCTTCTAAAGATTTTTTATATAATTTACTAGCCGTAATCTATGACAAAAAGTTCTTACCTCGTATTAGGATAAGTATGTAAGGTCTCAGATCGTCAAATACGTTGCTAGTTTAACTACAATGTCATCGGGAAATCTCAATTTTCAGAAGAGAAAGGTTCAAAACACTTAAATTCGTTCAATTGACATGTTTTACATCTTTGCAGGACATCGTGAACATCACCAAAATACACAGGTTATATTCATGGGATGTTCGTGGCTGGTGTAGTGACAAAAAAGAAGGGATTTTCCTCAGTGTTGATCCTTTCAAAGAAAAAAACAAATCAACATCGGACCCTTCATCTAGACCCCCAGCGGCTTGGGCAAAACCATTATAATAAAGAGATGGTTGTCATTAATTGTATGAAAATTCCTAAATACACCTTTATCGGGTACATATCTCTTTCAAATGGAGGGTGGAGAAAGATAATATAGATTTACGATGATATAAGCCTAAATAACACAAATTTAAACTTGTCAACTTTTTAAGTTCGGGGGCAGTTGGGCTTGTCACTTTAATGTGACTAAAGACATGCTGGAAAGAAGAACCATTGAAAAATCCTTGCTTAATCTTTCCAATTTCGCTGTTGTGAATTCCAAACCTGTTCTCTACTGGCTGCCGCTGCAAGAAACGAGGTGGGAAAATGAAAATGAATCGGGCTTTAGGCCACCTTTGTGCACATATAGGCTAAACTGGGCCAGGAGAACCTCCTGAGGATGGTGAGATGATTGAGATGACACTGTCCTCCAGACACAGAATTCGAAATGAGAGCACTGGCGGTCTGAGGCCGAGCACGCTACCTCTCGGTCACGGAGGCTCCCCACAATACTGAAACGAGGTGGGATCATGCAGCACTGACAGTATTGGTGACGTCAGGCACCCTCGTGCAACCGTGGGTCAAAAAAGAACATGGTTTTTCAAATATATCTTGCAATTGCTGGCTAACCAGGGAGCTTACCCATAATTAAATGAATATTTCGGAGATAAGGTATTTTGATATTAACTGTCATATTTACCGGGCGAATATTAAAGTCTATACTCTGGCGTACATCTTGGATATGCATCACACATCACACCTGGGGTGAATAGTAGACATTTTCATAGCAAGTTCATTGTTATCTTTATTATAGAAAAATGCAGTGGTTAATAGAACAGTTATTAAAAAGTTACAAAACTAAAATGTAATCAAACAAGAAAAGGATACAAAGTATGTATTTTATTACTGGATGATTGTAATTTGCTTTCTGCAGGTAAGACAATACTTCTAATGCTGGCTGTCGTACCATCAAGTTGTTTTCATTGAAAGATTTGCACTAAAATAAAATAATATAGAAGTACAGGTCTGAGAAGCAATATTGAAGAAACATGATCATAAAGGTTTCACAAAGGTAAGAAAACAGTAACATAATTTTTTCAACAATTCATTGAAACCGAATGCATCCATTTACCATTTGCTTTGTAATCTGGGTGAAACCCATCACTCATCTTCAAACTTGTCAGTCTCGGAGCTATTGACAGGTAATGTACATTGTAATAAATCAAAGTAATCACTTATTTATGTTTGTCTCATTGCCCAAAAAACTCAAATTTCTAAGTAGAAAGTGGATGTGGTTACCCCACTTGGAACAGCTCTAATCTTCAAACAGTATACAGAGATCAGAGGAGTTGCGTTCATGATAAAATGCCCTAGAATGATCTTTTCGGGTGTGGCTAATAAACTTTTTTATCTGCCCTTTCTTTTTTTGTGGCTAAAACTAACATGGCGAGTGAGTATAATAGAAGCCCAGCCAAGCCCGTGGGATGTGTGTGTATGTACAATAAGAAAGAAATCTACCAAGCCAAACTTTAGAAATATGCTGCGGAAATTAGATTTAATCCTAACATATTTTGGCTCAGAGATGTGGGTCAAAAAAGGTCAAATATTATAATCCCAAAAAAACACACATGCTCCAGAAAAGAGCTATAGGGTCAGATATAGAAAGATAGATAGATATGACATAGTTACAAGTCATAAATATATATGTGCATCATAACATGTGCAACAGGGTTAGGATGGTTAGTTCTGTAAAATCACATGTAAATCGACATGATATGTACACTTAAAATCAGGCTTGCCATTTATATATTTAAACCACAATATGTAATGATTTCGGCTGACACATCTTCAAAATCAGGTAAATAAACTATATATATGGAAACAATTTTCCAGGCACATAGGCTGCGGTGGAGCAGGAAGTGGAAAATTACTAAACACTAAAGCATCCCGATAGCAACCAGGGATGCTTATGTACAGTATTCTCAAGTATGCATCTAGCATAAATTATGAGAAATTGAACAAAAATTAAGCTAACTTTTGAGCACTAAAAGCAAATTTATCTACACCTACAGCAGTAGAAAAAATTCCACTCACTATTAGGCATTCATTTGCTATTAGTAATACTTAGTTGTTCTTTGACGAGTGAGCACCTCACTTTTGTAGAATTGGCAGTAATTTATTATTTATTAACTAGGTTGTTCATTATATATTCAGTATATTTTATTAGACAAATATTTACGTTCAACCAACCATATTGTAAAAGTGTGGATGCATGCCTTGACTGAGCCATCTGGAGAAATCTTCTGGAGGAACAGTATAAAATAAACCTTGTGTCTGCATTCCATGTTTTGCCTGGATGATAACATAAATCATAATTGTACATGTATTTGCATTGTTGAATTTTGAGCTACATGTAGGCCTACTTGTGTAAGTGATTGACTTCTACATAGACAAACTGTCTGCATCTTTAAACAACAAACAACAGTAACCAGGCTAATAGGCTAGGTCTAAGAGTAAGATTAATAACTAGACAGTTAGTCAGAGACAAGCCGCCATCGAAAATTAATTATCTAAATCCGGATCGAAATCCGGAGCACTTCCACAATTTAATAGATTGGTCCTTGGCCCGAGATACCTCTAAAAAAGTTTCATGCAAATCTGTGGTATCTGGTTCAGTTTCGGATCATAATCCAGATCCATCCCCAAAATCTACCCAATTGTTCACTGGCTCGAAACACAGCTCTGGTAAAAATTTCATCCCAATCCGTTTGTTACTTTCAAGTAATCTGACGAACAGACATAGAGACCACAAAACAACCAACCAACCAACCAACCAACCAGCCAACCAACCAACCAACCAACAGTAAAGGTCTAGCTTACTACTACGGTTTGCCAGATAATATACAAGTCGGCCATTTTCAATTTGATCAGGCTAAATTTGTTCAGGGCATATCCCTGTCTGAAATCTCACATTTTGTTTCATAGTAATGGTCCAGCTATCTAGCACGGTTTACCTAATGTGATGCATTTTTAAGTTAACAATGGCCAATAGTCGGCCATCTTGAATGTGAGCAAGTCGAAATTTTTCACGGCACATCCTCCCCTGAAACCTCACATTTTACTTATTAGTAATGGTCTGGCCATCTAGCACGGTTTGCCAAATATCTGGCTATGAGACTAAATAATGGTCGATTACCGGCCATTTTGAATTTAATCAAGGAAAAATTTGTCAGGGTGCAACCTCCTCTGAAACCTCACATATTGTTTTGTAGTAGTGGTCTAGCTATCTTCAGCGGTTTTCATGATATTCCTCAAAATGTTTCAATTGTATATATTAATGTTATAAACTAGGCCAAAGTGCATCAAGGTCAAGGTACAAAAACCTGCAAAAGCCCAACTAGAGACCTTAGAAATCATATATGTGCAATATGACTGTAATCCACCCAGTATTTTTTGGAATTTGCTCCGGAAACGGAGTGTATGTCAAAACATCTAAATAGGTCATAGTACCAAACCAAAAGTAGGGAAAAGTTCATATACCCGAAAAGGCACACCTAGACCTCCTAGGAGTTGTGTGTAAAATGAAGACAATCGAAGAGTAGAAACTGAGATATGCTCAAAAAAAATAGTGACAGACGGCCCAACGACCCTCCGTAGCATCATTCAGTAGTAGTAGTAGTAAATCATTGCTTTACGTCACTTTTCGGCACAAAAGGTCTTTTAAGTGACATTGTAATACGATAAAAACGTTGTAGTCAATTGATGAGATGAATGATGTACAGATGATGATGTGAGGGTGGGGGTGATAGGGCATGGTGGGTTATTGGGAGCGTTTTACTTTGCTCACCCGATAAGGGGTTCTGGGCATGTCTAGGGGGTATGGATATACCCGCAGACATGCCCAGACGGCCGGAGACTTGGGTTTCGCTGTGCAATTTAATGCTGAAACACCGTGGCATTTCGCTCAGCTCCGCTATCCTCAGGTCGGATAGACTAGTGCTTCCGTACAATGCCGTACACAGCATCCAACAGACGAAACAGATCCCTTAATGACCCTCCCCGGATGGGGACAAAAAGTACTACTACTAGCAATCATCCCAGTACCCCAGTTAAGTTGTAGCGTTACAGCTGATACAAGGCGGGATGCATAAAGACATAGCAATACTGTAGCAATCAAAGACTTTAGATAAATCTAACAACGAGTTTTATTTGTTAAGCAACTGGCAGTTAAAACTGCTCAATGTGTCGAACTATGGAGGCAAAATGTTGATCTTAAGAATAATAAAGAGAATAACATGAGTCGTCCAATTACTCCTCCTCATTAGCAGCATCGAGAACCGATCAGATGTGAACCTACGAAACTGAAAGACACACTGGTGGTCCGTAGTTCAATTATCAGACACCTATATGAGCGAGACATGGATGACACGACGGTAAACAACTGGTAAAGTCAATTTCCGGGGCTTTATTAAAAGATATAATTAAGAAGTGTTAGTGTTTCATCTAGCTCTTTCTAACATGGCGCAGCGCCATGTTGTCTTTTGTGAGCGCCATTGTGCCCTTCATGAGGGCCATATTGTCTTTCATGAGTGCCATGTTTCCCTCCATGTGCGTCATGTTGCCCTTCTAATATTCAGAAAGGGAAATGCCTCTTTAACCTATTGATACGTCATATTCAACCCATCCAGGCCATTGTGACAGTGAAAAACACCCCAGCCACTGATGTCACACGCTCATGATCACGTCCTTCAAGTTTTTACTACTTGTTCACTACGCTCTTACTACGTCCAACCAATTCGCACCACGCGCTCAGCACGCATTTACCACATAGGCACTGGGTTCTCCGATCTCCCATAGTAAATTTGTAAAAGTGGAAAACATTAATTGCTAATTAATTAATTAATTAATCGTTTATTAATTGTTAATTAATTAATTAATTAATAATAAACCTTATATTTTAAAACCTTATATTTCATAATTAAGTGCTAGATTAATTACGCTTGACACGGACATTTCACGGATTAACCAACCACCGAATAACTTTAAAAAATTTGTATCCTAATAAAAAAAACGAGAAAAAAAAATTAACAAACGACCAATCGAGCAAACGAAAAGACAAGATGAAGTTCGGGGTAGAAATATTAGGGTAAGAATATTGTACTGTGTATTTGGGTATATTGCACTACTTCATATATATAAAATTAATTTAATATTATTGCCTATGGAACAGATCTGACAAAAACAAAACTTTTCAATTTTATTTTACAATGAGCATGATGAGTAGAATTTTAGATACATAAATAACTATAAAATATAACTAGAAAGAGTTGTTCGGAAACGTGCAAGAAAGCAGCCCTCCGTTATCGCCAGTCGACCATTTCAAATTTTATATAGATCAGCAAACTTTCCCAAGGTTTATTTTATATCACCGCTTTAGCTACTATGCAACATTTCCGAGATAATGAGAAAAAACAATTAAAAATGACCGTCAGTCGGACATTTTGGATTTTATTTCTGCAAAAATTTTCATGGGTTATCCTTGTGTGAGTCCTCACATTTTGTTCTATCTGCTTGGTGTAGCTATTTTGCTTTGATTTTGAGTTGCGTAAATATCACAAAATTACTCGAATTCAAAATGGCCACTAGACCGCCATTTTAAAACTGTTTGCTTCCAAAAATTAATCAGGCCATTGACTGACATTGCTGTGCATATTTGCCAAATAAAAAAAAGATCTGCTGGAAACTTTTTCCTGAAATGCGCTAACAAGTATGTCTTTGTTAGTGGCCCTAGTTATTAAAGGGTTGATAATTTTGGAATAAAAATGTCACTAAAAATCCCATGGTTGTATCTGATGGCTATGTGAAGTATGAGGAAGCAGAAGTTGATAGATCAGCTATCATGCAAGATTTCCAAGATAATGAGAAAAAAGTTTAAAATGGCAGACTGTCGGCCATTTTGGATTTCATTGGTGCGAAATTTGTCATGGGTTATCCTTGTGTGAGACATTACATTTTGTTTTACATTCATGGTCCAGCTATTTTTCTTTTTTTTTGAGTTACGTAAATATCACAAAATTATTAAAATTCAAAATGGCCACTAAGCGGCAATTTTGAAACTGTTTACTCCTAAAAATTAATCAGGTCATTGGCAGACATAGTTGAACATATTTGCCAAATTAAAAGAAGATCTGATGGAAACTTTTTCCTGAAACGCGCTAACGAGCTTTTTTTCGTTAGTGGCCATAATAATTATAGGGTTGATGATATGGGAATAAAAATGTCACCAAAAATCCCCTGGTGGTATCTAATGGCTATGTGAAGTATGGGGAAGCAGAAGTTGATATATCAGCTATCATGCAAGATTTCCAAGATGATGAGAACAAAAATTTTAAATGGCCGACTGGCGGCCATTTTGGATTTTATTGGTGCGAAATTTGTCATGGGTTATCCTTGTGTGAGACATTACATTTTGTTTTACATTCATGGTCCAGCTTTTTTTCTTTTTTTTTGAGTTACGTAAATATCACAAAATTATGAGAATACAAAATGGCCACTAAACGGCTATTTTGAAATTGTTTGTTCTTAAAAGTTAAGCAGGTCATGGCTGACATAGCTGAACATATTTGTCAAATTAAAAGAAGATCTGATGGAAACTTTTTCCTGAAACGCGCTAACGAGCTTTTCTTCGTTAGTGGCCATAGTAATTAAAGGGTTGATGATATGAGAATCAAAATGTCACCAAAACAATTCCCCAGTGGTATATGATGACTATGTGAAGTATGAGGAAGCAGAAGTTTATAGATTAGTAGCTATGTTGAAAACAAATAACTGCGGCGGCGGCGGCGGCGGCGGACAGTGTTACATCTTCATTTTTCAGATTTATTATTCATTTTAGCGATAAAATGTCATCATAATCTGAATCATTAGAAAATATTACAGCATTAGTTATACTAACGTAATAATCTTAATGGTACATGGTTATCTAAAGTGATGATCTGAAGAATTAAAACCAGTATTTATACTACGTTATCTGACCGCTATGTGGACGCAGTGACAACCTGATATGTACAGACGTGCCCAAGACCTAATAAGCACCGTTAGAACGTAATAAGGACGTAATGCAGTCTTCTGGGACCTGGTATGGACGTACAGTGGTCATAGTACAAGCGCGGGTTAGTCTCGGTTGACGTAGAAAGAACGTAGTGACAGCCTGGTAACCACTCCGTGGACTTGGAAAGAAGCAGTGATAACGCAGTAAGAACGTCATAAAAAGGGCATGCAATCTTCCCTGTCCATGCCAGGCTTGTACTACATCAATCAAGTTGTAACGAGGTTTTGGTTACGTCGTTACTGGGTCAATAGCGTTGTTACTACGTCCTTATGAAGACCGCATGGCGTTCTGGCCCGACTACGTCCTTGCTACGTAAATTTTGAACATGTTCAATGTTCCTCCACGTCCTCAACGTCCATGGAGACCATATCATGTCCTAATCGGTTTCTACTGCGTTCCCACGACGTTGTGCAAGTCTTTACTGAGTTGTGTCGTTTTTTTGTGGACGTGGTAGGAACGTGGCCTGGTGTGACGGAAGCATAGTGTTGTTTTCTCATGGAAGGTTAAAAAATAACGGCGCCGCAGCACTATTGGTCTCAGTTGACGTAGGAAGAACGTAGTGACAACTAGGTAACAACTCCGTGGACTTGGAAAGAACGCAGTTATAACCCAGTAAAAACGTCCTCAGAATGGCATGCAATATTTTCCGTCCATGCCACGCTTGTACTACGTCAATCAATTTTCACAATGTTTTGGTTACGTCGTTACTACGTCAATACCGTTGTTATTACGTCCTTATGAGGACGATAGTAGTTTCACATTAAAACGTAATTGTAATAATAAAAATGAAAAAAAAGATGGCCGCTTTCTCGCCAATTCTGTCAAATGTAAATATGTAGCACTGACCGGACTACGACGCTGAATTGTGTACAGCCGCTGTCCTGCCACGGACTTTAACGGTGCCCAGTTCGAGGTTAAATCGCAAATCGCCGACTTACCTACAAATGTATACGTCTTCACTACCATATTTGCCTCATATCTGTGAGGATTTTTGATTGTTAGAAAGTAAAAGTATGTTTATATTCCAGTTATTTATCCAAAACTGCACTTGGAGGCTCCTCGTGATCTCGGTTGGAGTGGGGTGTTAAGGCGAGACTTTATGAGATAGGTAATATAGTCAGGTAACATAGTCGAACATGACGTCATCACGCATGTGCATTTGCGGTTCGGCGCATGTGTTGTTGTGTTTATATTTACTTCAAGCAGTTTTGAGCATGCGCATTTGGGGACGATTTCTCCTCAAATAGATCTATGTCCCTTATGTCGCACACTCAAAGATTGATGCAAGATATATCGCCGCGAATTGTAGTTGTATTTTACTTAAATTCGAGGCCGATATGTCACATATAAACTCAAGAATCACAGGGATGTCATTAATATATTTATTTATAAGTAAGATGATGTTAGATTGGCCCTAGTTCATCAAAATGAGTGCAGAGTGGCAATTTGAAGTTGGTACCAAAGCCACTTTGATACTCAATTCACGGCTCTGTGGCTCGCTGCGCTCGCCCAGGGCCGTTGTTTACTCGGCTAGTAAATATGCAGTCATCAAACAAAGTCATGTAATACATGGTTTTATGGGTTCTATGGTATGTGGAATTTATTCCTGATGTTATTCTATCAGTAACATAATTGTAATCATAAAAATTTCAATATTGGACATTTTTAAACAAAAAAAGGTCATGTGACATCTGACATCACCTATTCTAGTTTAAACTCCATTTATTTTTCAAGGATTACAAACAGCACTTAGTGCCACGAGTTGCTCTCCTTCACAACAATACACATATAATAATAAAGATATAACAATGGCAATAATAATAGTAATAATAATAATACAAGAGGTAAAATGATAGTTAGAACATGAAGATGATATGATGAAACAAATTTACCATGAGATGGTGGTGTCACTGTGGAAAAACAAACATTTGCATAAAGTATTTCAAAATAATAAAATTAACCAAATCTACCTGATGCTGGTAAAAATTCTTGAATTAATTTAAATATAGTGAGGTTTTCAGACAAATTTAAGGCATTTGAGACATACAGTAAGATTTGCTCAAGATGTTTTTGAGGTCTGAATAAATATTCAGGTAAAATTTGATGTAATGACTGAATCAGTGTCTGACGAGGGACAGCATAGGCTGGGCAATGGAACAATAAGTGTGCAATATCCTCTCTTCTTGCTCCACACTTGTCACACCACATGTTATCAACAAAGTTATATTGAAAACGCTGAAAATTTAGGGCGCTTAGCACAAATCTTATACGTGTGTGATTAACCGCTGCTTTGCCGATAAAACGAGAGTATGTAGGATCCTGACTTCGTTTAGTTTAGGTGGCAGTTATCCCCGGCTTCTCGGACGCGGGAAGCTGTGGACGACCGCCTCGTTTTCGTACCTTGGTGACGGGCACACACAATTGCAGCCCGTGCGGCATTGGTACTTTTCCCACACGTCAGACGTTACACTCGGCGACTACGGACGTACCGTAGGTCGCTCTCGCTAAGTCAAACAGGACGTGCCGTGCGCGGAGGTTGTGCTTTGTTGTTGCCAGATGTCTAACGAATAAACATGACAAGTGGAGAAAGAGTTTTATGATTTATTTGGAACCGCCGACTCGACAGGGAAGGAAGTTTGAGTTGAAATGGTGAAGATTGGGCAGTTTCCCTCGTCCGCCATTGCGACCCTACACGAGAGACTCCAACGGTCACTTACAGGTACTTTCGGCGCGAGGGGCTCTCCATCCCACCATACTGGAGCCCCCGACGTATCCCACCATACTGGTGACCCCTGACGACTGATAGTCTACGCAACAGTGTTTTCACCTAGACGCCAGTTGAAAACCGCTGTTTTCAAGGATAGTTTTGATTAAATTTTAAGGGATTTTTTGAAAAAAATCAATAGCATTTTTTTCATCAGGTACGTGAAAACTGTAGGTCATTCTTTATATGCCAGTTTAAATTAGTCAGAAAGAGTTATCAGAGGAGAAGCACGTTTTTTTACGTCGAAAACGGCGTAAATTTCTAATTTTTGGACGAAATCCCACGTGTTTGGCGCTTTTTCAAGATGGCGACCATGTCGGTTTCTCTAGAAGAATCCCGAAAATTATTCTCATAGACTTAGTCTATCATTTGTTAAATGTAAGAGTTTGTTAAATGCCTTCATCCTATTAATGCCACTGTAGCCGAATGGGAAGTGGGTATTTTCGGTAACTCAATTTTTTATCGTTGATTACCATAATTGGGTGACTCGATTTTAAAGTCCATAGACGAAGCCTCGTCATTTTTTCGATTTTTCAGCAAAATCGACAGAAATTATAAATATCGCTTCGACTCGGGTAACCTTTAATAGGTTTAGGGCCAAAATAAAATTGTTTCCCTAAATGAATGTCAATAAACGGTCTTATTTTGTCTGTTTAAAATATTCCCAGGACCTTAGGTCAATATTTTGTACTATTATCATATGTTATTTCAGAGAATGCTGAATATTGTACATGTATTTGGTACGTGAGCGCCATTTTGGACGCTGGTTCCCCTCACTTAGCTGGGCAAACACGTGTTCCGCCATAACCGGCATGCATTTGGACAGTGAACCTGTGTCGCCACATCACATTAGCAAAAATTAGGCCGCCATTTTGATTTGGTGGAGCTCATTCCTCACGTGTTCAAAATTTTACACGGACTAGTTGTAATAATTTTTTTTAAATTATTTATAAATTTTTCTTTTTCAAAACGATTGAAAGAGAGGAAATATAAATAAGTTGTTTCGAAAACGAAATTATAACACTAATTGTGTGAGATTTTTTGTTCACTTTAAAACGCCCTTCGGTGTTTGTAATCGCTCTAGCCTATTTAGCGCCTTATTTGGGCACGCAGTAGGTAATGAATATGCTAATGTGAGGCGAGACGGGGACGCTGATCATGTTTCTATGTACACACCGTTCCGCGAATGCCGTCACAGACAGGAAGCCACATGCTGTCTGCCGCACATGTTAGCAGCACCGACAATACATCATACACACACCCACCACAGACGAAATAAACACAACCGCTACGACGACAGCCGCTTTATACGTCAATCAATGAATCGAAGCGAGCGATTGATTCGGACGTTTATAAGAATGACTCAGTGATGAACGTGCCATTATAAAAAAAAAAAACGTGGAATGTTCATCACAGACATCATTTTTCAACGAAATGATATACTATATCATCAATCAGCATAGACTACTGTCAGTCACGTTTTAAATATTTTTCTAAAATCATAAATGTAACTGTTTTTCTTCGCAGTCACATTTAGTCTATCAGTTTGAGAACGAAATTTTCTCACGATAGTTTATTTCTGAAGTTTAAATTTTTTATAAATACAGAAATATTCGATTTGACAGTTGCGCTATTGCGAAACATTGCCAATATTTGAATGTGTTTTTCGTGAATTTTTTTTTTTCACCCAGGTCGATTTACAAAATACTATTATCCTAGCTTAGCATAGCATGTCATAATTGTATCTGGCATTTTTTATGTACAATTTCGACCTACGGTTTTCACTATACCATTATGCATGTGTGTGAATAAGTGAAAACGTTTTACGTCAAATATAGACCTTTAGTTTTCACTAAAATCAATATATACCTTTGTGAATTAGTGCACAGCATTTAGGTGCAACCTCAGCGACGCATTTACAACTAATCTGCAACCCCTGTTTCTCGCAACATGCGACATAGCATGAACATTTTCTACAGTCCACATTTCTAAGATTCAGCATATTACAGACATTTTTCATCTGATTTACACGGCAACACACAACCTATCCGCGCACGGCGCGTCAAAATAGTTGGCATGTGTTAATACGACATGCCATTTTAAACACATTTGAGATAGACACAGAGCCAATAGGCCAGCTATCTCAAATGCTTCACTAGTTAGATTCTTTCAAAACACTATTTCATAATGTCGAAGCAATACGACAGTGAAGGCTTCATGTCAACGCCCCTAGAAGGTGCGGGTGCTAGACCTAAAGATGATTATCGTCAAGACAGTGAGGACAATGAGGTTCGATTCCGAGTGGCAGATGAAGAATATCAACGCCGCAAAGCTGATTTCGCTCGAATTGCCCGAGCTAAACGTATGAGTTCTCACTCTAGGAGCGATTCCTCCAGGAGTACTTCACCGCTCGGTAGGCAGTCTCAGAGACGTGCTACAAACTTACCAAAGTTCAGAATCGCCACTTTCTACGCTTCGGATGTTGAACTCTGGTTCAACCAAATAGAGACTCAGTTTGCTCTTCACCAGATCAACGATGATGATGAGAGGTACAGCTTAACCTGCGCTGCACTTTCGGGCGAGGTCGCATCGGATGTGAGGGACGTGCTACTTCAGCCTTTCAGGTCCAATAAATACGAAAGCCTGAAAGCGATCTTGATAGAGAGACGAGGTTTGCCCACACCCGAAGGGTTAACAAAGTGATCTCTGGTGAAATGATTGGTACTGACATTCCCTCGCGTTTCCTGCGGCGTCTGCAGAAGACTGCAGGTTTCGGCACAAAAGCCGTGGTGGAGAAAGCAGTAATTCGTCAAGCATTCATCCGCCAGATGCCCGCTTTAATCAGAGCCCATTTGGCGACTCAACCCACCAGTGCCACCCTCGAACGTTTGGCTGTTTTGGCCGACCGGGCACTGGCAGCCGAAAAGGACGTCGAAGAGAGTAAGCCGGGGGTCGCAGAAATTAAGGTAGAAGAAACCACCAAGCTAGTTTGTTTGTCTAGGCGAATTAAAAAACTAGAAACCGTGACTACATCAGAGAGAAAAAGAAATAAAGGACGTGGACGAGTAAATAATAACTATGCTCCTGCGCCTGCATTTGCTCCTAATGTTCAGGCCTCAGGTTTTGTTAACAACCAACCTAGTCATTATAGAAATGAACAGAATAATGCTCGACCTTTCGTTCTGCCGACGAATGTGCAACCACTTGCTCGACCTTTCGTCCCGCCGCCGAACCCACAGCGAAATGACGCCGCTAAAACATTAGATTCTATTTTCACCAGACTTTCGGTGATAAGGCACGCAAGTGCAGGAGCCCTTGCGCTTTTTTTTTAAACTGCTAAGCCAGAGCAAGGTAGCGACTCTTGCATCTGGCGGTATAACTGAGACGCGACATGACTCCGCGGACACTAGTTCTCCAAAGTTATCTCACTCTAAGTTATTATATGTCGCAGATAAAGGACATAAATGCAGATATTTGATTGACACGGGCGCAGCTGTCAGTGTTTTGCCGAAATCTTGCGCTAACGGGATTTCGCACGCTGACAGTCTTCCCCTGGTAGCAGCCAATAACAGTACTATACATACTTACGGCAACTGTAAACGCGTCGTCGATGTCGGCTTAAAGCGCGAATATCCGTGGACGTTCATAGTGGCAGATGTGCAGTAACCCATAATCGGGGCTGATTTTTTAATCCACTATAATTTGCTCGTAGACTTGAGAAGCCGATGTCTCCGGGACATGCGTACAGGTCTAGCTATTGACGCTTCACTGTCATCTATTAAACCACTGTCATTGAACAGAGTAGACACTGTTCAGAACGAGTACACAAAACTCCTCGGCCAGTTACCGGAACTGACACGCCCTACGACAAAGGGTGAAACCGTTAAACACGGTATAACACATAAGATAGTGACTAAAGGACACCCAGTGTTTGCACGACCACGGCGGTTAGCACCCGATAAGCTGGTTACCGCAAAGCGCGAGTTTGATGAGATGATAAAACTAGGGGTCATTGAACCCAGCGACAGCGAGTGGTCCTCAGCGCTTCACATGGTGCCAAAGAAAAACGGCGATTGGAGACCATGCGGGGACTACCGTAGTTTAAACACACAGACCGTACCGGACCGTTATCCGATTCCTCATATACAAGATTTCACGCAGCGCTTAGCCGGATCGAATTTTTTTTCGAAGATCGCTATGGTCACAGCTTATTACCAAATTCCAGTGGAACCGTCTGACGTACACAAGACTGGTGAATTACTACCACCGTTTCATACCGCATTGCGCTGCGAAGTTGACACCGCTCAATAATTTACTGACAGCTGCCAACGAAGGACATACAAGACTGTCACCGATGTCAAATTTCGATTTGAAGTGGGATAAAAATGCAGAGTCAGCATTTTCTGAGTCAAAACAAATATTGGCAAACGCTACTCTTCTGGTGCACCCAGATTCTACGGCTCAGATTAACAACACGTGCGACGCTAGTGATGTCGCCGTCGGTGGCGTTTTGCAGCAATTTTTAAATGGTATGTGGCAGCCACTTTCGTTTTTCAGCAAGAAGCTGAACCCAGCAGAGACACGCTACAGCGCGTTCGATCGTGAGCTTTTGGCAGTATACGCCACAATTAAACATTTCAGACACAATTTAGAAGGACGAAATTTCTTCGTTAATACAGATCACAAACCGTTGACATTCGTAATGTCATCCGTGACTGAGCGCGCGTCCCTACGTCAAACACGTCATTTAGCTTTCATCGCTGAATTCACCACCGATATTAGATATGTAAAAGGCGAGACAAATTTCGTCGCTGATGCACTGTCACGACCATCAGTGTCCGCGATACATGATGGACCAGCAATAGACTATAAAGAGCTAAGTCTCGACCAAGCTAATGACGCGGAATTCACGCGTTTGAGACACTCGACTACATCCACTATGAAGTTCAAACTATTAAAATCGTTCGATAATCAATTGATCTGGTGTGATGTGTCCACGGGACACAACCGGCCGTACCTTACCGCGAAATTTCGCCGAAAAGTTTTTTCAAACTTACACGGTTTAGGCCACCCATCGCATAGAGCTACCAAACCTTTGATTAATACCCGATTTGTATGGCACGGCATGAATATAGATATTGCTAGATGGTGTCGTACCTGTAAGGGTTGTCAGACTGCTAAAGTTTCACGTCACAACACCCCAGTTTTCGGAAAGTTCAATGAACCTACCGAGCGATTTGATCATGTCCACATAGATATAGTCGGACCTTTACCCTATGCTGATGGCTTTAGATATCTACTGACTTGCGTCGACCGTTTTACACGTTGGCCCGAAGCTATACCTATGGTAGATATTAGAGCCGAAACGGTCGCCGATGCCTTCTTCAGCAGGTGGATAGCACGTTATGGTACTCCAGCCACTATCACCACTGATAGGGGCGCTCAATTCGAGTCCAAATTGTGGGATAGTTTGTGTAATCAATTCGGGATTATTCGGAATCGTACCACCAGTTATCACCCCCTGTCGAATGGCATGGTCGAACGTTTCCACCGTCAATTGAAAGCGGCCATTATGGCGCACGAGTCACCGAACCCGTGGACTATCACGTTACCCGCTGTGCTTTTAGGAGTTTGTTCCGCAGTTAAGGAGAGACTAGGCAGGTCGGCTGCCCAGAAGATATACGGGAAAACCCTTAGACTCCCAGGAGAGTTTACTAAACAGTACACCGTCGACGCTAACACTGATTTGGAGAATTATTCAGACAAGCTACGCGTGGCCATGTCGCGTCTCCGTCTATGTCCGCCACGTGACACACAACAACACAACATTTTCCAATTCAAGGAAATAGCTACATGTACTCATGTATTCTTGCGCCGAATCGCAATTGCGCCGCCTCTGACCGCCCCTTACGACGGACCATATAAGGTCGTCGCCAGGAGTGGCAGAGTAATGAAAATCCTAGTTAAAGGCAAGGTTGAGACGGTCTCTTTAGATTGCGTTAAACCCGCACATCTTGAGTGCGAGCCTACGACAGGTACGACAATACAGCGTAAGACGCCAAACAAACAAAAGAGATCGACGGCTACCAGGATATCTAGTAGGAATCCACAGGGTCCACCTAGACCTGGTAGTGCGGACACTCCGACGTCCAACGGGACGAGCGTTAAAACGAAAAAGTCGACGGCAGTCAGAAGCAGTGAAAAATCGGCCACAGTCCCGAAGCAACTAGATGTTAAAGTCAACTTGTCTAACAGAGACAATACTTATGTAGCGCCGCATTCGCGAGCCCCCGCCGTATCCCGCGCTAACGGGAACGGCGGTGGTTTACGAACGTATTCCTGCATACCTTTACATCTACGGGGTAAAACCCCGGGTGCTGCTGACGCCGTAATCGACTCGACCAAAAGCAACCATGCGAATATCGCTAATCGCGAAAAAATTTCGACCGACCAAACAGTGCGAAAAACTAGAGTCGGACGAATAATCCAGACTCCTGCCCGGTTCGTGCAGATGGTTCACGCCATAGTGGCGCCTAACGACATCTATGGCGGGCCCAACCGCATGCATCGTATTCACAATGTTTTTGAATTGTAAATGAATATGCCAGGCCTGGCAGCATTATGTACAGATATATAAATGTAAAGACATTTTTTTTTTAGCAAGTTAATTGCTAAAATACGAATAGAAATTTATGTTAATTAAATAAATGAGTTGATCGCAGCTTGCAGCATATGAATACATACATAAAGGACAGTTGGTGTTAAGAGGATGGGACAATTCATGTATAATGCTGCGATTTCAACCACCACGCTGTAACCACACACGCTATATTTTTTAACCATGCTTAGTTATAACAGGTTACATATTTTTACAACCCCGCTACTTGCATGAAGCAGTCTCCTACACGTCAGTTGGGTCCTACGTTATCACTCACCCGGGGGTAATGTAGGATCCTGACTTCGTTTAGTTTAGGTGGCAGTTATCCCCGGCTTCTCGGACGCGGGAAGCTGTGGACGACCGCCTCGTTTCCGTTCCTTAGTGACGGGCGCACACAATTGCAGCCCGTGCGGCATTGGTACTTTTCCCACACTTCAGACGTTACACTCGGCGACTACGGACGTGCCGTAGGTCGCTCTCGCTGAGTCAAACAAGACGTGCCGTGCGCGGAGATTGTGCTTTGTTGTTGCCAGATGTCTAACGAATAAACATGACAAGTGGAGAAAGAGTTTTATGATTTATTTGGAACCGTCGACTCGATGGAGAAGGAAGTTTGAGTTGAAATGGTGAAAATTGGGCAGTTTCCCTCGTCCGCCATTGCGACCCTACACTAGAGACTCCAACGGTCACTTACAGGTACTTTCGGCGCGAGGGGCTCTCCATCCCACCATAAGTATAAATGAGGGAAAAAAGGGGTGGTTCGTAAATATTGTTTTTTGAGATTCAGCTTAAAATGTTCAATACTAGAGCTACTACGTAATGGCGTTCCACAATGCGAACGAATTTCTCACACAACTCAAGCGGCAACGTATAATAGGCATAGAACAGTCTCCTGTTCTACGCAAATTATAACCAGTGTCTCGTTGTATCGGCAAAACAGCAGTCAGATAAGGTGGGGTGAGACCTCGTGACATTTTAAACAAAGTACATAACTTGTGGTTGTCTCGCCGCTCTTTGAGCGGCAGCCATCCCAATGTTCAGCTTACAATAGGTCGGTACGTGTGTGTTTATATGCACCAGTACACACTAGGGCGGCTCTCCATTGAACCTGTTCAAGGGCTGCTGATTCTCTGACAGTACAGTTATCGGATATTATGTCACAATCATAAAATTGGCAAAATCATAGGTTTATATAAAGAAGAAAGGCCTAATCTTGGTAATCTGTGTTTTACAAAATTCAAAATATGAATTGCCCTGCTTGCTTTATTTATAACAGTAAAAATATGTTTTATCCAACTGAGATTGCTAGTTATTGTTAGTCCGAGATGCACATGTTCAATAGTTCGCTCAACATTAACTCCATTAAAAACAACGTCTGGATATTCTGGGTAGCTTTGGTGGTGTGAAAATACAATAAACTTAGTTTTGGAAGGATTGAAAGTTACTTTCCTAACTTTTCCCCAGTCACTTATCTTTCTTAAATCTCTGTTTATTTTTAAACATGATAATCGTGGGTCAAAATATATATCTAGTAATGACGTGTCGTCTGCAAAAAGGTGCGGATCAGTTTCAAGGGTGTCTACGAGGTCATTTATAAATATCAAGAAGAGCAGTTGCCCCAGTATGGAACCCTGGGGCACACCAGCATGTAAGCGTTCCCACTGGGAAGCTTTACCATCGAGCACAACACGCTGTATTCGATTTTCCAAGTAGTTGGAGAACCAACTTAATAATATACCAGTTATACCAAATCGTTTAATTTAAATATCCGGCCATTGTGCCATACTTTGTCAAATGCCTTTGACACATCAAGACATACCATACATGCATTTTGTTTCTGATCTAGAGCTTTATATAGTTTGTGAGTAATTAGAGTTAATTGATTGACGGTAGAGTCATTTGGTTTAAAATCTGAGTTCTTATCAGAGAGTAGGTCATTGAGTTCGCAGTATTTATAAAGGTGGCTATGTAGTTATCTCACTCTAAGTTATTATATGTCGCAGATAAAGGACATAAAAGCAAATATTTGATTGACACGGGCGCAGCTGACAGTGTTTTGCCGAAATCTTGCGCTAACGGGATTTCGGACGCTGACAGTCTTCCCCTGGTGGCAGCTAATAAAAGTACTATACATACTTACGGCAACTGTAAACGCGTCGTCGATGTCGGCTTAAAGCGCGAATATCCGTGGACGTTCATAGTGGCAGATGTGCAGCAACCCATAATCGGGGCTGATTTTTTAATCCACTATAATTTGCTCGTAGACTTGAGAAGCCGATGTCTCCGGGACATGCGTACAGGTCTAGCTATTGCCGCTTTACTGTCATCGATTAAACCACTGTCATTGAACAGAGTAAACACTGTTCAGAACGAGTACACAAAACTCCTCGGCCAGTTCCCGGAACTGACACGCCCTACGACAAAGGGTGAGACCGTTAAACACGGTATAACACATAAGATAGTGACTAAAGGACACCCAGTGTTTGCACGACCACGGCGGTTAGCACCCGATAAGCTGGTTACCGCAAAACGCGAGTTTGATGAGATGATAAAACTAGGGGTCATTGAACCCAGCGACAGCGAGTGGTCCTCAGCGCTTCACATGGTGTCAAAGAAAAACGGCGATTGGAGACCATGCGGGGACTACCGTAGTTGAAACGCACAGACCGTACCGGACCGTTATCCGATTCCTCATATACAAGATTTCACGCAGCGTTTAGCCAGATCGAAAAAAAATTCGAAGATCGACTTGGACAGAGCTTATTACTGAATTCCGGCGGAAAACGTCCGACGTACACAAGACTGCCGTTACTACACCTTTTGGCTTATTTAATTTCACTAGAACACCGTTCGGTCTAAGAAATTCCGGTCAAACGTTTCAGCGCTTTATAGACCACGTTACCCGCGGACTTGATTTTGTTTTTGTCTATTTGGATGACCTACTGGTAACCAGCCCAGATCATAAAACGCATAAGAAACATCTACGAATTCTTTTTGCCCGACTATCTGAATACGGAATTATCATTGGTCCTGAAAAGTGTCAGTTCGGTACAACTGAATTAAGTTTTCTAGGTCACCACGTTTGTGCCGGAGGAATTTCGCCTTTACCCAGCGCCGTTGACGCGATTGTTAATTTCGTTAAGCCCGAAAAGCAACGAGCACTGCGTGGATATCTGGGAATGGTGAATTACTACCACCGTTTCATACCGCATTGCGCTGCGAAGTTGACACCACTCAATAATTTACAGACAGCTGCCAACTAAGGACATACAAGACTGTCACCGAAGTCAAATTTCGATTTGAAGTGGAATAAAAATGCAGAGTCAGCATTTTCTGAGTCAAAACAAATATTGGCAAACGCTACGCTTCTGGTGCACCCAGATTCTACGGCTCAGATTAACATCACGTGCGATGCTAGTGATGTCGCCGTCGGTGGCGTTTTGCAGCAATTTTAAAATGGTATGTGGCAGCCACTTTCGTTTTTCAGCAAGAGGCTGAACCCAGCAGAGACACGTTACAGCGCATTCGATCGTGAGCTTTTGGCGGTATACGCCACAATTAAACATTTCAGACACAATTTAGAAGGACGAAATTTCTTCGTTAATACAGATCACAAACCGTTGACATTCGTAATGTCATCCGTGACTGAGCGCGCGTCCCTACGACAAACAAGTAATTTAGCTTTCATCGCTGAATTCACCACCGATATTAGATATGTAAAAGGCGAGACAAATTTCGTCGCTGATGCGCTGTCACGACCATCAGTGTCCGCGATACATGATGGACCAGCGATAGACTATAAAGAGTTAAGTCTCGACCAAGCTAATGACGCGGAATTCACGCGATTGAGACACTCGACTACATCCACTATGAAGTTCAAACTATTAAAATCGTTCGATAATCAATTGATCTGGTGTGATGTGTCCACGGGACACAACCGGCCGTACCTTACCGCGAAATTTCGCCGAAAAGTTTTTTCAAACTTACACGGTTTAGGCCACCCATCGCATAGAGCTACCAAACTTTTGATTAATACCAGATTTGTATGGCATGGCATGAATATAGATATTGCTAGATGGTGTCGTACCTGTAAGGGTTGTCAGACTGCTAAAGTTTCACGTCACAACACCCCAGTTTTCGGAAAGTTCAATGAACCTACCAAGCGATTTGATTATGTCCACATAGATATAGTCGGACCTTTACCCTATGCTGATGGCTTTAGATATCTACTGACTTGCGTCGACCGTTTTACACGTTGGCCCGAAGCTATACCTATGGTAGATATTAGAGCCGAAACGGTCGCCGATGCCTTCTTCAGCGGGTGGATAGCACGTTATGGTACTCCAGCCACTATCACCACTGATAGGGGCCTCAATTCGAGTCCAAATTGAGGGATAGTTTGTGTGATGCATCGTATTCACAATGTTTTTGAATTGTAAATGAATATGCCAGGCCTGGCAGCATTATGTACAGATATATAAATGTAAAGACATTTTTTTTTAGAAAGTTAATTGCTAAAATACGAATAGAAATTTATGGTAAATAAATAAATGGGTTGATCGCAGCTTGCAGCATATGAATACATACATAAAGGACAGTTGGTGTTAAGAGGATGGGACAATTCATGTATAATGCTGCGATTTCAACCACCAACGCTGTAACCACACACGCTATCTTTTTTAAACCATGCTTAGTTATAAGAGGTTACATATTTTTACAACCCCGCTACTTGCTCGAAGCAGTCTCCTACACGTCAGTTGGGTCCTACGTTATCACTCACCCGGGGGTAATGTAGGATCCTGACTTCGTTTAGTTTAGGTGGCAGTTATCCCCGGCTTCTCGGACGCGGGAAGCTGTGGACGACCGCCTCGTTTCCGTACCTTGGTGACGGGCGCACACAATTGCAGCCTGTGCGGCATTGGTACTTTTCCCACACTTCAGACGTTACACTCGGCGACTACGGACGTGCCGTAGGTCGCTCTCGCTAAGTCAAACAGTACGTGCCGTGCGCGGAGGTTGTGCTTTGTTGTTGCCAGATGTCTAACGAATAAACATGACAAGTGGAGAAAGAGTTTTATGATTTATTTGGAACCGTCGACTCGACGGGGAAGGAAGTTTGAGTTGAAATGGTGAAGATTGGGCAGTTTCCCTCGTCTGCCATTGCGACCCTACACTAGAGACTCCAACGGTCACTTACAGGTACTCTCGGCGCGAGGGGCTCTCCATCCCACCATAGGTATAAATGAGGGAAAAAAGGGGTAGTTCGTAAATATTGTTTTTTGAGATTCAGCTTAAAATGTTCAATACTAGAGCTACTACGTAATGGCGTTCCACAATGCGAACTAATTTCTCACACAACTCAAGCGGCAACGTATAATTGGCATAAAACCGTCTCCTGCTCTACGCAAATTATAACCAGTGTCTCGTTGTATCGGCAAAACAGCAGTCAGATAAGGTGGGGTGAGACCTCGTGACATTTTAAACAAAGTACATAACTTGTGGTTGTCTCGCCGCTCTTTGAGCGGCAGCCATCCCAATGTTCAGCTTACAATAGGTCGGTACGTGTGTGTTTATATGCACCAGTACACACTAGGGCGGCTCTCCATTGAACCTGTTCAAGGGCTGCTGATTCTCTGACAGTACAGTTATCGTATATTATGTCACAATCATAAAATTGGCAAAATCATAGGTTTATATAAAGAAGAGAGGCCTGATCTTGGTAATCTGTGTTTTACAAAATTCAAAATATGAATTGCCCTGCTTGCTTTATTTATAACAGTAAAAATATGTTTTATCCAACTGAGATTGCTAGTTATTGTTAGTCCGAGATGCACATGTTCAATAGTTCGCTCAACATTAACTCCATTAAAAACAACGTCTGGATATTCTGGGTAGCTTTGGTGGTGTGAAAATACAATAAATTTAGTTTTGGAAGGATTAAAAGTTACTTTCCTAACTTTTCCCCAGTCACTTATCTTTCTTAAATCTCTGTTTATTTTTAAACATGATAATCGTGGGTCAAAATATATATCTAGTAATGACGTGTCGTCTGCAAAAAGGTGCGGATCAGTTTCAAGGGTGTCTACGAGGTCATTTATAAATATCAAGAAGAGCAGTTGCCCCAGTATGGAACCCTGGGGCACACCAGCATGTAAGCGTTCCCACTGGGAAGCTTTACCATCGAGCACAACACGCTGTATTCGATTTTCCAAGTAGTTGGAGAACCAACTTAATAATATACCAGTTATACCAAATCGTTTAATTTAAATATCCGGCCATTGTGCCATACTTTGTCAAATGCCTTTGACACATCAAGACATACCATACATGCATTTTGTTTCTGATCTAGAGCTTTATATAGTTTGTGAGTAATTAGTGTTAATTGAATGACGGTAGAGGCATTTGGTTTAAAACCTGAGTTCTTATCAGAGAGTAGTTCATTGAGTTCGCAGTATTTATAAAGGTGGCTATGTACAGCTTTTTCAATTATTTTTGATATGGAGGACAGTAAAGAAACTGGCCTATAATTTTTAATATTATACCCGTCTCCTTTTCTAATTCCTAGTGTTGTAGTGCTTAAAGGTGTAGTCAACTGTCAAAATACGCGGGACAATGTGGTCCCCAGAATGCAAAATTGGCCCCTGGACATTCCACAATGTGAATGATATATCACCCCACATCCACAGTTAGCAGCCAAGATAATAATATGCGTTTCATACCCATCGCCGCATTAAGAGCAAGTTCCCAAGTCATATAAACTTTATATACTTGAGCGACATTTATGAGGAAATAATTCACCATTTCTCTCATGTGGGCTTTGTGTTGTGACACAAAAGGTTGTGTTACCATGGCGGTCTGGAAACAGTGATTTGACCTCCAGCATATTGACAGCGAGAGCTTTTCCAGCCAACACGGCACACTCACCAAATGTCGGCCAATGTCGCAGACGTTGGACTAACATTAAAACAGCATTGGGCCAATTTCTCGTTGGAGTAGTATCTTGTAATCAGTTCAGTCGCTTATATTAATGCTGTCAAAGTGTACTGTATAGGCTAATGTAGGCCTACACTTGACTGTCCCACACATGCGCATTTCACAGCTGCATGAATCTTTAATGGTCCTGGGCTAGTAGCGAAAACAGCATCGAGACTGTGCCTGTAACTGTAAGGCCAATACGATAAATGGCAGCAGTTATTATTAAACTTTTAAATCAACTTATACCACTGTTTACTAATATGTCGATTCTTTATATCCCAGATGATAAGGAAGAAATGTATAAGAAAGCAAAAAGAGCCGGCATTCATAACTCGTCGCCATAGAGAAAACGACATATGCCTACATGGCAGACTAGCGTGTCATGTCTTATCACAGCAACAATATCGATATAACAATCAGGCCTAATATACTAGTCTCGATGCTGTTTTCGCTACGGCAACGTTTAAAAGCAAGCTTGGACAAAAGTTAATAAGTTTAGTAGAGCTCATCATTGGGAAAAATTTAAAAAAGTGAGAAATGAATTTCAGAAATTATTGCAGGTCAAGCACAACCAGTTTATTGCTGAATTGCCTGGCATACTAAAAGAAAACCCCTAAACGAATCTGGGCTTATTTTCGATCAAGAACAAAAACTAAATGTCTACATGTACCTAGTAAAATTTGTCATGAAGGTGTAAGTGCCACTAATCCAGATGATATGACTTGCATGTTTAACAAATATTTTGAATTCGCTTCTAATTACAACACTGGAGTGTCATCAGCTGTACCAGATACTGAGGAATATAAAAACATGTATTTGTCAAATATATTATTTAAATAATCAGACGTCTTAAATGTGATCTCGAGTCTGGACGACGGTAAATCATGTTATGTAGACCAGATGGAGTGCCTCCAGCTGTATTAAAACATTGTGCTAAAGAATTGGCTCCTTCTCTGGTGACTTTATATAACATAGGTATGGAACAGTCTAAAGTTTCCATTTCTTGGAAATTGGCCAACGTTATACCTGTTCATAAAAAAGGTGCCAGGATCCTGTTTCTAATTACAGACCAGTTTCTTTATTAAGTATTGTATCAAAAGTGATGAAAAAGTGTTAATATAATTACCAATAATCTGATTTGCTCTGAGCAACACGGTTTTAGAAAATATTGCAGTACCCGACTAACGGGTGTTTACCACGAAATTGGTTCATATCTGAACAGTTCAATTCAAACTGACATAATATAATTAGACTTCAGCAAAGCCTCTGACAGTGTATCGCACAGACTGCTACTTCATAAATTAAAAATGTATGGTTGTAATGGTCGATTGCTAGACTGGTTTACATCTTATCTATCTGATAGGAAACAGCAAGTGGTTGTAGAGGGTGTGGAATCAAGCTGGTTGAATGTTTCATCTGGCGTTTCACAAGGTTCGATCCTGGGACCTATGTTATTTTTGTTATTTATCAATGATATGCCTAAGGTTGTAAGCTCTAGAAAATTGAGTTTATTTGGTGATGACGCAAAATGTTATAGAAATTTTTAAATCATAATGATTGTCAATTACTACAGAATGATATAATTTATTAACACGATTATGAAATACGTTGCGGATTAAAATTCAGTTTTGAGAAATGTACTATGTCATCTGTTACCAGGGAGAAAGTTCCTATATGAATACAATAGTATTCCAATGTAACAAAACGATGGGGATGATAACACGTTCAGTGGGTTACAAAGCTCCTATAAATATTACTTCGTATTTGTATAGTACACTTGTTTGCAGTAACCTTGAACACTGTTCTACAGTTTGGTCTCCATTTAATTTCAATTAAATGCAAGCATTATAATCCATTCAACGAACAGCTACACGATACATACTGCACTATCCCTATGTAAAATACAGTGAGAGATGTACCACACTGATCTACTACTGCGTCATTTCGAAGAGAATGTGCAGATATAATTTTCTTTTTTAAATGTTTACAAGGATTATACGCAGTACAATTAGGATATTTTAGCCACAAATGACGCATTGTCATGAACAATAATTTATGAATGTTATGTTTATTATTTAACTATTTGTTTGTTTTAAATGTATGTTGGAAACTGACCTACATGTACAGTAATTTATTTTAAACTTTTAAGGTCTTGAAATACTGCTAAAAAAACAATACGTTAGCCTCGTTTATCAAACGTCCATAACTTAACGTTATTTCAAAGGTTATACAGCTGGTGTGGTACTTGAAAAAGATATATAGCTACACTTGAAATTCGACTCGAACAAGCTGCAAACATTATTACAAAAATTGAAAGTCTAAAATACACAAAGGTAAAATAAAAAGCAAAAAGGCGAATCACAAAGTGTGATAAATATAATAAAGGCGGAGAACAAGGTGACCCGCACCAGGTGTGATGTTTAAAGTATAGAGCAACACACAATCAATAATTACTGAACTTTTAGACAACAGAGTGCTTGCCTAGTACCTATTTACAACTGGAAACATTTTTTAGAAAGTATGATTTATTCCACCAAATTTACGAATCAGCAAAATGTTTGGTCTAACCACATATTGACACAACCAATTTACAAAAATAACACATGCATGATGATGTATATCTCATGTGAATGTTAATAGATTATAATAGTGCTGATACTCGATTCTTAAAAGATAAACCTACTCAATGGTAATTGGGCTTAAAGTAATTAGCTTAAAGTACTTCGATTGAAAATATTCTAGATATTTAGTTGTATATGATTTTTTTGTTTACAGCAATCTTTATTAAATTACAAAACAACCATTCCGATAGTACTAGTAATTGTAATCATAATTGACGTTCTTTAAGAAGTCATAACTGTAATTGACCCTAAACCAACACCATATAAAATATCAAAATGTTTTGGTGCTTATTATTTTAATATAAATTATTCATAATCTGAAATTTCTGTTTTAAATATTGTCAAGATTACATTGTTAAAAGTAATTAGCTTTTACCATTGGGAATATTAGTTGCCCCACTGGTCTTGAGCTATGAATGCACAATATTTTTGATACATTTAAAGTTTCATGCAGGTCAGTCGTTTGAACGTCCTGCGCTAGCTACCACTGCCTATAGGCCAGGATTGCAGCAGAAAATTTGTGATCAAGGTATATATGCTGAAGAGATAGTTGACAGGTTCAGCTGTTGTCGCCAACAAAACTCAAAGTCATGTATAGATATAAAAAACCTTACCGGATCATTCTCTGTAGTGCGACAAATTACTCTTTTGAATCCAGATGGCTGTGTTTCAGTGGCTCGAAGAAATTGAGATGCTAGACTATCATCAACAGCTGCTGTGGTACTGTGAAGCTTCACCAGCGAATTATGCAATGTGTGTGCATGTACTGGTGCATTGTCAGGTAAGCCTGCAAGACTGTGTTTTGAATTTACACTAGACAAATATCTGTTCACTGTGGAGAAAGTTCTGTCATGCTTCCTTGCCTTTATAACCATGCGAAAAAATGATTTCTGGACTCTTGAAGCCACTTCCATATCAAACTTTATTTGTGTTCAATTTCTGAAACAGTGGAAAAAATAGACTATTAAAAGGGCATGCTGCTCACAAGCTAGGGCAATAAGGCGCTCAATGGGGCAGCATGACGCAATGCCCAAAAAACAATCAATACAAAATACTTTGTACCTATTTTGGAAGAAGTAAATGCGGCGACAAAAAATAATTGTGCACCAATTTCTGGAAGTTAATGAGCGCAACGACATAAAAAAAAAATTGGAAATTTTTTAGAAAAAGTTAATACTGGCGATGAAAAAAACGAACAAAATAAAAACATAGCCTGAGCAATGTTTCTCCTGAAATTGACATGTTTTTATCCGACATTGACAAACATCTAATGCGCGGCCTTAATGTCCTTAAGTTAATGCGCGTGCTCATCTGAAACAGAGAAAAAAAACATAGTAGCCTTAGCTATTCATATCACAAAAATCCACCTCGTATTATACATACATGTACAAGTATAATTTTATATTTTTTAGCGCTCTAGCGGTAAGTTCAGTGTGTGTACAAAGTCTCTGTAACAGTGCAAGCGTAGACGAGTCAGTGCCAGACAGGAGACAGACATCCCGTTTGGAATTTGGCTAAACTTGTTTTGAAGTTTTGTTCTCAACTCAAGCCAAATACGGTAGGTCTACTCCAAGTCCAAGACGTGAAGAGGGTATGCCTTTTTAACGAGCCCGGTCGAACCTGACATCTATTATAGTGTAGGGTCATATGTAATTCCCATGTAATTCCTGTCACCTACGTTTTTCTTGTTCAGAATTTTATCCTGATTAGAAAAAATAGGGAGTCATTTTTTTCAGGTCACCTTAAGGTCCTTTTTCAACCCATAGATCTCTTTTTTTAAAACCCCTCGAAAGCCATTTTCTGCCCGCTAGAAGTCATTTTAAAGTCAACTATTGCAAAGTTTTCAAATACATCCTCCCGCCCCCACTACTCACCCACACCAATTTTTTTTAAGCTTTGATGTGTCCAAAACATGAAATGAGATGTTACCAGTAAAAAATAGGGACAAACTTTATATTTTGACCGCTTTAATGGGGGTACCCGCAAACCTCTCTGGAATTAGGGGGTAGGGTTAGGGCCTACGTAAGCGTCTGTCGTTGATGCTATGATTAACCAATCTACACATGCAATAAATCATATAACAGATAATCAAATTCCCGTTCTAATAATAAATCACCCATTGCAGGAGAGTAAATAGTCTCTCCACATACGCTCAAACATGTTTTTTTATTATACAATAATCAAAATTAAAGGGACTGCCCAGGCTAAAATCATAAAAAAATCGGTGATTTTATTTCGGGTTCTTAATATGACCATATGATGTAAGCATGTACATAGACTAGAACTGCAAATTTTTATAATTTTTGTGCTGCGCATTCATCAGTTAGACTAGATATAGAGACGAAATTCCCGCATTTCTTATTTTTGACATGGTTGTCAATAATTAGAAATCAGGAATTTCGTCTCTATATCTAGTCTAACTGGTGAATGCGCAGCACAAAAATTATAAAAATTTGCAGTTCTAGTATGTGTACATGTTTACATCATATGGTCATATTAAGAACCCGAAATAAAATCACCGATTTTTTTATGATTTTAGCCTGGGCAGTCCCTTTAATTTCTGAACCCAGGTATGTGTATGCTTTAAATGTGGTTATTTATATTTAGAAATGTCATACATATCGATTTTTTTAATGAAAGAACATCGCAGCCTTTTGTGAAAATAAATCTGAAACATTTAGTGTATACTTATATAGTATTCACTTATTTTTACATAATTTGCGTGTGATGAATGCGAATTTGTCGGATAACGTTCTATATTTAGAGACCTTCACCTTCAAATTAGTAAAACACAAAATGGCTACCAAAATGTTAAAGGGACCTTGGGATGAGACATTTTCAATGTTGTCAATTTTGAAAATGTAACTTATATGAAGCTACATAGCCTACTCATCTGAACTAAAAATACAAAAAAGTCAAAAAACAATTTTTAAGCACCGAAAAAGAGTGAAATAGTTATATTTCCAGGTCGTATATTGCCATGTAAACAAAACAAGTCAGCAATATACAGCACTTCACACCACATATTCCCACGTCTTGGAGGGTTAGATCAAAGCAATTGCCGCTAATTGGTGTCTGATTGGTGTCTTATAGCCAGGCCATGAGGTGATACACCTGCAACACTGATTGTCTGCCCAACGCTGGGCCGACGGCATCAATATGTGGCCCATTGCTGTAGAAACATTCAATCGTCCTTCAGCATGTGTTTAGGTATACAAAAAGTTTGTTTGGGTTTAAGTGGTTTCATAGAAATATTATTAAGAAACATTTGTCTGAAAAAAATAAAATCATGATCTGGGGGATAAATTACTTCACTACAAAACTAAAAACGAAAATTGATATCATCCCAAGGGGCTGCTTTAAGAAAACCCCATATTTTCTATTTCTATAGTTTGTCACACCTAAACGCACAATTTAAGGTTTCTGCAAGATTTTTAATCGATAATTTTTTATTTGTGTCTTTGGAAAAAAATGACCTTCATTTGACCTTTAGATCCAAGACATCCGCCGTTTTTTATGCACTTACTGTTACTATAAGTATACTGCTAAACATGTTGACGATAACATGACGTATTTGTGATAACATAGATGATTAGGACTAAACGTTAGGCCTACTAACGAGTAAATTTGAAAAAAAAAATTCAAAAATGTCCGTGAAATTTACCTTCATATGAACAAGAAACAAAATGGCTATCGAAATGTAAATTAAACCTCTTTTTTTATTTGGGGCTCTGAATTTATCAATTTATTGATTTTGTGTGACTTAGGGCCGAAACAAGCATTTCTGGTGTTTATTGATCATCGTCTGACCTATAGTTCATCGTAAAAGATGTACGTCATTTTGCATATTTACTATTAAAATAATGATGTCATTCTAAATACTAAGCACACCAAAGCATGTTAGAATATACTGTACGTAAACATAGTTTTGAATGCCTTGCAACCTAATCTGCCGTAGTATTTTTTTTATATTTCCATTAAGTAGTAGTAAATCATTGCTTTACGTCACTTTTCGGCACAAAAGGTCTTTTAAGTGACATTATAATACGATAAAAACGTTGTAGTCAATTGATGAGATGAATGATGTACAGATGATGATGTGAGGGTGGGGGTGATAGGGCATGGTGGGTTATTGAGAGCGTTTTCCCTCGCTCGCCCGATAAGGGGTTCTGGGCATGTCTAGGGGATGTACCCCCAGACATGCCCAGACGGCCGGAGACTTGAGTTTCGCTGTACAATTTAAAGATGAAACTCGTGGCATTTCGCGCAGCTCCGCTATCCTCGGGTCGGATAGTCCCCAGAGTAACAATAGGAAGGATCACTCCCTCTGGGTAACTCCATTCATCCCACGTGAGAGACCTAATGTCAAACACGCTATTGCCGGTTATTTAAGGCTACCACGGCCTACATCAGCTCCAGCACTGATGCGGGTGCTGCATTGGCTCCGCTGTTGAGCGGAGGAACCAGGGTACGCCACTGGCAATCCGCCCGAAGATTATAGCCAGATACGAGGAGGCTGCAGCTGCCCTTAGATGATTGCTGTAGACTAGTGCTTCCGTACAATGCCGTAACAGCATCCAACAGACGAAACAGATCCCTAATGACCCTCCCCGGATGGGGGCGAAAAGTACTACTACTAGCAATCATCCCAGTACCCCATATTTCCATTAAATAGATGTTGTTTATAATATAGTTCACGTGCACAAAAACGCTTTTCTTAGTGTTGGCAGTAACCATTTTGAATGGATTTGAAGGTCAAATAAAGGTCATTTTGATCGAAAAACATGAGACATAAATTTATAACTCAAGATCATGCAGAAACCACAAATCGTTCAATAATTTGTAACAAAAATATAGAAAAGATGTGGTTTTGGTGGCCATTTTTTTGTTTTGCTTACTTAAAGGTGAAGGACAACAAATATATAATTTTATCCGACAGATTCGAATTCAGCACAAACAAATTATGTAAAAACAAGCGGGAGAAAAAATATACACTTAATTGCAGAGCAAAGTACAATGTTTCATATTTCAACCCAGAATAAATACATACATTTTTTAAAAAGTCTGCAATATTCTTTCATTTTCAAATATATAGGCTATGCAATGTGCAATGTACAGATCTAAATACCACTCAGTTTTACGGATATACACATCTAGGTTTGGAAATTATAAGTCAAAGAAGACTACATAAGTCCAGGAGCTCCCGCTCCGAATTAGAATTTAATTCAAGCAATTTTGTGTATTGTTATTAATGTAGTCCTAGGCTAGGTCAAAAATCAAGACGCAAGACAACTAGGGCTAAGAGGCTCAGTCTAAGAGTAAGATAAGAACTAGACAGTCTGTCAGAGATTACAAACCTCCATTGAAATTGATGATCCTAATCAGTATCCCAGTAATGGTCTACCTATCTGGCACAGTTTACCCGATATCATGCCAATCGAGGTAAAAAATGGCTGATTTACAGTCATTTTGAATTCGATATAAACTAGTTTAAAAATTTCCGGGTGCAGCCCCCTACCCCCCCCCCCCCCCGAAACCTCACATTTTGATTTATAGTAATGGACTAGCATCTAAAACAGTTTGCTAAATATTGGGCATGTGAATGTAAATAATGGCCGATAGGGGGCCATTTTAAACTTGATCGAGTCGAAATTTTTCAAGATGCATCCTCTCCTGAAACGTCATATTTGTTTTATAGTAATGGTCCAGCTATCTAGCACGGTTTACCTGATATCAGGCATATGTCGAGGTAAATAAAAATGAAATGAATCGGGCTTTAGGCCACCTTTGTGCACATATAGGCTAAATTGGGCCAGGAGAACCTCCCGAGGATGGTGAGATGATTGAGATGACACTGTCCTCCAGACACAGGATTCGAAATTCGAGCCCTGGTGGTCTGAGGCCGAGCACGCTACCTCTCGGTCACGGAGGCTCCCCACAGTCGAGGTAGTAGTAGTAAATCATTGCTTTACGTCACTTTTCGGCACAAAAGGTCTTTTAAGTGACATTATAATACGATTAAAACGTTGTAGTCAATTGATGAGATGAATAATGTGCAGATGATGATGTGAGGGTGGGGGTGATGTAGTAGTAGTAAATCTTTGCTTTACGTCACTTTTCGGCACAAAAGGTCTTTTAAGTGACATTGTAATACGATAAAAACGTTGTAGTCAATTGATGAGATGAATGATGTACAGATGATGTGAGGGTGGGGGTGATAGGGCATGGTGGGTTATTGAGAGCGTTTCCTTCGCTCGCCTGATAAGGGGTTCTGGGCATGTCTAGGGGATATACCTACAGACATGCCCAGACGGCAGGAGACTTGAGTTTCGCTGTACAATTTAATGATGAAACTCTGTGGCATTTCGCGCAGCTCCGCTATCCTCGGGTCGGATAGTCCCCAGAGTAACAATAGGAAGGATCACTTCCTCTGGGTAACTCCATTCATCCCACGTGAGAGACCTAATGTCAAACACGCTATTGCCGGTTATTTAAAACTACCACGGTCTACATCAGCGCCAGCACTGATGCGGGTGCTGCATTGGCTCCGCTGTTGAGCGAAGGAACCAGGGTACACCACTGGCAATCCGCCCGAAGATTATAGCCAGATACGAGGAGGCTGCAGCTGCCCTTGGATGATTGCTGTATACTAGTGCTTCCGTACAATGCCATACACAGCATCCAACAGACGAAACAGATCCCTAAGGACCCTCCCAAGATGGGGGCGAAAAGTACTACTACTAGCAATCATCCCAGTACCCCATATTTCCATTGAATAGATGTTGTTTATAATATAGTTCACGTGCACAAAAACGCTTTTCTTAGTGTTGGCAGTAACCATTTTGAATGGATTTGAAGGTCAAATAAAGGTCATTTTGATCGCCCCCACAGTCGAGGTAAATCATGCCGATTGATGGCCATTTCGAATTTGATAAGGGTTTAAAATTTACAGGGTGCATCATCCTCCCCCGAAAAATCACATTTTGTTTTATAGTAATGGTCTAGCTACCTAGCACGGTTTACCAAATATCTGCCATGTGAAAGTGAATAATGGCCGATAGACGGCCATTTTGAATTTGATCAAATCAAAATTTTTCATAATGCATGCTCTCCTGAAATCTCACATTTTGTTTTATAGTAATGCTCTATAGTCCAGGAATTTTAGGCATTTTCCGGGGTAAAGATGGAAAGTTTCCCAGGAGCGGAACATGTTTTTTTCGCGAAAATCCAAAATGGCCGCCAGAGGCCATTCAAAAATTGTAATATACGAAGAAGTTAACATATATTCCTTTGTAATACCTCTTTTTCAGTTGATTTTCCACGGGACACACATTTCAGGTCTTCTTTTTAAATTTTAAAGCCTCATTCGTGTTTTGTTTGCAAAAAAAAACAAAATGGCCGCCGGATACAATACTGAAATTGTAACTGAAGAAATTCAAATATTTTCCTTCGTAATATCTTGTTTCTCCATAATTTTTCACGAGAAACTTAATTTTTGGTCCTATTTTAATTAACATTGTAAAGCTTATGTCTTTCCACAGTTCAAAATGGCCGCCATTGAGAAAGAAGAACAATTTCAGAGATTATGTCATTTTTTGTATACATATTTTTTTATTTGGAATCATAGTGGCAGTAAAAGGTATTTCTGGAATCAAGGATGGTTATGCTATGTGGTTTTGTCCAGTAAATTGTCCTCGGGGTTGCTCCAGCCTTTCATGTGATAATAATAATGATAAATTAAGATGCACGAAATTATTACTGTGACAACAGCGTGCGTTGTGCCATTGTGCATGTCTCAATCAGATATGAAAAAGGATTTGAAAAAAAAACAGATTGAGATTGGAAGCAATAAATTGGAATGCATTTTTGCGGACATGTGTTCAGTGTGGTCACTGACAAGTATCTGTTGAACGGGTCAGTTTAATAGCAGACATCTTAAAAAATAGCGGGCATCGTAATATTTTGTAAAGAGAAAAATACTATGTTATGATGCATAAACACAGTCAGGCTTATCTAACGAAGAACTTCCATATGTCTTTAGATGCACTAAAATAACTTTCATAATATAATAATCAATATTATTTTTTGTGGTGGTTATTTTTCAGTTTGACAGGTTTGTTGATTTGTTTGTCTAAATATAGAAACAAAAATGTAGCAATTTAGAAATTGTAAACATCTTAAAACAACATGTTAAAACATAACAATATCAAATACAAACTAAAATAATCGTATGAGTAACGTCAATAAAATAATTCAGGTAGGCCTATTATCAGATTATTACATAATTATCATGGTGCTCATATTGAAAAATCACGTTCATTTTGATTTAAGGCTTGGCTAACATGCTGTTCTCACAGTACCCTCAGGTGCATACACAGACCAATTTTGGTGCCGTTATCACCTTTGATAAATTGATATTACACGTTTATATGCCCCATTGAGGTTTTAGGATATATACCTACCCAGCTGAACCACACTACAAAATTTCTGTCATCTATGCACGTGTCGTTATTTCAAGTGAATATTGCATTACGTTGCTTTCTGCACAATCATGGCAATATCGCGAGAGAAGAAAGGGACTTAATGCCCTACTCTTATCGAATAACTTCAAGGGTTCTTTATAGTGCACAGTGCCATAGACACTACTGCACACTCTATGCCTTTGAACAGTTTGGAGCACTGTATAAGCACAACCTCGATGAATAACACATCCGACCCGACCAGGATTTGAACCCAGTAGCTCGAGTTTCGAGCCACAGCAGGATCGAATGGACCATCGAGACGGCCTCGTTATTTCAAACACAAACAAACTTATTCGGTTCCTATTAATGTTGCATCAAATATATATAAACATGATGACTAGGGTATGGGACCTTCCCTAGGATCCTGCAGGCACGGGTGTGATACCTTGCATTTGACCCTTATGCCCGCATGTTAGATGTGAGTGCTTGTCTAGGACCCTGCAGTCTCCAGTACACGTATGACCTTGCCTAGGACCCATCGGCACGGGTGTGAGTCCTAGCCTAAGACCATGTGGGCTCATTGTAAACCCTTGCCTATGACTTGTAGGCTCGGGTTTGAGACCTTGCCTAGGACGCTGCAGGCTCGGGCATGAGTCCTTTCCTAGGACCTTGGCGGCTCGAGTGTAAGTCCTTGCCTAGGACTACCCGGTATGACTGGGCCGCCTAACTCATTTACTTGCGATGTCATCAGGGTAGCCTGAGACCATGCGGGCTCACGCTAAATCCTTGTCTAGGACTTAAAGGCTGAGGTTTGAGACCATGCCTAGGACGCTGCGGGCTCGGGTGTGAGTCTTTGCCTAATACCATGCGCACCTGGGATAATCCTTGCCTATGACCTCTAGGCTCGGATGTGAATCCTTGCCTAAGACCTGTATGATCAGGTGTGATGCCTTGCCCAGGATTTTGTGGAATCGAGTGTGAGTTCTTGCTTAGGACACTACTGGCTCGGGTGTGATTCCTTGCCCATGGACCATACATATGCGTGTGTGAGTCCTTGCCTAGTCACTGGGGGCTCGGTTGTGAGACCTTATCTAGGACGCTCGGGTGTGAGTCTCTGACTAGGACAATGCAGCCTTGTGTGTGAGACCTAGCCTATGACCCTGTGGACTCGAGTGTGAGCCCTTGCTTAGGACATTTGCTTAGGAACCCAGCTGAAGCAGTAGTAAATAACATTTATCACTGATATATCCAAATGTACAAGAATTCCATGGCAACAGATTACCAACAACAGGCTGGGGATGTCAATTTTAAAATAAAAACCTGTAATCAGTTTTCACGGAGCTTGACGCAGCACCTCCTAAATTAATGAAAATGATGAGGTGTGGTTGCCAAGTTGGTTGCATGTTGCGATGCAGCAGGTTTGCGAGGTACACACGCTGAATGGGAACTGGGTACAGCAAGTCATCTCGAATTAATGAAATTCAGGTTGATGATTAGGAAACAAATGGCACAACTCTCTCAGACTAACGTTGTTTCATTGATTGAATATGATGTTTTGGCTATCATGTATTATGAAATAAATACAATAAAATGTGTACTGCATATTTCTCTTGAATATAGAGTTATTTGTTACTGGTCATTAATTACTGGTAATTTATAGATTTAAAAGCTTATATGTATCTCGAATACTAATGACAATTGCTCCCAATGAAACCTTAAATGGCGGCCACCTTTGATTTATGCTTTAGCGAAACCTTAAAAATTACTAATAACTTCAGAAATGAATTCAGCATTAAAAATCATGTGGAAATGAGGTAGTAGTAGTAGTAAATAATTGCTTTACGTCACTTTTCGGCACAAAAGGTCTTTTAAGTGACATTATAATACGATAAAAACGTTGTAGTCAATTGATGAGATGAATGATGTACAGATGATGTGAGGGTGGGGGTGATAGGGCATGGTGGGTTATTGAAAGCGTTTTCCTTCGCTCGCCCGATAAGGGGTTCTGGGCATGTCTAGGGGATATACCCCCAGACATGCCCAGACGGCCGGAGACTTGAGTTTCGCTGTACAATTTAATAATGAAACTCTGTGGCATTTCGCGCAGCTCCGCTATCCTCGGGTCGGATAGTCCCCAGAGTAACAATAGGAAGGATCACTCCCTCTGGGTAACTCCATTCATCCCACGTGAGAGACCTAATGTCAAACACGCTATTGCCGGTTATTTAAGGCTACCACGGCCTACATCAGCGCCAGCACTGATGCGGGTGCTGCATTGGCTCCGCTGTTGAGCGGAGGAGCCAGGGTACGCCACTGGCAATCCGCCCGAAGATTATAGCCAGATACGAGGAGGCTGCAGCTGCCCTTGGATGATTGCTGTAGACTAGTGCTTTCGTACAATGCCGTACACAGCATCCAACAGACGAAACAGATCCCTAATGACCCTCCCCGGATGGGGGCGAAAAGTACTACTACTAGCAATCATCCCAGTACCCCGTGGAAATGAGGTATTACATTAAAATATATGTCTAATAGTTCACGAATTACAACTTCAACATAGCGCTTGGCGGCCATTTTAAATTTTGTCAAAAAAAATATATTCCGTTCCGGGAAAAACCTTGGCACTTTTTCCAGGTATTTAAGGAGGACATACTGGTAGTCTATAGATTTACAAGCTTATATGTATCTCAAATACTAATGACAATATACTTGCTCCCAATTAAACATCAAATGGCAGCCATCTTGGATTTATTCTTCAACGAAATCCTTAAAGTTACTACTAGCTTCAGAAATGAATTCAGCATTAAAAATCATGTGGAAATGAGGTATTACATTAAAATATATGTTGAATAGTTCATGAATTACAACTTCAACATGGCGTTTGGCGGCCATTTTTAATTTTGTCAAAAAAAGGATGTTCCGCTCAGGGGAAACTTTGGGACTTTTTACAGGTAATAAAGGGAGACACAATAAACACTTCCTGACATTTTCAGCTTGATATCTTTTTCCATTTCAAAACCTAAAATTCCTGGACTACTAGCCATCTAGCACGGTTTACCTGATATCAGGCCTATAGAGGTAAAATGTCGATTGTCGGCCATTTAAAATTCGATAGAGTAAAAAATTTACAGGGTGCATCCTCCCCCGATAACTCACATGTTGTTTTATAGTAATGGTCTAGCCATCTAGCACGGTTTATCAAATATCTGCCATGCAAAAATGAATAATGGCCGATAGGCGGCCATTTTAAATTTGATCGAGTCAGAATTTTTCAAGTTGCATCCTCACCTGAAATCTCACATTTCGTTCTATGGTAATGGTCTAGCTATCTAGCACGGTTTACCAAATATCGGCCATGTGAAATTGAATAATGGCCGATAGGTGGCCATTTTGAATTTGATCGAGTCAAATTTTTTCAAGATAAATCCTCTTCTGAAATCTTACATTTTGCTTTATAGTAATGGTCTAGCTATCTAATACGGCTTACCAAAATCAGCACTGTGAAAGTAAATAGTGGCTGCTAGGCGGCCATTTTGAATTCGATTGAGTCAAAAGTTTTTGAAAGCCATCCTCTCCGGAAAACTAACATTTTGTTTTATGGTCTAGCTATCTAGCATGGCTTACCTGATATCAGGCCTATCGAGGTAAATAATGCATATTGTCGGCCATTTTGAATTCATAAGTTAAAAATTTTAAGGGTGCATCCTCCCCCGAAAACTCACATTTTGTTTTATAGTAATGGTCTAGCCATCTAGCACGGTTTACCAAATATCGGTCATGTGGAAATGAATAATGGCCGAAAGGCGGCTATTTTGAATTTGATCAAGTCAAAAGTTTTCAAGATGCATCCTCATCTGCAATCTCACATTTCGTTTTATAGTAATGGTCTAGCTATCTAGCACGGCCTATTATAGTGATATTCCATTCAAATTTTATAGGTGGTTCTCTGGGTATTTCTGATGATCTGATTAACATTTGGGAACAATTCAATAAAAACAAGATGGCTGATGGAGGACATTTTGAAAAAATGTCCGCCCAAAAAACTTGTGGGCGCGACATCATATGAACCGTTGGTTGGATCGCATTTAAATTTGATGTTGTGATGTGCTGGTTATTTCGGATGATCTGATTAACCTTTTGGGAAAAAATTATTGAAAGCAAGATGGCTGACAGAGTATATTTTGAAAAAATGGCCGCCCAAAAAGCTTGTGGGCGCGATATCTTATGAAATGTTGGTTGGATCGCATTCAAATTTGACATGGTGGTTCTCTGGGTATTTCTGATGATATGATTAACTTTTGGGAAGAATCCATCAAAACAAGATGGCCGATGGAGGACTTTTTTTAAAAAATAGCCACTGGAAGAGCTTGTGGGCGCGATATCTTATGCACCATTGGTTGAACCGCATTCAAATTTTATGCAGTGGTTCTCTCACCTTGCCCTATCAGGTCAGACCGTCAGACTACCAGTCTGACCTTGACAACAGGTGCGCCTTACAGTTGTACGAACGGGAGTGGGTGCGAGCAACATGAATATTCATTATGACGTCACCGGTTTACTGACTGTAGTGTGGAGGTCACACTCCTGAGGTCATATTGTTTGGGCTGCCTGAATTGGCCAGGGAGAAGGGGGTTCTGAACTCATAGCACATATACGTGATATCCAGGAGTCTGCCGGTAGCAGACAACTGGATATATGAAGATGGGTTCTCTAGGCATTTCGAATGATCTGATTAACTTTTGGGAATAATTTATTAAAAACAAGATGGCTGATGGAGGACATCTTGAAAAAAAATATCTGGCAGAGGTAATTTTCTTACTTAGATTGTTTTATTGTGGCAATCTCTCCAAGTTTGAGTCATGTAACGGGGATGCTCTTAATGTTTTCGTGCCGAAAACAGTCCCATCTAGTTTTGACATGTTTCTAGTGTCACGTTAGCAACACTGCTATAAATAGAAGTCGCATCTTTGCCCAGAATGTGTATGCACACAGCTAGAAATATTTACTTGAATGACTGGTTTCAGATTGTTGCATTGTAGAATGGCTATACAGAATGAATGGCTATTTCATTTTTGCTGTTTGGAATAAACATCAAGTGCTAACGTAACAGATGCCAATGGCACTTCCAAAATTATTCTGTTGTTAAAGAACATTTTCCAACCACTGATATAATACTGGATGCATGGTGCAGTAAAATGAAATTTTTAACATGTTAGTTTTAGAACCGCAAAACTGACACTTTTTTGGGCCACTTTTTTTTTAAATCAAATCCGATTTGAGTGTCGCATAAGCACAAAACTTGGTCTACTATGTCTGGATGTAACCATGGTAACGTAACACACATTTGGGGAAGATAGCATCAAATCAGTCTACAACAGATTTAACATTGCTAACGTTACATTGGCACTATATCGTGTTTGATGTTACATCTAGCCTAGATGTTACTGTTCTCTACAGATCTCTACCTGTAGGCCTATATACATTGATTGCTGTATTAATTCTTCAGTCATTGCCTGTTATGCCATGTGAGGTTGGGGGGGGAATATTTAAAATGGTAGGCCTATGACACAATATACCCTACAGAAGTCAATTATGTATCTAACAAAAACATACAGGATAAATGAAAGGCCTACTTGGGTCAATAATACGGACCAAGATAGTCTACTGTCTAGTCTACTGTTTGATGTTAATACCTAGTAATTCTGAACAATACCTAGTTAATTCTTAGAAAAATCACCATGCATATGCCTATTATAGTCATATGCTTTCATTTCAACACATGGCAAATGTTTGTTACAAGCAAACCAACAAGACAGACATCTAGCTTCATAACCCAGAAATAACGTCTAGCCTGCTGACATCATATTTTTCGATCCGAAAGTGTCTAAATTAGCGAGAACAAAATGGCCGCCAACTGGCGCTATTATAAGATGTAAATCGCTATAACTTTGTCAATATTTATCCTTTTCTAATGATTTTGGTGTGTAATATGATGTTTTCGTGGTCAAGGAACATGTTTGTCACAATAAAAACATGATAGTAGTATTTTTTATTTATCAAAATCGTCATATGATGTGAAAAAGTATTTAAATATAAATCCAAGTAGTGAACAACTGTATCCTTCTGTTATGTCTCTCTATGCATAGTTTTCAAAATTAGGACGTATTAACTGGTCATAATTGGTGTAATAAATTATTAGAATAATATTGAGAAATAAACGTCAACAAAACAATTTGGTCAATAGACGACAACTCATGATGTCGGGTTACAACAATTTTCGGCATTGCAGCCGCAGGCTGGTGTGCAAATTTGATAAGTTTTGCTGCACTTGCATGCCGAAGACTTACATTTTGTCAGGCAGCCACATGCTACTGGTTCAAGACATACTTTTGGAACTGTAGGTAATGTTGAACATGCAACTGACAATCCAATACCCATAGATAGCCATCCACCAGATGACTCAGGTGAACCAGCAAATGATTGAATACACTGCTTATCAGCGTGCAGCCATACCTTGGATTGATAATTCGCACGCATAGCATGTAGCTGCAGAGCATCAGATGTTGATGGTAAATGATCCAGTTCTTTCTGTCATTTAACATCGGGAGCAATGTACAAATAGCATATGAATTCTTCAACTGTTTGGGACGGGCCGTCACGACCTACCCCATCTAGAAGCAAAGGGTCCTGAATGAACATTTTCCAACAGCTTTTCTTCCCAAATCTAGCAGATGATGATGTGGTAAATGAAATGAATCGGGCTTTAGGCCACCTTTGTGCACATATAGGCTAAACTGGGCCAGGAGAACCTCCTGAGGATGGTGAGATGATTGAGATGACACTGTCCTCCAGACACAGGAGTCGAAATTCGAGCCCTGGCGGTCTGAGGCCGAGCACGCTACCTCTCGGTCACGGAGGCTTCCCACAATACTGAGTTTCACACGTGGATGGGGAAGAAACATTTTTTGTTTCTTTCAAACCGCCGAGACCGGGAACCGAACCCCGAACTCTGGCGTGAAAGGCAGCCCCGCCCTGATGATGTGGTATCTGACCCTGTAAGCGCATGGAAGCCCAGCATATCTTTGTGTACATCATGTGGCAAGTTTTTATAGATGGTATGCACTGGATAACAACGTAGTTCTCGTGCAGTGCCACCAACCATCCCTACAATGTGATCAGTTCCACCAAAGAAGTGCAACAAGACCAGCAATACATCAGTGTCTCTTCAGAAAAAATTCTGATTTCTAATTATTGACAACCATGTCAAAAATTACAAATACGGGAATTTCGTCTCTATATCTAGTTTAACTGGTGAATGCGCAGCAGAAAAATTAAAAAAAACTTTTACAGTTCTAGTCTATGGACATGTTTACATCATATGGTCATATTAAGAAGCCACAATAAAATCACCGATTTTTTTATGATTTTAGCCTGGGCCAGTCCCTTTTATGGATTGTGTTGCAAATATCTACCCTTGCTGTTCCTTGACTGAAATGGGAAAATATTGATTTTGAAAATATGTCTGCATAATCTGAAAAGATTCGACAACCTGCTGACTTTCTACGATTTTGAATTAGTGCATGTCCATCGATGAGAACGCATGCCCCAACCATAGCATTTGATACATAGGGAGATAAAACAGCAGTGGCAATTTCTGCACCAGTTGAAAGTATGCCAAGTAACGCTGATTTCGAATTTGAATTTATCGTACCATCTGTATTTGCTAATGAAAGAGGTACACACGTGTTTCAGAATACTACTCATGTCCACATTGCGTCCTGACTGTTGTGCAATAAGCAATCCTTGCATGAGACGTCTGTCAGCTTTCACTACTTTTCCTATATTCCCAGTTGTATTGACAACAAATTTGTACAGATTTGAGAGTTTTGTCTCTTCATTGGAGAAAAGCAAGGGATGTTCCTCTCAACAATGCGTGTAGACACATATCTCCTGACTAGTTCTACACCACGTGTATTTGCAGTCAGAAGAGCATCCTCAATGTCTTCTGTTACTACATAATTTGTGGTCGGTGTTGACTTCATCTACGGCAGCAACTTTTGGTCTACACACAGAAAATATGCCAAATCGTTCAAACTGCTAAACAAGTGACTTGACATCAGCTTGATCTTTTGATGCTCCAGACAAAAAACTATCCTTGCAAGCTGCGAGAGATTCGTCTTCATCTCCGATGCCGAGCAAACACTTTGAAATAATAGCCCTCTCTCCCTCTGTGATGCAGAAACGATCTCGAGCACTAGCTGTCAGTTTTGGTGATACCAGTAATGCCGTTGGACAACTTACATGATTTGTTGACCCATTCAGTAGCTTGGTCAATGAGAACCTGATTGAATGCTCCATTAGTTTTCTTAACAAACAATCGCCTATATTCTTACTTCAGGAGTTTGCAAATGTAATTTCCAATCACCAATTTTGTAGGCTCGGATGAGGTCAAGCATAATTTCAACAAGCTTCATATATGTTGACTAATATTAATAGCTTGAGTCTTCACTGAAAATCTTGTTGAATTAAATCCATAATCCATTTGTTATGACACTTTCTCTCAATGTTTGCAACAGCTGTAAAACTTGCTCACTAATTTTTACATCCACTGTTTCATTGTGTTTATCTTCAAAGAGGACATGCAAAAGTTTTACTTCATCTTTAATGTCTTGCAATGATAATCTTTCTCTAGCCCATGACTGAAATAATTTTCATTTGATCCGACAAAGTGCTATCACATGCCCCCGAACAGCTCGAATATATACTCTACCTTCCATCAAAGCACTTGTAGAATTTTGTGAAAATGCGCCAGACTCCACCCAGACATCATCTAGGCCTGCATTTTTCATATGCTGGCCAATGGCCTTCATAAAATTAAATAAGATGTGCAAGCCACCCATCATTACTACAACATTATCATATTTATCAGGATTTGACCATTGTAGTTCTTTTGTTCTGCTATAGAGACAATCACAACCTGTTTCTGGCCGAGATGATGCATCATCTCCTAGAATGTATTCAAAATGGTCCCCACAGTATTGCTTTATTAGCATGGGTCTGTATTATAGGCATTATTCCAACAAATGTTAGGCCTACGGTTGCTTCAGAAACACCACATGCAGCATGGGAAGCTGCTCATTATGGAATATCTTGTTCATCTTGGTTGTACATAGTAAGTAAGTAAAATATTTTCTATACTTCACTTTTCGGCCAGTATGGCAATTTAAGTGAAAATTCCAGCTATTACAATATCCCATATTGTATAGTTAAAGTAGTAAAGGAAAGACAAAGCCAATAAAAGTATGATCGTACTAAAATATTCAGTTTAAAGTGTTTGATATGATAAGATGACGATGCTCCTGGCACCTATATGTAACGAGTCTGATGACATGTTGTAGCGCCTGCACTACAACACAGTTTAATGGGTATAAAAATATCAGTATAAATAATGTAAAATATGAAGTGATTATAAAATGAACGACTTTTCAAGTATTTATATCTCCATGAAATTGGAGTGATTGTGTAAAAACTACAAGTCTAAGTCAAAACAGTGTCATTGTCAAAACAAATATATAATATATACTATAATAGTATATACTATAATCAAAAAAACCACAAAAAATTGTCAAAAATTAAAGACTTAAAGTGCCCCCACAGTTGGTAATAAGGTCTGTGATATTGGAGGACATCACAGAGCGATCACAAACCGTGAGGACACCGTAAGTCACCACAGGCTAATTGTACAGCAATGGCTTCTCTATGACATGCTGCATTATCCGCCAGGATGCCACAGAGAAACCATTAAAACAATGAAGTGAAAAAATAATTATATGGCAATGGTTTTTTTCGGACATCCCGTCCAACACCAGGATGCCAAAGAAAAACCACTGCAAACACAAAAAAAACAAATCGTATAGGAATTATGAGTAGATCTACAATGAGAACAATGAAATAATATAGAAAATATATAAATATGAATATATAAAGAATATATAAAGAATTTGAACGGAAAACGATTTGAAAATAAATATAACAACCTCAGTGAAAAACCCTAAACTACCGGAAAGCAAACACAAAAAACTTCACGTCAAAAAAATAGAAAAACCTGGTTCATGAAAGGCAAAAGGCAAAAAACGTTTGGGTGTGCTTGGCCTTCTAAGAAGTTGCCCAGGGGGGACCACGCGGAGGTGACACCCATCCCCCCCCCCCCCCCTGGTTGTACATACGAGCCAACATCCAAATTTGGTTTGAAAGATTTGAAATGTCTTGGCATCCGTTTCCCATGCTCCATATTCCTGCTTTAACTCTACTTGTTATGATTGGATTTGGTCTTGCACCAGTGTATACAGATACGATGTCAATAGTGTGAAATTTCTCAAGTATTTTTTTATCAGGTATTTTATTTCTTCCTGTTATACAGTTTGTTCTGGTGGTGACGGTGGCCCACGTTGCCACAAAACACATCGTGGGGCATGGAACGTATTTTTCCAATCTATAGTCTCCTCTAAAACATCTATGTTGTCAAATGATGAAAGTATTATACGACCAGGTGTGTATAGTGATATTCCAGTTGGAATATATATGTAACCATTCTGTTCATATCTACGTAAAATATCATTGGCTATTGATGAGTCAATTCTACAAAGTGTATCAATTCCAACAGTATGACCAGCTGCATGGAAGATGTTCACCAGTTTTTCTGAACGTGTAGCCTGGTGAAGAGCCAGACCGAGGCCCACGTGCTTGGGTGTAAGTTTTCTACTTTTAGATTCAGTGTAGACTATATCTTGAGCAATGTTACATATTCTTACTTTCAAAGAATTATCTTGTTCTTCTAATTCAAGGATGGGGTACTGGGATGATTGCTAGTAGTAGTACTTTTCGCCCCCATCCGGGGAGGGTCATTAGGGATCTGTTTCGTCTGTTGGATGCTGTTACGGCATTGTACGGAAGCACTAGTCTACAGCAATCATCCAAGGGCAGCTGCAGCCTCCTCGTATCTGGCTATAATTTTCGGGCGGATTGCCAGTGGCGTACCCTGGTTCCTCCGCTCAACAGCGGAGCCAATGCAGCACCCGCATCAGTGTTGGCGCTGATGTAGGCCGTGGTAGCCTTAAAATACCGGCAATAGCGTGTTTGACATTAGGTCTCTCACGTGGGATGAATGGAGTTACCCAGAGGGAGTGATCCTTCCTATTGTTACTCAGGGGACTATCCGACCCGAGGATAGCGGAGCTGCGCAAAATGCCACAGAGTTTCATCATTAAATTGTACAGCGAAACTCTAGTCTCCTTGCGGTCTGGGCATGTCTGGGGGTATACCCCGTAGACATGCCCAGAACCCCTTATCGGGCGAGCGAAGGAAAACGCTCTCAATAACCCACCATGCCCTATCACCCCCACCCTCACATCCTCATCTGTACATCATTCATCTCATCAATTGACCACAACGTTTTTATCGTATTATAATGTCACTTAAAAGACCTTTTGTGCCGAAAAGTGACATAAAGCAATGATTTACTACTACTACTACTACTAATTCAAGGATATTCTCCCCAACAAAAAAAAAACAGTAAGAAAAGGTGGAGACTATTTGGTATAACATCTGAAACATGATCCATGTCGATACCACGCCAACTAGTATCATGACCTGGTGAATCTTTTAGATCCGCTCGCAATTGAAGAGCAGTGTGAAATATTTCCTGTGGTGGAGTTGCATCAGGTGTCAACTTAGGGCGTTCTTCATCAGACGAGAGTGAGGAATCATCTGAATGATCTATTGCAATAGTCTTATTTAAGGTCTTTGATAATTCAATTTTTGTTATATCGCGTGGGCACAACTGCAATGGTGACTTGGGATATAGTTGACGGAAAGTACTGGCACTTACTCCCATAATTTGTGGTACTGCCTCATATTTTGGCGGCCATTTTGTTTTTCTTTATTTATGTCATTTAACACAAAAAGAAGGTTTGTCAACAACCCCCAGTGACATTCTATGGTATATAATGGATATGATGAAGACGTATGTTTGCTTGTAACAAACAATTTCCATATATTGAAATCATATCATATGTTGGCTGGCTGTCTACACATCAAAATAACGATTTTAATAAATATTAAAATCATGATGTTATCATGTTTTTTTCGTCATAATCGTGTTCCTTGACCCCGAAAACATTATATTACACACCAAAATCGTTTGAATAGGATAAATATTGACAAAGTTATAGCGATTTACATCAAATAATATCGCCAGTTGGCGGCCATTTTGTTTACACTAATTTAGACACTTTCGGATCGAAAAAAATGATGTCAGCAGGCTAGACGTCATTCCTGGGTTATTAAACTACATGTCTGTGTTGTTGGTTTGCTTGTAACAAACATTTGCCATCTATTCATTTTTTTAATAAGATATCATATCTTGGCTGGCTGACTATTATATGTATTCAGGAATGAGATATATTATAAGCGTTAGCTAATCCTAGGTTACGTTAGTCAATCTCATCAATCCCGTTAGTCAATCTTTGTATTATTTACAAAATGCGTTAGTCAATCTTTCCGCGTTTTTTCGGATGTCAATACTCCCTAAAAATCCCTTACATTCATATAAATACGGTGGGTGAATGGCTAGCCCGAAAATTGTGATAAAATACCTCAAAAAAGCAGAAAACGGACTTACCCACATTCGGTGCATCCATCTTGGATACGCTAACGCAGGTGTTAGCTAATCTAGTTTCGAGAGAGTTTTTTGAGAAAGCGATACCAACGTTCAATCTTGCCATTGTGTTGAGGGTGGTATGCGGCTGTCATGTCTTTTTTCATACCCATCATCTGACACAATGACACCCACAATGCCGATGTGAACTGTGGGCCACGATCCGAAGTAATAACATCAGGAACACCGAGCCTAGGTATCCATTCCCGGACGATAAGCTTAGCACAAGCCTGAGAAGAGGCGGCATCACCAGTTGAAGACAGAGGGTATGCCTCTGGCCAGCTTGTCCATCGATCAATGGCAGTAAGAAGCATATTCTTCCCTTCGCACTATGGTAATGGTCCAACAAGATATACATGGATGTGACTGAACCTATTAGTTGGAGGTGGTAGTTGAATTAGAGGTGCTTTTACATGCCGGTAGATTTTGGCAAGTTGACATGGCTTATGCCCCAGTCACACTGTCGCGAATCATGATGGCGAACTGATACGGATGTGAATCCGTATTAGATCGCCAGCTGATTCGCCACTGTCGTGTTGTTCCGTGCTAGAGCGTGTCAATTGTTCAAAAAAATCTCACGGTTCTCAACGGTTCGCCAAGCCGATACGGATGTTTCAAACTGTTTAAAACATCCGTACTGCCAATACGAATGAAACCCATTCGTTGTAGTTCCTTACAGTTCGTAGCAGCTCGAATCGGTTCAAATCAGTTCTTTGCAATTCGTATTGCTCTTCGTATCACTTCGCAGCGTAACGGGTTGGTTCGCATTGGAAGAGTCTGGCGATGAGCAAGGAATCAGAAAGAACTGACTAGAACTGACTCGACGCAACACGGTACAGATACGGTTGTCGTTGCTTTTCGTGCTGAATCGTTGCTATTTACGGCCTGGAGATACGATGCAGTAAAATTTACATCACGAACTACAAAGAATAGCTACGGATTGCAACGTTGCTGAACTATGGAGTGAGAGATACGAATAAGGTGGATCGCAATGCGGCAATTCACAATGAATTAATGCGAACCAGGACGTTACCAATACAATGCAGAGCGAATGAGGTAGATTCACATAGCGGTAATAATATAAATAGGGCCTTCGACTCTTATATCATTTCAGTGTTGCCAGGGCAGACTATGATGATCATTGTGTTTCAAATAATGGCAAAATCTCACACAAATTGCAACATAATTTCTGACTGTTGTTTCCTAATTATAAATATGTCTCCTATAAACTCAAAAAATCTCAAGAGATTCGAGTGGCGGAAAGTATTTTCAAACACTGTTTATTAACTATACCCTTTCAACATATTCGACTATTTTTATGGTGTGATAACAAGCCACTTCCTAGCAGTGTTATCTACGTATTTTAATAGAAAACTTGGTGCAATGTTATTATTGAGATTAGCAGTGCTTTCTTAAGAGACTATATTATTTATTCTCATTATACGAGTAATTATAGTTCCAGATTGGTAAAAATATATATTAAAAAAAACTTTAAATATACTAATTTTGATCCAAGTTGAAAAACATATACATAAATGATACATAAATAGGCCTGAAGATGTATATAGTTACAACACTTACAACAGTTATTATAGGCTTGCATTTAGTCTGATGACTAAATAAAGCGTATAATAACTGAATCGTTGGATATTATGCATACCGATACAGATTTTCAGCACTGATATATATTAAAATATATTTTTATTACGCTATGAAGTGGGATTTTTTAGGAGCAATTTAAAAATAAAAAGGAAAATAACTGGGTGCTAAAGATAGTGACTGTTGCTGCCAAATGCGACTTGAGGTACTATGTTAATACTGAACCTACATAATGTATCTCTCTAAATATATTTTTTTCTTGACCCACTCTATTTTTCAACTTCTAGTTGACAGTTGTCGTTGTCTTCTTCTGCGACATTACATTTGTTCAGCAACTTTATATGTGACGTGTTTCTGTCACTCCGCTTTCTGTTTTCTGTCTGTCAAGCAATTTGCTTTATTGTTATTATTTTCTTTTGTTAGTTTTGTTACAATTTATTTCTCGGAATGTTTTCCTTTGATTTCCCATACTGTGGTTGCAATCATTACTCTTTCTACCATAGCTCATTCTTGTCTTCTACTATGTACCCCTCTTTGTTACCTTTCCTTTATTCGCTGATCAGTCCCAATTTGCTTTTTATATATATATTCTACTTCCTTCTATGGTTAAAAGGGCGGGGGCCCTAGGGTAGTGGTTAGCACCGCTGCCTTTCACGCCAGAGTCCGGGGTTCGGTTCCCGGTCTCGGCGGTTTGAAAGAAACAAAATTGTTTCTTCCCCATCCACGTGTGAAAGTTAGTATTGTGGGGAGCCTCCGTGACCGAGAGGTAGCGTGCTCGGCCTCAGACCGCCAGGGCTCGAATTTCGAATCCTGTGTCTGGAGGACAGTGTCATCTCAATCATCTCACCATCCTCAGGAGGTTCTCCTGGCCCAGTTTAGCCTATATGTGCACAAAGGTGGCCTAAAGCCCGATTCATTTCATTTTATTTCTATGGTTAAAACTCATCTATATAGGTTCTTCTGTCACACCAGTTTTTCTTATGAGATACCGTTAATGATCTATATTTGAGCACCGATTCTAATATAAATTCGGTCTTTTAAAAAGGTCATAACAAAATTCTAATTGAATAAATTTGATAAGATTAACTTCGAGGGATAATTTTGATAATTTTTAATATAATATAACAAAGCACCAAAATTGGGCGAAGATGATGTTAATTTTATGGACAAAGAAGACAGGCGATAAGACCCGGATGAGCGCGATATGTTGTAGCCAACAGCTCGTCCCTATTGAATCGCACTGGTCCGTTCAAGGTCGTATCAGTTCGTACTGGTCCGTCCCAGGTCGTATCAGTTCGCACTGGCCCGAGTTGCATTCTACTTGAGTCATATTGGTTTGTATCAGTTCGCAGGCTTATTCGCATTAGATCGTATTGATTCGTACAACCTTTTGTATTAGTTCGTGTCAACCCGTTCTGATTTGTATTGGTTCTAATTCATTATTCTTAGTTCTACTTTGTTCTCAGTCATTCGCAATTTGAACCGTATTGCTTCTAGTTGGTTCGTTGTTTAATAAATTTTTCACCCCAGGAGCATTTTTATTCTCCATGATTCGCATTCACATCCGTATTGCACATATCGCCAGCATTTGTACTGTATCGCCAGTGGATTCGCGACAGTGTGACTGGGGCATTACATGAGAGTGACCACTTGGATAAATCCTTGCTCAAGCCAGACCACCAGTATTTCTGTTTGTAACCTGCTTTAAAGGTGGGGTGGGCAAGTTGGTGAAGACTGTCGAAAACACTGTGTTGGAGAGAGATAATGACATGCTATAACAAACTATAAATAACAACAACTGCAATTGAAATTTACTTAGTTTTATGTATTCATATTGTGTTCAAGAATGTCAGTTCAACTTTATCAAATCTGAGCAAAATTAGGTGTGTATACATATACATATAGGCCCTACACATTGTACAGTCACATTGTCTTAGGCATATAGCAGATTAGACAAATAGCATTTGCTGCAATTAGCAGTCGCTCCTGATTGCTGTGCAAACAGTCACATGATCATCCTGAGAAGCGTCCCTCCTATTATATAATATCTATAGGCCCACTATCTTGAAAACACGAGATGCTGATCCAATATTGTTGATCCAATATTGGGCCACTGTTGATCCACCATCTGCGTCGCTGGCCCACCATTAGGCCAATATTGGATCGACAAGCTGTGTTGGCTGGGCACCCTTGTTTCCTAGGACATGCAACACGGTATGTACTGTTTTGAAGGCGATTTAAACATGCCAGTATTGCCCCCCCCCCCCTATGTTAGCATTTAGATATAGATCTTCCAATATAAATTGTGATAATATATTGATATTTCACTGCTAAGCATCAGGTGAAGGTTATCTCAAAATATACATATATAGGCCTATTTGAAACCGAATTGTAGCTGTAGCCATAACTTTAATCTTTGAAATAAAATAAAAATACCCGGGAATATATATTATTATTGCTCCGGACAGTTTTAATTGACTGAGAACGACAAAACAATATAAAGTTTTCACTTGAATATAAAAACAATGTTGAAGTCTCTCGTAAAGGGTTAATCCAAGTCGTCTCGACCTGTTCCCGTCAACCAAAGTTAACATTCAGAGATAATAATGACTTCTACCATCTTTTTACATTTTATCTGGAGTGGATGCTGAGATGCAATGGGTGCTAGGTTTATAAAGGCGGCTAGTCATGCCCCATTAGTCATCAATTGTCTACCTACAGTCAACTATAATAGGTGCGAAGGCGGGGGTGTAGCATGCTTGGCGACCCCCTCTAAAAATAACGTCGCGAGGGCCACCTACGAGTTGTTATCTGGTTATGTAGTGTTTATGTACATTTGCAACCCTGGAAACGCATCAAACGTGAGACTCGATCCAAAGCTGGCCCAATGCCGGACCAGTGTCCACGACGTTGTACTCACATCAAACCAACACAAGCTGTATGTCTTGCGCTTGCCGATAATCCACATTTATAAATATATATGCATTTACGCATGGGCCTGAGCGAAAACACACACAAATATGCCTCTATAAGTATGTACAAAGCGAAATTTACCAAACTGTTCTAAATAGTTGAATTATTATTTTTTTTAATTATAAAAATCGCTTTAAGTGATATATTATTTATTGTGATATATACTCAAAAAAATCATGATTACGATTTAATATAATCATGATTACAGTGATTTTAGAATATCGATTACGATTATGATTACGATTACAGGTCATATTTTTTTCTTGATTACGATTATATTCATGATTACATGCTTTCAAAAAAATAGATTACGATTATGATTATGATTACAATGTAATCGATTGAAAATCGTAATCGACGATTATGATTATAATCGACCCCAACCCTGGAGGTGGGTACCAGTATTCTGGGTTGCTTATCCTTGGTATCCACGCATATGCTGGTGTCCCTAGCGTTGGCCAATTCTGAATGGAATGGCGAGTCTGTGTTAAAATGTCTCTTAATCCACTTTTGTTAATTTAAGTCTGCATCTTGCTCTCCACAAAAATCAACAAGAGAAGGTGTAGGGCATTTCATATCAGAGTCACAGACTCCAAACACAGCTTGACAAGCTCAGTATTTATACTTTGTCACTTTTTCAAACAGTCAACAAAACTTTCATCAACCAATGGCTCGTCTAAGGACGTGCTAATATCATCATGACATGGAAGCTGGTTTATAATCCCACATGAATCACGATTGACATCTGCACTAGACCAAGTATCTTTCTCACCCTGCACAAGAACAATATGTGACATGGCATCAGCTAATCCATTGCGTTTGCCTTTTAAATGACGAACATGGTCAATAAACTGCAATATCCTGTTTAGAGTCTGATATTGTCCAGTAGCATTTTGATTATTCTTTGAAATGCCCATGAGATACCGAATAAAAAAATGAAACTGTTTTTCAAGAAAATCACGAGAATCAAAAGAGCGAAAAAAATGATTTACATCACTGAATTTAGTGCTAATTTCGACTACAGACTGGGGAGAACATCTTAATGGTGGGCCAAAGGCTCACATGCTTGCCCACACTTAAAAACACCATACCGGTACCGAAATTAAACATGACATTATATGCATATATCACAAAGAATTTATAACTGTTATAAATTCTTGATATCACCCATATCACACAAAGTAATAACTCCTTAAAGGCTTGATATGTCTAAATGACATGAGATAATACTCTTTACTGTGAAATGTATTTATGATGACTTAAAAAATAAGAATAATATTAAAAGTCTTCCACTCTTTTTTCAATGATGATCGTTATCTGCCACTTGGTACTTTTAATGTCCTGATTATACAGACAGTGTGTCTTACTCCGCTGTGATCAGGCTTGTTTTGGTGGGGCAGCAATATTAAAAATCAACAAACCTAAATCCTCAATAACTCAGTAACCAGGGGAGTAAAATAAACAAGAGGCCAGCTGGCCACCATAATTCCACGCCCCGCCCGCGTGATAGAAATTTTACAGGGTGCATACTTCCCTGAAGTCTCACATTCTGTTCTACAATAATGATCTACCTATCTAGATTACTGTTTATAATGAAGATATTGAAGTCAATAATGGTCGCAAGTCAGCATTTTTCATTTGAGCAAGTTGCCATTAAGAGGGTATATATATATATATCCTTCACTGAAACAATACATTTCGTTTTATAGTATTTATTGGACTGGTATATATCCTATGGAATTTTCGTTCAAAGGGCTGATGCTGTGAATAGATTTGTTGCATTTTCAATGTTGAATTGTGTTGGTAGATTCTAATTTTATGTGTCTTTCTTTAGCAAAACAAACGTTTTTACCCTAAAAAGTGACCCATTTTCCGCGGGCGGCTGCTCTAAGACTACATTCATGGGGTCCCCTTTGCCGTTGGGGTTTCGAAAGGGGCGCAGCCCCTTCGCTGTAAACAAAATAGTACACGGTTTAGACAATGACTTACTTTGCTTCTCCTGAGCACGTTCAAAAACTATAAAAACAATCAGCCAATTTTTTGGGGTCTGCCATTTAAATTTTTTTGCAAATTTGTCCCGAATGTTCGGTACTTAAAAAAGTTGAAATCATATTATTTTCTGGATCAGAAAAGTTGAAGAAGTGTCTAATAACTTTTATCATCATGATTTTCCAAATTATGCCAATTGTGAACGTTAGAGCATCTAAGTATCTGGCACAGTTTGTCCGGTATCAGGCATATCAAAGTTAATTATGGCCGATAATCGGCCATTTTGAATTTGATCAGGTTGAAAATTTACAGATAATGATATCCCCACCTGAAACCGCACATTTTGCCGTAATTGTATGACGAAATAGCGCATCGGTATGACATGAAGGGAGAATAAGAAAACATCATCAGATCATGCGTAATTAACAGAGACCAAATAGTCCATAAGCCAAGCCATATATCGGTACGCCAAAGGTGGAAAAATCTTTAGGGTACCATTTTGGTTGTAGGGCATATATAAGTATATTAAACCATGATAGCCTTTCCAACGAAGTAGCTTAGTCATGATATATGATATTCTTATGTTTTGACATGGAATGTATGAAAACGCATTTGGGACTATGACGTTCAGTCTGAAGTACTCCCCCCTTTCTTGCAAAATAATGATAATTAAGCTGGTCTGATTGCCATAATGTAATGTTGATACATTTTGAAACTTGTTTATTGAGTGTTGTTTTTCAGAATTTATAGGAAGAAAGCTATAATCAGCGTTGTTTTCAGAAAATATTACGCGTTTACAGCCTGTTTGAGTATAGCAAAAACGACAAGTAAGTGTTGATCAGATGTTTAGCTAAGACAGTAATCTGTTAGTTAAGATTTAGTTAAGATTGACATAAATTATGCTACATTCAGCTAAGATTAACATAAAGTAATGATATAATTATTCTGCTTTTATAGAATAAAAATTAAAACTGTAGTTCTGGAGTGATCACCACCCGGATTGAAGCCGGAACGAATGAGGAATTATTATTTCATAACTAATTATGAATGCATTGTATTGCCAATCCTGATACAGAACAACCTGTAACATACTTTGGTGTATTTGCAGGTCTTGATGCTAGCACTTAACTGAAAATGGATCCAGCTCGTGATGCAGAGATGAGTGGTGCAGCACCAGAGCGGACACGCCGTGAATGTCTCATATACAGCCCATCTGAAGACCAAAATGCGAACCTGATAGCACCAAAGGACAATGACTCATGCTAAGAGCTGCTGAGATCAGACAACATGCACTCATCTTGGATATAGCACGGAAGCTGGAGAAGTAGTATGGAAGCACCCAGAAAAGTTCAAAGACATCATCCTTCGATTGGGAGTCTTTCACACTATGATGCACACTGTTGCCAACCATTGGCAAAAAATTCCAATATGCTGGACTGAGGGACCTCTGTGTAGAAGAAGGGGTTATCGCTGATGGTTCTGTTACAGCAGTGATGGAAGGCCATAAGTACAACCGTGCGGTCAGGCTACACAAATTGTTGTATGAGGCATTTATGTGACTGGCATGAAGATGCTTCCTCTCTTGGCTAGAAACCAAACACAGTGACGCCCTGGTTCACCTGGAAGAAACCCTCATATTCACAAACGGTTTCTGTGGAGAGGTTTCTCAAACTGATGTCCATGAGATGATGGAGAATCAGTCCTGTGAGCACATCTTCAAACTGTTGGCTGTCTTCCTTGACTATCTGAGAAATGGAGCTCTCTCAGCCTTATGGATGTCATATGTAGACATGGTTGTGGCGATTTTGGGGCTGATACGGGTGATTAGATGCTGCACCTTGCATCCATTCATGCAATGATTCCATGGTGCTTTGCATATGACAGACTGAAATATGCACGTTACCGTCCTTACTACCATGCCTAGATGCCCCGTCTTGCTATTGACCACCCAGATGTACATGAACAGTTCATACAGGGAAAGGGATTCTTTGTCCAGCTTGGAAATAGTAAACCCTTTGGCAGAATCCCAGTTGACCAGGCAACTGAGAAAACTGTCAACAAAAACACACAAACTCCTGGGGGAACAAAAGGCTTCAGCCTAAAACCAGGTGCTGTCAGTAGGTACTACTTGACAACCGAGTACATAAGCTCATTTCTGAAGCTGCTGAGATGTTTTGCAGAGACAGTTCCCAGAACTTCAGTCATACAGATCTGCAACTCCCGCGGATAAGGAGAGATGAGGTTGATGTCACTGCATTTGTGGATCTGATGGAGAACAGCTGGATAATGGATAAATCCACTGAGTCATGATGAGAAAGAGTTGGTCAACTTGGCCACTGGAATCCTGGCCCACCAGATGTTGCAAGAGGCCTCCTGAATGCTCACAAAGTAGGACAACAGGCATACTAAATGTTCAGGGAAGATCGTTTGGAGAAGGAGCTACCCACAGTGAACTTCAATGACACACTGAAGAAGCAGAGACTGAAGACCTTCCTCAACATCATGAAAAAATAGGCTGGTAACAAAGCCCAGGGTAAACAGATGGAGCTGAAAGCGGACCGAAACTTCTTTGGGCACATGATCATCATTGCTCAGAGCAGTGCTCTACCCAGAGACGTTCTAGCACATCCGCTTGGACCACTAACCTGGTCACTTGCAAAATTAATGCTGATGGGTCTCTGTGCAAAACAAACAAAGCTGCACTTGCGAGAGAATTGGAGAAAACTGTATCACCGACAGAAGCCAATCCATAACCTTCAGCATGATGGAATGAACCTTGTTCAGAAACTGAAAGGGGGTGGCAAGACATTTGCACAGCTTCCAGATTCTGCACTAAACCTGGCTCTGCATGAAGGTAGGCTACTGGCAGTGTCAGGATTGATTTCGTTTTTTATGTCTACACGGAGACAAATGAAATGAAATTAATCGGACTTTATGCCACTTTTGTGCACATACAAGCTAAATTGGGCCAGGAGACGTCCATCAAGAGACAGGGAGACGTCCATTAAGAATGCTGAAAGATGCAACAGACGTTCCACCACCAGCACACAGTGGAAGAACATTGCACTAGGTCACAACATTCTGCAGTGGAAGAAATTCATGAGAAACCCCGAGAACAAGACAAGCCTGGTTAAATTCTTGATTCAACAGTGGAAGGAGCCTGCAAATAGAGAGAAGCTGCACGAGCATTCACTCTATGTAACATGTGAAGAAGCCTGTTACATTATTACTAAAGATCACTGGGATGAAATCCAAGGGCTGAAGTCAGCACAGGAAGATGCAGATACACGCCTGTTTCTTCATGCTGCAGAGGATGGATACAGATCAATAGTCATCACAGCTGAGGACACAGATGTGCTGATACTCTGTGTTAGCCTCAGCTGATACTCTGTGTTTGCCTCAGCAAGAAGCTGGCCTGCCCACTGTATCAGAAGACAGGCACACAGAACCGTACTCGGTATATAGACATTTGCAAACTTGCAAGCTCCCTGGGTGAAGATATATGCCAGGCTCTTGTTGAACTTCACGCCTTCAATGGCTGTGACACGGTCAGTGCCTTCGCAGGTCGTGAGAAGCTGGGTGTACTGAAGCTTTTCATAAAGAGTGAGACCCAGTGTTTCATGTAGGATTAAAAAGCGGCATGGCGCCATCTATCATTAGGGCACCTTATCATGCACGCTGGGCACCCAGTTTCCAACACCCACCCTCCCTAAGCAGAACCGTTAACTTTGTAAACATGACCAGTTATTACCACTATGTACACAGACCGTTATCAGGTATTGCGTCATAGGTGTGAACTCGCCACACCGGTGACTGGGGTGTTTTTCACAGTCACAATGGCCTGGGTGGGTTGAATATGACGTAACAACAGTTCAAAGAGACATTTCACTGTCCGAATATTAGAAGGGCAACATGGCGCACATGAAGGGCAACATGGCACTCAAGAAGGGCAACATGGCGCTCATGAAGGGCAACATGGCGCTCACAAAAGGCAGCATGGCGCTGCGCCATGTTAGAAAGAGCTAGATGAAACACTGGTGAGACCTACAAAAAGGCTTTCAAGCATCTTGGTTAAAAACGGAATGTTTCTACAAACCTCTTTGACAAATTGCAGTAATTTGTGTGCCGGATGTACGCATCCATATCAGTGCACCATCTGCGATGTCAACGAACTCTGCCACCACCTCTTCTGTTTAAAACGGGGTGAGGTAGATTCCAGTCAGCTGCCCCCTTGCAAGGACTTCTTGTACATGATATCCTTTGTGCGAACTAACAGGCTGCAATTTGGCTACGCTGCCTTGTAAGTGAGCCCGTTGTTCCAGATCCCAAGGGCACCTGAAGCTGTGTTGCAGCTGATGTCATGCAATAGTATACGTGCCTGCAAACTTCCACACTGTGTGTGTCTGGTGAACCAGCTGAAGTGCACTAGCATGTGCCGATCGCAATCCTGTACAAACCAGACAACTGACGATGATGAAGAAGAAGTTGAAGTAGAGTTTGATGATTATGACACAGATGAAGAAAACTAGAATGATGGCTACACAACTGCCACATCTATGTTATGTAGTTATGAGTGTATGAACTCCTTGTTCATTATATGGAACTCATAAGTCATTAGTGTGATGACTCTGAGTGTGTATTAACTAGCGTTAGCTATGCATAGCATTAAAACGGTGTTTTATGGGTTCTGATTTTGTTACTTGCAGTCAACATTTTGAATGGCTGATAACTATGACTAAGCTACTAATCTGGGAGGGCTATGATACCAAAATATTATCTATAGATATGGGCCATTTCAAAACACATAACTAGAATTTGCCACCTTGGGTGGTACCAATAACTCATATATCTGATCTTGGCTCATGGACTATATAATATCCACTAGCATCACGGGGTCAACAGACATGACACATTTCCCAGACAGACACCTGTCTGGCAAATCACAAAAGTTTGTGCTTTACTGGTTAAATGTTGGTCCAACATATTCGATGTTAGCCCATGATCCACCATGTGATTACGGTAATGTCTTGCGTTTGCCGGGCTCATATCGTCCCCGCCCTAAACACGAAGATTGAACCAGTGTTGGCCTAATATGTGACCAGCATCGCAGACGCTGTGCCAACATTAGAACAACATCGCGACGGGACATAACATGACATAACTTATTCCATGGGCACTTTAATACTATACCCTGCCTTAATGAGCCGTCCAGTCAGCAAACACGAGACATCGAACTAATATTGGGCCAATGTTGGGTCAACGTCGCCTGTTTGTTTATTCACAAATGGAGGAAGCAAACGTCCTATACATCATTTTTGTACATCGCCAACGTCCAGGCAAACTCGCACATTGAATGTTGGTTTATTGTTGGGCCAGCATTACGCCAGCATTGGTTCAATGTGTCTTGTTTGTTGGGGCAACATAGACAGGGAGAGTGTACATGTACGTCCTAGTGTGGTCATAACGCACCTGTTACTGTTACTATAAACACACACGTTTGTCTAATTCTGCAGTAATGAATAACTGTTCCCTTTTTTATCAGTTATTTTTAGTTTTATTATCGGTATTTTATCAATAATCAATTATTTTGCTGTAATACGTCTTAGAAACATGCAAATATGGCCACTATGATAATTTTTGATCGTTGTATAATCGATTCTATCCTGTATAACACGATTCACTTATAGCACGATCTCACTTATTGGAACCCAACGATCGTGTTGTAACGATGTTCACCTATACAAGACTGACCACCATCTGAGTATGAATGTAACAAACACATGGCGATGAACCAATGCTAGCTCAATGTTGTACCAGCGTTGTTGACGGTGTACCAGCATTAAACCTGCATTGGGTAATTGTCCCGTGGTCGCTGTGTGTTTTGCACATTCAGGTTTTATAGTCTGCGGCTGTATCTAGACATCCGCATCCCGAGGTGAATACATATCATAGAGATGAATAAATATACATTGAAATTAACCTGGCTATATTTGAGTTGGACCAAACGTCAAAGTAAATAATAATGAACATCATCAAAATATCACGATGGAAAGTGATTTTCAGCGTCACATGAAGGATGGAAATAACTAGATCTTATATTTGCATAACAAATATGAAAGTCTCCACCTTCCACAATTACAAATTTATTGCCAATGCAGTAACGATGGGACTATATAACAGAAATGCCTGTGGCGGCCATCTTGGACATGCAAATTAACTGATTTTCAGCAGGATAATCCATCAGAGGGTGCTCAAAAAAAAATTCGTGCAGATCGGATAAATATTGACGACTGGAGAGCGCTCACTTCGATCTAGAATATGCAAATTAGCCCATGGCGGCCATCTTGGATATGCAAGTTAGCTGATTTTCGATCTTAAGTAGGATAATCCATCAGAGGGTGTTCAGAACAAAAATCGCGAAGATCGGATGAATATTGACGACTGGAGAGAGTTCATGTCGATCTTGAATATGCAAATTAGCCCATGGCGGCCACCTTGGATATGCAAATTAGCTGATTTTCAAATTTGAGCAGGATAATCTATCAGAGTGTGTTCGAAAAACATTTGGTGCATATTGGATGAATATTGACAACTGGAGAGCGTTTACGTCGATCTAGAATATGCAAATTAACCCATGGCTGCCATCTTGGATATGCAAATTAGCTGATTTTTGAACTTAAGCAGGATAATCCATCAAAGGGTGTTCAAAAAAATTTCGCAAAGATCGGATAAAAATTGGCGACTGGAAAGTATTCACGGCGGATGCCGATCTTGAATATGCAAATTAGCCCATGGCTGCCATCTTGGATATGCAAATTAGCTGATTTTCGAACGTGAGCAGGATAATCCATCAGAGGGTGTTCAAAAAAAATTTCGTGCGGATCGGATGAATATTGACGACTGGAGAGCGCTCACTTCGATCTAGAATATGCAAATTAGCCCATGGCGGCCATCTTGGATATGCAAATTAGCTGATTTTTGATCCTAAGTAGGATAATCCATCAGAGGGTGTTCAGAACAAAAATCGCGAAGATTGGATGAATATTGACGACTGGAGAGAGTTCATGTTGATCTTGAATATGCAAATTAGCCCATGGCGGCCACCTTGGATATGTAAATTAGCTGATTTTCGAATTTGAGCAGGATAATCTATCAGAGTGTGTTCAAAAAAATTTTGGTGCATATTGGATGAATATTGACCACTGGAGAGCGTTTACGTCGATCTAGAATATGCAAATTAACCCATGTCTGCCATCTTGGATATGCAAATTAGCTGATTTTCGAACTTAAGCAGGATAATCCATCAAAGGGTGTTCAAAAAAATTTCGCAAAGATCGGATAAAAATTGGTAACTGGGGATTGTTCACGGCGGATGCCGATCTTGAATATGCAAATTAGCCCATGGCTGCCATCTTTGATATGCAAATTAGCTGATTTTTAAACGTGAGCAGGATAATCCATCAGAGGGTGTTCAAAAAAAATTTTGCGAAGATCGGATGAAAATTGGCGACTGGAGAGCGTTCATGTCGTCAAATTGTTGAATAATAATAATAATAATAACAACAATAGACAGCACTGAAACAATAAGTCTCCACCACATAGTGGGTGGAGACTTAATTATGATGCTATTGAGATGCCTGTGGGAATGAAAGGGTCGGGATAAACACCCTAATTAGAGCGACGAGAACAGAACAAAGCCGGATTACACAACAGGTGATGACCAGGGTTCATCACAGTGCCGGAAATGCCGGCTGCCCGACCGGATGAATTCTAAAAAAAAAAAAAAAGTTCCGTTTTGTGATGTTCTTCCATTTGCGTTCTAAAGATGGCTAACTGACAGTGACTGATTTTGAAATATATTAGCTTTGAGTATAAGTTGTTCATCAGATGAACATTTTTTTAAGAAAAAACGTGCCAGATATTACTTAGTGGGTAACCACACATGCTGCGAATTTTATGCAGCAGTGTAAGGGTTAAGCTGCTTGCGCGCGCTTAGTTATTATTTTTGAGAGAACAACCAGATGATTTTTTTTTCTGTGGGGAGCCCTGGTGATGACATCAACAAGACTGAATGCGTTGTCACCTGGTCACTCACCACTCAATAAAATGCCTGGCACTCCACAATGTATATTTAATATTGTCCTGACATCTATTACACTGGCCCAACATTGAACCAACATTGGCTGAATGACTCCGCACGCTGGAGAAGCAGTTCATATATGGTCTTGATCAGAGCACAAACTGCCATTACATTTCGGCAAACAGCAGTAACAGCATACTTTCGTAGTACACAGTTACTGCTGTTTGCTTTTGCACGGCAGCGTATTCCCAGCTAACATGAGGCATTGACACAATGTTGTTTTAATGTTGTGCCGCCGTTAAAGACGGCGGCCCAACATAAGACAGGCCATGAACAAGATTGGGTCACTTAATGTCTCCTGTTTGCTGGGTTGGGGGTGATAAATTACAATAAATTAAATGATGTATTAACGGACATTGCAATAAACGACGTTATTCAGTCGTATTACATGCTAGAAATGTATAAAGTATGTCAATTTGCAATGCCTTTTACCGCCAAGGCCAAAAATCTACTTTTAATAATACAAAATTTGATATTTTTGAAGATAAATATCTTAGCCAAGACCTAACTTCTATATTGCATAACACAGACTGGCTCTATACTAGGAAAAGAGGTATATACTTGATTTACAAATGAGCAAATACAGCCTTTTGGCAGCGCTATTGCAGGAAAAGCCAGTTAAAAAGCAGTGCACAGTGGGTGGTTGTAGCCCATGCCCTACTTGTTTTTCTGAGGACGCATTGGGCCCTGGTGCAGTGGCTAGAGCTGCCTGATTGGAAAGTCGCGGACTCCAACCCCACTCTGGCCTTCAAGTTCAAATGAAACAAAACGTTTCTTCCCCGCCCAATCGTAATGATTCAATAATTGTGGGGAACCTAATTGTGGGGAACTGAGAGATAGCATGCTCTGACTAAAACCGCCAGGGCTCAAAATTTCAAATTTTAGATCCGGAGGGCAGTGTTATCTCATTCATCTCACCATCCTCAGGAGATTCCTCGCCCAGTTTAGCCTATATGTGGCCTAAAACCCCATTCATTTCATTTACCCCAATGCTGATAACAAAGAGTGCAGGAGATCCCAGGGGCGGATCTAGCTTTTCATTGAGCCAACCCTCAATGAGTTTGTAACGTTCAACTCTAGCTATGCCCCCACGGCTAGACCCAGATAAAATGTATGGATATTTTCTTCTGTAGTTTGGAGGGGGGGGGAGGGTATTTAAACCTCGAAACCCCCCCCCCTTTTAGATACGCCACTGAAGCGATAACATCCATCGTTGTATTTTGTGATTAAATTTTTCGTCACTTTTCATTTCCTACATGTACATCAAAACATAAATTGTCCCTCAGGTGATTAATGATTATCAGGATTCAAATACCTCAGAACTATGGTCAGCTGTCATACATCACCTCATTCTTGATTAATTTAAACTGCTAGTTACTGGCTGTGCACTTGTAAGGCATAAATGAAGTTTAAACGCCCCATGTAGTCCCCAGACATACTCTGCACAATGTCATATTTCATAGTATTTTTAAACCACTGGGAACTATTTTCCCAAAGGCAAAAGTAGGGGGCGGAACTAATTCGTGACGTCAAAAGGTGGAGACATGCTTGGCTCGTTATAATACATGTAGCTGATGATGTATTGCACGACTTTATAAAACTGACCAAAGTCAACATGCAACGCCGGTCCAACGCTGCCTGAATGCAGTTGCAGCACTAGAATTGATGGCCATCACTGCGGCCGCTCCAGGCCAGCGTCTAGCATTCACTAACCCTTTGTTCACCCTGTCGATGCGGGTACATTGAAATGAATCGAAATCTAGTTCAGCTCATGTACAAATACAAGAAATATGAAACATATACCCGATGCAGTTTCAATGTTAATTCAGATTCAATAATGGGCGGTTTTTGTGTGTGAAGTCATGAGTTGGGTGATCCGCCCGGCCCAAGAAATGTGCACATTTTCAGTTTTTCTTTTTGAAAATACCTGATAACAAGACTACATAAGTCCAGGAGCTCCCGCTCCGAATTAGAATTTGATTTAAGCAATTTTGTGTAGGGTTATTAATGTAGTCCTAGGCTAGGTCAAAAATCAAGACGCAAGACAACTAGGTCTAAGAAGCATAGTCTAAGAGTAAGATAAGAACTAGACAGTCTGTCAGAGATTGCAAACCTCCATTGAAATTAATGATCCTAATCAGTATCCCAGTAATGGTCTACCTATCTGGCACGGTTTACCCGATATCAGGCCAATCGAGGTAACTAATAGCTGATTTACGGTCATTTTGAATTCGATATAAACTAGTTGAAAACTTAGGGTGCATCCTCCCCCGAAACCTCAAATTTTGTTTTATAGTAATGGACTAACATCTAACACAGTTTGCAAAATATTGGGCATGTGAAAGTAAATAATGGCCGATAGGGGGCCATTTTTAATTTGATCGAGTCAGAATTTTTCAAGATGCATCCTCATCTGAAGTCTCACATCTCGTTTTATAGTAATGGTCTAGCCATCTAGCACGGTTGACCAAATATCGGCCATGTGAAAGTGAATAATGGCCGATAAGCGGCCATTTTGAATTTTATTGAGTCAAATTTTTTCAAAATGCATCCTCTCCTGAAATCACACATTTTGTTTTATAGTAATGGTCTAGACATCTAGCACGGTTTACCAAATAACGGCCATGTGAAAGTGAATAATGGCCGATTGGCGGCCATTTTGAGCTTGGACGAGTTGATTTTTTTCAAAATGCATCCTCTCCTGAAACCTTACAATTTATTTTATAGTAATGGTGTAGATATCTTGAGCGGTTTTCATGATATTCCACAATATCAGACCTGTCGAGGTGAAAAATGGCCGATAGGCGGCCATTTTGAATTTTATCAACTTGAAATTTTTCAAGATGCATCCTCTCCTGAAACCTTACAATTTATTTGATATTAATTGTGTAGCTATCTTGAGCGGTTTTCATGATATTCCGCAATATCAGGCCAGTCGAGGTGAATAATGGCCGATAGGCGGAAACTTTTAATTTTATCGATCTGAAATTTTTTTCAAGATGCATCCTCTCCTGAAACCTCACAATTTGTTTTATAGTAATGGTGTAGCTATCTTGAGCGGTTTTAATGATATTCCGCAATTCTTTCAGTCGGATTTAGTGATGTTATAAATTAGGTCAAAGTGCTGGGTCAACTTCAAGGTCAAGGTCCAAAAACCTGAAAAGGCACAACTAGGGACCTTAGAGAACATGTGCCTTAGAGAATATGTGCAATATGACTGTCATCAGCCCAGTACTTTTCCAGATCTGCTCCGGAAACGAAGTGCGCGTCAAAACGTCTGAATAGGTCATAGTTCTGAACCAGAAGTAGGTCAAAGTTCAAATACCCCAAAAGGCACAACTAGACCCCCTAGGGGTGTTGTGTGTAAAATCTGAAGACAATCGGACAAGTACTCTCAGAGATATGCTCCGGAAACGAATTGTTTACGGACGGCCCAATGGCCCAACGCCGTAACATCATCATTTTCTGCTCTGCGACCTTGCGTATTGAATTCAGATTAAAAATATTTGAACCTGTCCATTATCCACCTGGAAGTAACCCACATACCAAAAATTGTTATCCTAGCTTATTTTCTTACAAAGTTATAGGCAAAAGAAGAGGCAAAAAAAACGGAGGTGGAATCCATAGCTTCCTCCGTCTCACCTACGGTGACGGCGGGAGCTAATTAGTGGTCTGAAATAATCTGCTGTTATGAACTGAAATCGCTTCACAGGGCCTTTAAATTCAACCAGTGTATGTGTGAAGATGATACATATGTTATTCTCCCCTGATTAAGAGCATTTTCTATGATGTAAAAAAAATTCCATATAGTCCACGGTTGAAATCGCAACAATATCGGTACTATCTGAGAGCAGACAGTAACCAAGAAAACTAAATACATATTAGGGGCCTATTTAGTAGGTTCCTTGTCATAGCATTGATAAAACCAGGCTTCATAACATTTTGAGAGTGAGACACTGTGTTCCAGGTGAAGTGGCAAGGAAATAGAAGGTACATACAAACTGAAATATTTTTTTCAGTCTTCGGGGGCGGGGGATGAGGGGGTTTCCAGGCAACCAAGAAATCCCTGCTGTGGGTTTGTTTACTCTACGGTAGTTTAAAAAAACAAGGAAGGCCCACAAAATATATAGCTCGGATAAAGAAAGAATGTTGAACAAAATAACAGTTTTAATTTACCCGGTACCGGTAAATAGCTAATAGTGATAATTCACATGTTTTTAATCTCTTTTTCACAACGAAACCTAAATTATTTTTTTCTCAAAGGAAATCACAAGCTGCAAGATAGGCCTATATTGCTTACCCTAGCCTACGGTAGTTTGAAAAAGGAGGAAGGCCCACAAAATATATAGCTTGGATAAAGAAAGAATGTTAAACAAAATAACAGATTTAATTTAAATAGCTAATAGTTATAATTCGCATGTTTTTAATCTCATTTTCACAACGAAACCTTGATTAATTTTTTCTTAAGGATAACACAAGCTGCAAGATAGGTCTATATTAAAGCAAAACTGCATGGCCGGCCAAAATAGGCAGACTGAACGACTGGAGATAGTTAGCTCTATATTATAGTTAGCTAGCGTCATGATTTTGTTTAAAATTCTGAAACATTTGAGTGTTCTCTAATGTCATCTTTAAGCCTACCAAGTGGCTCCGTGGCAGGCTTATAAAAATTATCTTAAATAATTACGTTCATCACAACTCAACGAGTGACAAGGGGTGACGATCAGATATGACAGGAGTAGTGCACACCAGCTACTAGTTGCTATCGTTACAGGTGCATGAGGTGTAAAGCGCGACTTGATGGATGACAGGTGACAATTACAACCCAAGAGAGTGACAAGTAAGGATCGCAACTTGGGAATGACATCGGCATTATCAGTCGCAGCTTCATGATATATAACAGCCAACATCTATCATGTCTATGAATCACCTCATATAACACTGCATAATGAAGATCACTGTCAAATCCTGTAGTATCCTGTCCAATGTTGCCTGCAAACTTAGGATTGGACAGTGTTAGTAATAGTTACATATATACTTTCATATAAAACCAATTTCCTTGGTAAAACTAATGAAAAAAAAATACAAAAGCCAGCTGCAATCGCCGGCTGGCCGGCCACACATTAGCATGATTATAAGCGATAATATAGACTATGGAGCCGGCTAGCAGGCTGCACAGTTCAGTTAATTGTGTGGCCAACCACGGAGCTACTTCGTTAGGCCTACAGGCTAAACTACTCTACGTGGTCCATGGTATCGCCCTAAAATTTTCTGGTGCATTCTGATTTTGCAATGTCCCATATTTCCAATGGCAGTTCACCACTTCTCACACACATGCATCTATGCATGAGAATTAATTTTAGGGTGTAGTCTAGGCCTAGACTAAGAATTAAAAAAAAATACATTTAATTCTGAGCTTTAAAGCTTTCTAAAGCTCAGAATTAAATGTAGGCCTATTTTTTTTAAACTAACTTTTAGGCTTGTATCTCACGCCTCTCTCGCTGTTCATCATTCCTGGATTCTGAGGCTTTCTTGTCTCTCATTTTTTCCCTCTCTCTCGCTTTTCATCACCAGTCTAGGTAGATTCAATAAATTTCAAAATTGTCCAATAAAATTAGGCTGAGCCTTTTTTCGTAACTGTCAACATGCTAAAAGAAATATTTGACCACATTCCAGTTTTCACTGAGCAAGAAAAATGCTGTGCTAGATTAAAATCTGTGCTAATTTATAAAAACGTCCAAAAGAATGCACCTCAATGTTGCAAATTGTTACATGGGGGTAACAGAATCCAAAACATCACCCAGACACTTGAACTTTTTAAAGCTGCTGAAGATAACTACTGAGATGATGTCGCTGTTGAGAGTTTTAGTTTTTAGATACACCAGGGCACTCAACGCAATACATTAACAGCAACAGTAGCAAATATACCACATATGTACATAACAATCAGAAATTTGGGCATAGCCTCTGGCCTCCTACGAGGGGGTCATGGAAAAAGAAAAAAATTGATGGATTCTCATCCTTATGGGTATGAAACTTCCATTTTCACCCTCGTTGCGCCCCATGAGAAAGCATAGGGCAGGCAAACAAAACTTCACCCAGGTTTTACTCTGGGCAAACTAGTGCAGCCTTCCCCAGGTATCTCAATTCTTAGAGATACCCACATTGTTCTGTCCAGACGGTCTTAATAATGTCTTCCAGAACTTCCTCTTAGGGCAGTGGACATAGTCTATTTTCATTTTTTTGCATTTTCTTACAAAAATTAAAAAAATGGAGCATGTGTAAAACAATTATCAGAAGGGGCTACAGCATGCCTGTTCCACTTAGGCCTACCTCTTCAAGCATTTGTTGCAGCTATCATGAAATTAAAGGCGAGAGCTGGCATCATTTTTTGTAATTGTGAGAAATCTAATGATGGGAACCCCCAGAACGGGTGATAAAAGTGCCATTCAAAACAAATAACTCTTTTAATTCTACAATGATGGCTTCATTTCTACCAGTGATAGTGAGCAAAAAGAACAAACAAACAAAGAAAAATATGTCTTTTATATCGTGAGTCCGGGATGACGCGCTATAGCGTGCTTAAAATAGCACACGCACGTGTACGCCCCTAGGCCAGACAAATATGTATCTCATGTATTTATCTATACTCATACTACCCATACACACCGATGGCTCAATTTCCTACACTTATATATATATAGGCTATGTTAGATCAAAATGGCATCTTCTCTCCTGTTTCCAAGCTTTAAACTATTAGAATAGAAAGACATGTACCAGGTGCATCTTTTGTTCATTCTGATGTGAGACAACACACAAACACCAGCTGAAAAGATGGCTTGAATGTTGTGAATTATCACAGTCTGCTTGCAAATCTAAACTTGCTAAAAAGTCACAGTGAGTAGCTCAAGCCTTATATTTTATAGGACTGATACACGTGTAGTAAATCCCTGTACTGATAGTAGGATACACTGCACTGCAAAGCCAAAAGGTAGTATCTACTTACTTGTAAAGGGAACAGGTACAGTAAAACCTGCTATGAGCAGCCACCCTTGCGACACAAGAAAAGTGGCCTTTCAAGCTGCTCATAGCAGGTTCTACTGTACTGCACTTTGGCTTTGCACAGCAGAGTAGGCCTACAGCCCATCAAACACGATGCATTGAAAGAACCAACGTCTTCGACGCTGGCCCAACAATAAAACAAACATTGTTTCAATGTATCGTGTTTGCTGGGAGTGTGTATAAATCCAGTATTGCCATAATGTTGTGTCATCAGCTACCCCTGATGTTCACACGGACAACATGCTTATTAAATGATTTCAGGCTAAATTAGCTAATGTGTCGACACGATAAGTGAAGTATGCTTCTTTACTTTTGTTAGTAGGCCTACACATGCCATATTAAAATATGTTACACATTCTTAATGCTGTTTTGTCCCATAATAAAAAAGGTCATCCCCTGAAGCGCATAATTTATTATGTAAGTTTATGTAGCCAGATCGGCATGTATCTCCCTCCCACAGTCAAGTTTACGGACATCAAAAGCAGATACAATTTTATGATAAGCTGATAAGTCTGCAATGGACTTGCCCAGGACTAAAATCATTAAAAAATCGGTGATTTTATTTTAGTTTCTTAATATGACCATATGATGTAAACATGTCCATAGACTAGAACTGCAAAAGATTCTTAATTTTTATGCTGCTCAAATTCCTGTATTTCTTATTCTTGACATGGTTGTCAATAATTAGAAATCAGGAATTTCGTCTCTATATCTAGCTTAACTGGTGAATGCGCAGCACAAAAAATTTAAAACTTTTGCAGTTCTAGTCTATGGACATGTTTACATCATATGGTCATCAGGGATGCAAATTCACATACGCCCGGTTGCCCGTGGCGACAAGAATTATGTAAGGGCGATTGTAAATCAGCATGTCACTAGCCCTGCTGGCGACTGAATGCTTGTGTGATCCGCAGATCATGTGTGGTTATTTTCTGCATAACTGCAGAGCGCCGCACACCATGTACAGGCGTCGTCGTCGTGGCGCGCTATAGACAGAGAGTTGTTTGGGCTCACACGTGGTTGTGTGTATCAGAAGCCTTTACGTTTGAGGAGCACAGAAGCGCACATAATTCAAGATTTGGTACTCTAAAGAGTGAGCAACTGAATCAAGTTTGATGCTGACACACGTGGACAAAAAAATCACGTTCACCAAGTTGTTAAACAAACTACTGACCAGTAAGCCTATGGCCTGGTCAATCAGCGGTGCGTGGGCGCGTGTATTGCATGTGGCCCGATCTGCGGTAGCCATGACAGCCCACAGCGTCACTTAATGCGTCGTGGTTCCCAGCATTCGTTTCATCGATATTTCACAGTTCAAAATGGCGCTGATCAAGAAGATCATTTATCTAGTCTGCTGACATACATGCATGCTGACAACATTTCATTACGCAACGAGCTGTGGGTGAATAGATGCAGTCTTGAATTGTTGCCGATTCTAAAAGACTCCTGCATTATTGGCCTGATAAATCAAGCATTAATCTTACATAAAAACGTCTGCAAAAACGTCTCGCAATTTTATGTGAATACGAGCTGTGGCTAATACTCCAGTTTCAGTCACACATAGGGCTGCCGCTGGCGCATGTATGTCGGCGCAGAAACGATGTGAGTAGCTGGGCATAGGGGTGTTAAGATTTAAGAAGGTCTAACGATGCTAATAGGCCTAACACAAACTAAATTACACCCCCAGAAAAGGCCTAAAATACACCTGAAATAACCTTTTTATCCCAGATATTGTATGCCTTGCTGTGTCATGATGCCATAGAGGCTAGAGCTCCATAGACTTCCCTACTTCTTTGTTGATAGGTCTACATATCAAGTTCAGTTACCTTGAATAGCCCCTATACACGATATGAAAGAAGATTACAGCTAAAATGCCCACCTGGTGCTCAAGCAAAGCCTAAGGAAGATGGGTCAGAAGGGGAAAAAGTCATTAACCAGTGATTCAGCCATATCGCCCATAGTCCGTTAATTTTTTTCATAAAAACATTAAGCTAGTAAGGGCGATTAAAAAAACATAAGGGCTAGTGGATTTTTAGTTCCACTAGCCCGGCTGGCTAGTGGTTAAAAATGACGAATTTTTTCCCCTGGTCATATTATTGAGCTAAAAGAAAATCGGCATGTATCTCCCTCCCACAGTCAAGTTTACGGACATCAAAAGCAGATACAATCTTATGATAAGCTGATAAATCTGCAATGGACTTCATATCACGATAAACAAAACACAATTTCCTCAAAGGGACATGCCCAGGACTAGAATCATAAAAAAGTCGGTGATTTTATTTTAGTTTCTTAATACATGTATGACCATATGATGTAGACATGTCCATAGACTAGAACTGCAAAAGTTTCTTAATTTTTATGCTGCTCACTTACCAGTTAGGCTAGATATAGACGAAATTCCTGTATTTCTTATTCTTGATATGGTTGTCAATAATTAGAAATCAGGAATTTCGTCTCTATATCTAGCCTAACTGGTGAATGCGCAGCACAAAAAATTTAAAACTTTTGCAGTTCTAGTCTATGGACATGTTTACATCATATGGTCATATTATTGAGCTAAAATAAAATCACCTATTTTTTGATGATTTTAGACCTGGGCATGTCCCTTTAAACAGTTGTTGTGCCAATGGAGGCAAGGAAATGGTGCAGGGATATCCCGCACTTAATGTGATAACTGATGCGCGGGATAAAAAAAACCGATGGGAATCCCGCGTTTACGCACCCTAATTTGTGCCCTGAGATGTTCACTTAAAATTAATGTAATTAATTGTTAGTGAAACATATATATGTTATCACTATAAAAACTGCCACATATATAATAAGTGTTTTTATTTACTCTTTCTTAAAAGTGAATCTTTCCCTCCTACATGCATGTCAGTGGCGTTTCCAATGGGGGGGGGGGGTGTGGGGGTTTTTAATCCCCCCCATCTTAGAAAAAAATCATCACCTTATTTAGGTATTTCCTTATGATTTGGTGATATACTGAGTGAGAAACAGTGCTCAATATGCCTTAGATTGCATGAGAAAGCCTTTTGAAAGCAAAAATTTCCCCGGGGGCAAGCCCCTTGACTCCTTCACTGTAAAACACTTTTTTCATCAAATTTTAAACCCCCCCCCCCCCCCCCTCACTGAAAGGCTAGATCCGCCCCTGCATGTAACCATCTTCTACATTTCACAACATCAACACGTGGTTTGGGGAATGGCAGAAAGTATACTCCCTTCGTGTGTTCTTTATGTATGTAGCGTGAATCGCTATTACACGTTCCATAGCAGCAATGTTCAGTGACAACCATATCCAAGATTATAGTTCATTCATATTATAATATAAAATGTAATATCAAGTGTAAAACAAAGAATAATACGGGTTATGTGTGACAAGACAGGTATAGTGTATAGCGTTTGTAGCGTGGATCGACAGGCCAGCGAGCTACTGTTTGTCTGACCAAGGTTCCTTGGTCTGACCAGCCGCACGCTGGAATGACAGAATCTATTTATAGCATATTAGGCCATCCCGGACTGACACTATTGCAGTGTATCACAAATTCACATAAATCCTGAAAAAACACCAAGAAACACCAAACTGACGTCTTCGGACGTAGGCCTACCTTACCAGTCTCTCTCGTGTTTTTGAATTAGGCTCTCACGCTTTTTATCATCATGCCCTCTACTCTAGCTCGTTTCTCTCGTATCTCTCACTGTTCATTGCGACCCGGTTTTAATAGGTTTTACTTTGATGATTATTGGGATGAGTTCTAATAATGTAAGAATGCCCTGGCCTAGACTCCCTAGTCCCCCTACCATAAAATTGAACTGCCTCAGCCCATAGTTATAGCCTCCATTACATGCATTAGGCCTACTCTATCATTGGTACTGTACATTGTATAATGATAGATCTATGCGCGAATGAATTTGTGTGGTGAAATCTTGTTTTTCTCTCTCGGTTATCGCTCATAAGCCTTTTATAGGCACTTGTGTAAACATGAAACTGGGGTCTAAAAAATAGAAATTTATGACGTCGTTTTTTTGTCATTTTTTGTATATATGTAGGAAAAGGGTATAAATGTTATGGCCTCTGAAGGCATAAAAATGTGTTCTATTCATTTGAAAAAATAACTTTTATGATGGTTTAAAAAAATAAAAATAACGTTGAGAAAAATAACGGCGAAACCTGTTTTATCGCCCAATGTACAGACTTGTACTTTATAACTAAATATTTTGTTCTGGCTCCTAGTACAATAAAATAGCCTATTGGTACAGTTAAAGTATATATTTTGAACATGTCTTTAAAAATTTATGAGAATCAAAGGGGTAGCAGATACTTTTTTCGAGGCCATAAAAAATTGGAGTAAAGTGAAATTTAGCTTCTTTTTTTTACATTTGACCTTGACCTTTCACTGACATTATTGAAGGTCAAGGTCACCAAAAAAATAATTAAATGTGCAATCACGTTCCATGATATTTACTGAACCTAAAAATGTCAGGTTATTATATATTTTATTTTGAAAAAGTATTGTTAATTTTAAGAAAAGTTGTGATGTTTTTTTATTTTTATTAAAAAAGAGCCTTTTGCCTACAAAAATTCTGCGGTTCTTAACAATGACGGGGAAAAGGCAAATTTGCATAGGCGAAAATGACAATATCTCAAAAACTATTTGAGATATTTATAAAAATTAAACAGCATATTATTCCTTTTTTTCTAGCTATCACTGTGCCAAATTTGAACATTTTTGGAGCAACTACAGTAGGGCCAATGATTTCCCGTTTTAAAAAAATCTATTTTCCGTTTCCCATTTTGGTGAATTCCATTTCATTCCGTTTCAGCGCGATTTTCACAGATTGTCGACTACAATTAGTCTACTGACTAGGCCTACAGTGACTGAGTGTGCTACAAGTAACTCGGATCTGTTTGAATAATAATACAATTGTTGATTGCTAATCCTCAACAGAGCGAAACACACAGAAATAATATTATTTTTTCATATTATAACTGCATAAATTAGTATCTGACCAATGCCAAGCAATGATAAAAAAATGACTATAGTCAGATTCACATTAAATTCAGCAACCAGGATTATTGAATTTGGCGGATTTCTCAGTCAATTCTCAACCAATTTTCATGAAATTTTACACACACTATTTTCCATTCATATCGTGACTACCCTGAATATTTCGCGAAGTTTTGATAAGTATTGTAGAAGTTAGACCATTTGACATGTAATAAAATTCTGAGACGAAGCTAAAGGCTTTATAGAGGGCAACATTTTTATTCATTTACTACATGTCAAAAGGTCTAACTTTTTAAATACTTATCAAAACTCCGCGAAACTTTCAGGGTAGTCACGACATAAATGGAAAATAGTGTGTGTAAAATTTCATGAAAATTGATTGAGAATTGACAGAGAAATCGGCGAAATTCATCCACCACGGTGAATGTGAATCCTGGTATAGTATAATAATCTTCGATGGAAAAAGTGCTGACCCATCCAGCCCCTCATCAACGCACACACGGCGGTATTGATTGTACTGTCATTTCCCGGTCACCTTAGCCAACGCTGGCTCAACATTAAGTCATACTACGCACGCATGCTGTGATTCGGGAGTCCTCAGTTGATTTCGACAAGCTCCGGCTCAAAAAAAACGGCTCATTTACTGTGTGCGCATGCATCATTGCACTGAAACCGATCCCACACGTACTTTAGTCCCAGTACATTTGCAGTAGGTACAAGCGGGAATAATTGTCCAAGGCAGTGGCTAATCTTACGTGATTCTTTATAATGTAACTCTATGGGCAGCCTCGTTTACGAAATGACGGGCTCCCGTTGAGTGCCATTATAACATTGCCGTACGGTTAGCCACTCTGTTGTCCAAAATCAAAATGGCTAAAAATAGTCAAGCTGAATTACGTCACGCATTTGCCGCGATCAACAGTATAGGGGATGAAGTTAATAAAAAAAGAATGAAATAAGTGGATTTAGACTCATAAAATGACGTTTCCATCAGAAATATGCAATTCCGTTTTACAGGGTATATCCAGCAAATTCCGCTCGTTTTCCGCGATCGTCAAAAATCATTGGCCCCACTATAGCGCTGATCGGTAAGCGGAGCGAGTCGCCTGATCCACGGCTAGCCCCACTACCAGTGTTCAGCACAGGCCGCGATATCGAGACAATTACGCACTTAGAGGTCAAATGTCTCCTTTTTTTACAGGGTAGTGAGACAAATTACCCCCCTATTTCTTGTCTGTGCTGAACACTAAGGCGTCAATTACGCACTTAGAGAACAAATGTCTCCTTTGTTTTCAGGGTAGTGAGACAAATGACCCCACCTATTTCTTGTCTGTGTTGAACACTGACTACAGCTTTTCAGTACAGTGCTGACCATAAAAAAACAGTATTTTTTTTATTTCAATGTGTCTCTTAATCTTATGTTATCATGTATACACAACAGGGATTTCTGGAGGATTCCGGATTTTGGGGGGGGGGGAATTGAGAGTGATTGGGGGGGGGGGGGGAGGACCTGTTGTGCAAGCGGAGTGAGCAATTTTTTTTTTTTGGGGGGGGGGGAATTGCCAGTTTCAGGAGGGTGAAACTCCCCCCCCCTCTAAAAGGGCCTCCATCCATGAAACCCTGCACAAAAAAAGCCTGTTTCAAAATACATGTAACTGCTATTTTACAGCCTAAGCCTTTGGCATTGGTAGTGAAGTGCCGGTGAAGTGGACGTGCAGAGGCTCCTCACGCCTGCAAGGAGACGAGGAGGGGTCATTTTGGTGAACCCCGGCATTTCGGGCGTCTTTTTAAAGACGGGACCGGGCACTCCCCTGGGAGTGGGAGTTGCTTCATTGAACTTGAACTTGCCGTAACATTTTTATTCCTTATCCGATTTTGAAAAATGAGGCTTTTTTAAATCGTGAGACCCTGTAGTGTAGAATAAAATTAACCAAGGCAAGCAGAGTTAGACTAGTCCAACAAAAAGTTAAATTATATTTTATTGTCAAGTGCCTAACGTTACCTATTATCGCCCAGCAGAGCATGCACAGCCACAACAGTCAAAGATCGATAGGCCTAACGGATGAGAACATGGATAAATTGACTATGCATTTCAGTATGTGTAGGCCTAGGGCTTAACCAACCTTAGGAATATTTTTCACGTTTCTGCAAATTTAACCCTGATTTATCCAGGTGTTAACCCAGCCAGCTGACGAACATGTCAAGGATCAAGCAATCCATCAATCAATCAATTGCAAATCAGCTAACGTTAGGCCTATCTGAACGTATACCACCTGATCACAGCACTCGCCAGGCCGTGGGAGTCCTGTACCCAGATTTATCCGGTGCTCCAATATCTGAAGAAATAATGCAGAACTATGAATATAATGCCCAAGAAACATGAAAAACAAATTCTAAGTATGCCCAAGTACACAGAAGAAGCTGACAAAATTAATTAGATTATTTTCAATTACATAATGAAGCTGACGCGACTTGAACTAAGTAATGCAGAGCTATGAAATTAATGCCCAAGAAACATGGAAAACAAATTCTAAGTATGCCAAAGTGAACAGAAGAATTTTACAAAATATCTGAAGAATTGCTACTGTAGTTGAACAGCACTCACCAGGCCGTGGGAGACCCTGTACCCAGATTTATCTGGTGTTATACGAGCTTTCGGGTTAACTGGGGATAACAAACACTGATAGACGCACTGAACACCAAGAAAAGAGCTCCAACTTCTGAAGATATGCTACTGTTTTTTAATATGCACTCGCCAGGCCGTGGGAGTCCTGTACCCAGATTTATCTGGTGCTATGCGGACTCTCAGGTTAACTGGGGGGGGGGGGGGGTAGAAAACACTGAAAGACTCGCTGAACACCAGAAAAAGAGCTCCAATAGCTGAAGAAATGCTACTGTGGTTGAACAAACACTCGCCAGGCCGTGGGAGTCCTGTACCCAGATTTATCTGGTGCTATGCGGACTTTCAGGTTAACTGGGGGTATAACTCATGATCAGAGAAGAATCACAGAAGAGGGAGAGGGACTGATCTAAGGGTGTGGACCCCATTAAAGCAAAATAGGCGGGGGGAGTAAAGTAGATATAAAAATTAGAAGGTGGGAGGGGGTACGGGAGTGGGGAAATAGGTGGATGTTGTATCATCCGAGATGTACCAGGAGATGGTAGATAAAGGAATGACGTTTTCCCATCAATGTAACAAGTGTTTGCTCAGTCAGGCGCAGCCTTTGTTTCCTACTGATGAAGATCCCAGTGACGATTTTGACATCATTTCGGGTCTAGGTGATAAAGACAATAGTGGTACGAAACCAGCCACTACCAACGATGGCTGGAGAGAACACCTACCGTCAAAAATGCCTCTGTACAAGTTCGAATGTTTTGAAAAAAAGGGTCTGCATTGTTTACATCTAAATGTCAGAAGTTTATTGTCTAAAATTGATGAACTAAAAATTATTGCCCAGCAGTCTCGGGCTGCAGTTATAGCCAGAACAGAGACATGGCTTGACTGCTCAGTTCTAGATAACGAAATCAATATTGCAGGTTATGTTGTAATCAGGAGAGATAGACAACGGGACGGTGGAGGAGTGTGTTTATACATCAGATCTGATTTGGCATTTAATCCTAGATCAGATATATCCCATCCAGATGTTGAAATGATATGGGCGGAACTATTGCTACCTCACTCTAGACCTATTTTGATTGGAGCTTGCTATAGACCACCGACCGCAAATAATTTTTATACACTCTTTGAAAATTCATGTTTAGATAAAGAGCGATTTCTTGACCTAGAAACTATTGTCCTTGGAGATTTCAATACTGACGTTCTCAGACCATCAACAACATTGTTTAAGTCATTGAATCATCTCATGTACCTATGCAATTGGTCTCAACTCATAAATGAGCCTACTAGGGTCACTCCGGTCACAGAGTCTGCTCTGGATCTTGTGATTGTTTCCGATAAGGAAAGAATCACACAGTATGGAGTTATTCACTGTGGCCTGAGTGACCATTTTTTAACATACTGTACTAGAAAGGCATCAAAAAACAAATTTAATGCTCATAATACTGTGCAAATAAGAAAAACTACTCGCCTGAAAAATTAATTCAAGAATTAGGTAAATTAAACTGGAATAATGTTATTACTTGTGATAATGTTAATCAAGCTTGGGATAATTTTAATGGTCTTTTTATGTCTGTGGTTGACAGTATAGCCCCTATCAAAGAAATTCGTCTCAAACAATGTACAGAGCCATGGATGTGCAATGAAATCCTAGAAGGTATAAGGGAGAGAGATAAGTCATTGTACAATTTTAGGAAACAAAGAACTGCAGAAAATTTTTAAACTTTTTGTCTTTTAAGAAATAAATTACAGCGATTAATAAAATCAGCGAAGCGCACGTATTTTAATGATAAAATTGAGGAATGCAAAAATTCTTCCACTGATCTTTGGAAGGCCTTTAAAAATTTAGGTATTTCTAAAACAACAAAAGGATCATCGAACATTGGCTTAGAAATAGAAAACGAAATTTCTTTTGATAAAAAAACAGTGGCGAATACTTTCAACAATTTTTTTACCACTATTGCAGAAAACCTGGTTTCTAAACTGCCTGATATTTCAGGTGGTTTTGGAGGCTCTTTTATTGACAATTATTACCAGAATAAAGGTGTGAGGTCTAATGCTTTCATTTTTTCACCGGTAAGTGAAGATGTAATTTCAAAACTTATAGGGAATATGTCCATTCGCAAAGCGACCGGTCTTGATGGTTTGTCAGCAAGGTTTCTAAAAGATGCTGAGAGTGTAATTTCTTCACCTCTTTCACACATTATAAATTTATCTTTACGTTTAGGCTGTGTTCCGGATGAAATGAAAACGGCAAGGGTTATACCCCTTTACAAAAAGAAATCTAAAACTGACCCTGGGAACTATCGTCCAGTGTCCATTCTTACCATTGTCTCTAAAATTTTAGAAAGGGTTACATACAATCAAATTGAATCATATATGAAATCAGAAAATTTATTTTATTCTTTTCAATCTGGTTTCAGGAGCTCTTTTTCAACTGACACTTGTCTGACACACCTGACAGATCAGATTCGCTTTCAAATGGACAGAGGTTTTTATACTGGCATGGTCATGATCGACTTGCAAAAAGCATTTGATACAGTCGATCATGATATCATGCTTCAAAAATTAAAGGCTCTGGGTTTTGATCCTCTGGCCATTAAATGGTTTGAATCATACTTGAAAGGCAGGAATCAAAAAACTGAAATTAATGGTATTTTTTCTGACCCCAGAGTGGTTCCTTGCGGAGTACCGCAGGGATCCATTCTGGGGCCATTGCAATTTTTATTATATATTAATGACATGGAGGCTGCTGTCTCATGTCAACTTATTCTTTATGCTGACGACTCAGCCCTTTTAGTTTCTGGCAAGGATGTCAACAAAATTGAGCAACAACTTGGCTATGAACTTTCTTCTCTGAATGGATGGTTGGTCGATAATAGACTATCCATCCATTTAGGGAAGACAGAATCAATACTTTTTGGTACAAAGAAAAGACTTGGTATTTCTTCAGAAATGAATGTTACATGTGGTGAGACCATGGTAGCCTCTACAAAGAGTGTGAGATATTTGGGAGTAGATCTGGACCAGTCTTTAGATGGTAATTATATTGCGGAAAATATTCTTAAGAAAGGCAACTCACGACTCAAATTCTTATGGAGACATGCAAAATTTTTAAACACAAATTCAAGGAAACTTTTGGCATCAGCTCTAATTCAATGTCATTTTGATTATGCATGCTCCGCATGGTTTAGTGGTCTTCAGAAAATTTACCAACAAAAACTTCAAATTCTTCAAAATAAAACTATCAGATTTGTCCTGAACTGCTCCCCAAGGACGCATATTGGTTTCAATGAATTCAAAATTATCAATTGGATACCTGTTTCGGAACGCGTTAAACAAATTAAACTTAACAACATGTTTAGAATAATTCATGGAACAGCCCCAAAATATTTACGAGATTCATTTTTCATGGTCAGTCAAGAACATGATAGATACACAAGAACAAGTGTGCAATCCCTGGTCCTACCACATGTAAAGTCTGCGGGTGCCAAGTCTTTTCGTTACTCAGCCAGTAAAATGTGGAATCGTCTACCGGTACATCTCAGAATGCAAGAAAACTTTTTAACTTTTAAACATGCTGTCAGAAAACACATGTGGACAGAGTTACAAAGACATGAAGATGGAGTATATATTTACTACTAGCTTTTCACTTTATTTATATTCAGTATTTTAAATGATTTTAGACTAGTATAAGTCTAAAATTAGCATAGTAACCGTTATTATATTATAACATATTTTCTATATTTATATAGGTATTTATTCTACTCTAGCGGAGGTGTGGGCCTACTGCAGGGGGACGTGGGATGGGCTTCCAATTGTGTTTGCATGTTGTAAGCCTTTCTCTGTTCTCCGGCGTGGTTTTCTCTCCGCAAGAGTAGACTTGTTATCAAATTACTGTGATATTTCAATTTCTGGTGTGGTCAGTTAGACCAATTATTTATATATATTTATATTGACTAAATTATTTCTTGCCATCGCCATCATGGATCACTATCAAGGGACCGCCGTGGAAATAAGTATTCTCACCAGGAAACTTTTCGGTGTTTTATTCCCTGGTGACCATGATTGGCGACCCATGATTTTTATGTATTTGCACTATTGATCATGTTTTTGTCCTATGTCAATGGTTACTGAATAAATCTAATCTAATCTAATCTAATGATGCTCGCTTCTCCAGGCCCATGGAGGCTTGGAGTCGCTGTAGCCCTGCGGAGCAGGTCACCACAGACAGCTGCGTAATTAGCTCGCAGCGGGTCGATAAGATTCTATTCTATTCTACCACACATAATCTGATAATCACTGATAATACCACTCCCATCATGCCCATGGCATAGGCATAGACTTACATGTATAATGCCCATACGCTTGGGCCTCCCAGCGTTCTTTAAATGAAAATATCGATATAAACTTATATATTTTTTTAATTATCATGACATAGGCCTACTTTATCAATATAAAAAATAAAAAAGGGTGCTTACAAGTCTGGCTTTTTTCTATTTTTGGGTGAATATACAATTTAAGGGTCATTTAGTGTCTTTTGGCTATTCTGAGCGAATTTATGCATTGTGTGGGTCCGAATTTTTTAAATATTGTCCTATGGGCAATACGATAAACTGAGAAAAACAAATAATTCAATATCTCTGACGAATATTTTTTTATTCAACATGCAATGTGCTAAAATACACGAATTCGTACACAAATGCAATGTCTCCCAATATCTAACACCTGAAACATAGACTGTCTTAACATGGAAGATCTCATAGAAATAACTTAATCCCGAGTTATTTTGTAGCGCAATTGTATGTTCAACGGAATTTATTCATATACAGACATGAACTCAATATAAAAAGTTGCCAAGGATACATTTACTGAGGCTTTTTAGTTGTCTCACGCAAACCGGTCAACTCAGCAACGCCAGTGTTATCTAAACTCCTCAAATTGTGGTGTGATACCATTCAAATACTTTGATATATGCAGAGACAGCTGCAAAGTCCCAATATTTTGAGGTGGGTGATATATTTGTAAACATTCAATCTGAACTGCTATTTTATAACCAAAACAATCACCCCTGAAGCGTATTCAATTTCTGTGTCAACTCAGAAACGCTCATAATTTAGCAAAAAATCATTGAAAACATGTTAAACTGAACAAGGTGCTTGATAATGATGGCCATCCCCCTACCGCATCGGTGGGCAATGATACATCTATTTTAAATACATTAAAGATCGTTCTATGTTGCCCGTATTCTACTCAGCAACATTATTATTCCGATCAACTCAGCAACGTTTATGAGTTGATCACTCAACTCAGAAACGTTGCTGAGTTGATCAAATTTAGCTTTCTGTCTCACTAATGTAATTAGGACTAAAAACGTAACTCTTTAAATGTAAAATGCAAATAAAAAATGTGTTTTTAATTAAATTAGACTGAGAGAGTATTCGCTTATGTAGACATTTTTACAACAATGAAAAAACGTTTCTGAGTTAAAAACAAAAACGTTGCTGAGTTTACTGAATTCTGCTTTCTGTCCCCCTTTTTGTAATTAAAACTGAAATTTTACCTTTGTCAATTTAAAATGCAGTTAAAAAGAAGCTGCTTTTGATTGAATTAGAGTGAGAGTGTATTTTAGAAGTTGTTTACATAAATAAAACTACAAATAACACTTAGTTAAATTTCTAAATCAAATTTACCCTCATTATATTGGCATGTATGTATTGTACAATGGCCTTCGAAATACATTTTCAAATTAGGCTTGTTATGATCCCATTTCTTTTTTGTCTTCATAATGATGAAACAATTTTGTTTTCAGAAAATGGGGCTCAAGTGTTTAGAGATCTCGTAGATGTGCTTAAAACATGACTTTTACGTGCAATTATGGTGCTTTGTCAACTCAGAAACGATAATGTCAACTCAGCAACTATATAATTTCACAATAAAATCAGTGTTCTGTCTTAGCAATTTCTATTTAAAAAGTGTTATAAATACTAACATATCACTAAACTATCATACAAAGAAATTTTTGATCTTTAAAATTTGAAAATGATCAAATATATATATATAATTCGTTGCTGAGTTGACATTTTATTTTTAAGGTCCTTCACAAAAACACATATTTATTTTTAAATCTGTTTGAGATTAAGCTCTGATATTTTAAATGTGAATCACATAGACCCCACCCTCAATATCTGACCCTAGTATATATAATTTGAAGCGACTTAATTTTTTTCAAAAATACAGATTGAAAGACCCCTTAAATTGTATATTCACCCTTTTACATAGAAATATTACGTTAGGTCCTCATCTACTCTCTCAGAGTTGCCAATACAAGGGAACTATCGAATGCAGCAGATGGTGTATTTGCTATTTTATTAGCAAACAAATCATCTCGCTTCCGTCGCTCGCCTCTTATTGTACATGTATGTGCCCTTTTTAACTTTCGGTAACCCTGCCCTTATAATTTCTCTACCCTGGATCAGACCCTTTGAGGCGGGTCACACTTACTGCCTTTTCAGCTCCCAGGCAACACAAGACATTTACACAGTATTTCTGTGATGCTGGACAATCGTCTTTGCAGTTGACCCTGTAAGTGTGGGGCTTCTCACTAATAGGGGATTAGTGGAACAATCCCCAACTCACTGCACTTCAGTCTTCATTCCCGTCGGGACGACGGAACACAAATAACTTGGTTAATTCATTTTTCAGTTCATTCTTGTTTATTTATTCTAGACGTTGTAACAACTTTAGTGCACACATTTCCACGGAGAACGCGACAACCTAGCCAGCGGCTCGGCGCTTGAGTCTAGCGAGACGTCTGCTCGACTCGGCAGCCTGGGAGTAGGCCTAAGTGGAACGCATCGCTTGATGCAGCGCGATTCGAAATTGAGGCTAGGCGGGTTACCGCCTTTCGTCAAAGGTCGGAAACGCCCGAACCAGCCTGAACTGTGCTATCCACCCACTGAAAAAGGCATCGGCGACAGTTTTGGCTCGAATATCAACAATAGGAATGGCTTCCGGCCAACGTGTGAAACGATCGACGCAAGTCGGGGTCACCAATGTAAGTGTAGGGCTTCGCACTAATAGGGGATTAGTGGGACAAGCCCCAACTCACTTCACTTCAGTCTTCATTCCCGTCGGGACGACGGAACACAAATAACTTGGTTATTTCATTTTTCAGTTCCTTATTTGTTTATTTAGTCTAGACGTTGTAACAACTTTAGTGCACACATTTCCACGCAGAACGCGACAAACTAGTCTAGCGAGACGTCTGCTCGACTCGGCAGCCTGGGAGTGAGTGGCGCGCATCGCTTGATGCAGCGCGATTCGAAATTGAAGCTAGGCGGGCTACCGCCTTTCGTCAAAGGTCGGAAACGCCCGAACCAGCCCGAGCGGTGAGACGCGGGTTCCCACAACCCAACATTACAGCAGCATTGGGTCAAAGCCGCATGCTCACTCGTTGCGTATCAGCTAGGGTAGTGGTCACACAGCAAACAGCCAGACAACATCACTCCAGTGGCCCACTCAGGAGTGGGCGGTGAAATGAGTCCTGTCGTCACAAATGGCTATTTTTAGGTGCTCTGAATGGTCATTTTTAAATATTTACTTTACAGATATTTTGCTTCTGTCACCACATGTGGCGATGTGGCGACCACTTGCCCACCTCTGCTACCAGTGGCTATGAGCGGCACAAAAGCCACTGGTGGACCAACAGTGGCAGGCAGGCGGCAATCGGAGGGTGGGATTTGCCATTGATGCCGCTGATGGACCACCGGTGGTCCACCACCGTCATACAATGTAGGGGAGAGTGGGGAGAAGTGGGCCACCAAACATGAAAATCTGATTTTCTCATTATATCTAGGTCTGATCACTATGAAATGTGGTCCATCACATATACCCATGAGACCACCATACACCCATGTGGAGTGCAAATTCAGTAATAATACCAATTCGATAAAAATCCATTACAACTTTTTGTGGGGAGAAGTGGGCCAAATTTGGGAGAAGTGGGCCACGCATTGGGTAGAAGTGGGCCATCACTAGGAGAACTGGGCCACCATGAATACCATGACGACTGATGCATTCCAAACATACAGATGATGGTGTAATTCGAACCACTTGCTATGCAGTCACTGTACTGTTGGCACAGCCCATTTTGATTGTAAAAATGGCCTTAGATATTGATAAGGCTTGAATGTTACTACTAGTAGACCAAATAACCCGAAAAATAGTAATTTAATTTCAAATTTTAATGTATCCAACCAAACATATATATATATATAAGAGCCTTTGGAAGGTACATGGAATGTCAGAAAAAGAGGCAAAAACCAAACTTACTCATGAGGTAGCCTATTAAATAATAATGATCAGCATCAAAGTTGACAGAATTGTAGAGCCACTTGCTTCTATGGGCATTGAATAAAGATGGTGAAGTCATCGAGGTTATGACGGTGTAGCATTATAATAGCGAGTTATGACATGATGTCATGGGAATTATGACGTGTTGACACTTTCATATGATATTCTTATAAATGTTTTAACACTGAAACTATCATAATATAATGAGTTTTGTCGCAGTGACACTCTGATGACGTCATGCGAGATGTAATGCAGTGACACTATCATAATTATGATGATGTCTTGAGAGCTATATCACTTGGTGAAACTATCCAATGGTGTCATCATATGTTATGACGCTGTAACACTGTCATATGATGACATCATGAGTATGATGACGTGGTAACACTATGATATGATGACGTCATGAAAGTGTTTAAGGGTTAAACTATCGTATCATAACGTCATGAGAGTTACAACGCAATAAAACTATATGATGACGCCGCTAGAGTTAAGACGCAGGTAAACAGTTGTATGGTGTCGTCAGGATAGTTACACTAACTGTGATGAAATAATCATGTGATGACATCATGAGAGTTACAACGCAGTGACACTATTAGGCCCACATGGTTACGTCTTGAAAGTATAATGCAGTGAGGGTATTGGAGTGATTGTTAGGGCTAGCATTGCTGATCCCTTGGCAGCTCCTTAGGAATTGTTACGTCTGTTGCATGCTGCATAGCATAATAGTAGTACCGGTAGCATACTATTGCTTAACTCTCTCATCATCAGCTGTACTGGGTACATCATTTATTTTATCAATGGATTGCACTGTTTTTAACATATTGCAATGTCACTTGAATGACCATTAATACCGGAACTGAAAAGTGACTTTAAGCAATATTCTAGGCCTACCACTACTATCATATATGATGTGTCAGAATGACGTCATAATAGTCTGACACTATCATATGATGACGTCATGAGAGTTTTGATGTGGTGACACTACCATATCATGATGTCATGAGAGTTAGTTTTGACGACGTGGCATCGTATGTTAATCCTGGGTGGGCAATGGCGAGGGCACCACTGTATGGCAGATGACGGGATGATATTAGTTATTGTTTCGGCCAGTGAATAACGCTTTCGGGTACTAGACTTAAATTCTGGACTTAAATATACATTCATAACAGTTACTGGGTACACTTAGCATTCACTTGACTTGGTCTTGATCCAACAAAATACTCGAAGCAAGTGAAAATCTTCATTGTGCCAAAATACCAGGATACGAAGCAGGTTAAATGTGGGTCAATCAGATGCCTGTGTAACTTATTTCTGCCCTGATAGGCCCATATGCAGCGCATCTCGAAAAAAACAGGCCATGTCAAAGCCTAATTGAATTCCCCGGAGACTACAAACAGAGGCTCAGTGGTGAGCAGGTGTAGTAGAACCACATTTCCAACATTAGCCCAGCACCCGTCCAACCACCGACACGAGGATCATATCAACTACCGGTTGGTGTAGCATACACAGTGTGTACACTGACCATATACATACATCCATATACTCCAACCCTTTACACATCTGATTCTAGCTATGTTAAAGTGGGAAACGATGCTACATCTATTTTGTTTATTAATCATCCACTCTGCGTCGTCATAGCCTGTTGCAAAATCATGACTGGTAGTTTTAACACCATATCATGACCTTATGAGAGTTGTAGCGCAATACCACTATCATGACGTCATGAGAGTTATAGAGGGGTGACACTATTATTATGATTAAGTCACGTGAATTATGATGGGTTGCCACTATCATAATGTTGATGTCATGAAAATTAGGACGACGTGACGTGATTGGGATGTGTTATGATCCGTAATAATATGATAGTGTCATTCGTTATGATACGTTGACAAAATATGGTAACACATGATGACGTGATAAGGTATGATTGGATGACACTATTTTTTTTTACATCCTGAAAATTATGAAGCAGTGAAACTATTGTATGATGACGTCATGAAAGTTACGACACAGTGAAATTATAATATGATGACGTCATTTGAGTAATAACGCAGTGACAGTGGCACTGTCATATGGTGAAGTCTTGAGAGTTATAGAGCAGTGACAATATCATGACACTATCATATAATGACATTTATGTTGACGTCATAAGTTATGATTGCATGTCACTATTGTTTGATGGCGTCATGATAGTTATAACACATTAGCACTAACATAATGGAGACGTCATGAGAAGTGACACTATCTTGTGATGAAACCATGAGTCATAACACAGTAACACTAGTCTATCATATGCAAAGGCGTCAATAATTATTATTCCGTAAGATTATTGTGACGGAAAGGGTTTATCACTGTACCAGTTTTTGTTCAGTGAGACCTTGGTGTTTACATTTTGACAGCCCACTTCCTGTTGCTCCTTGCATGGGTGGAAGAGTCTCCCGTTTTTTTTATAATAATTATAATTTAAGTATATTCTGAATGTTATGTTTATAATCTAAAGTCAGATGTCAGGTAACATTAAGTTGTTATTTATAGATTGTTTGTAACGATCTAATATGTCTTGAATAGTGTATTTTTGGAGTCATGATGAACTGGACTCTTTATCCATTGTGTAAGGATGTGTGATTCAGCGGCCTGATCACACCATGCGGTATTCTATATTGTAATGGCGCAGTAATATTGATCCAGGGTTGATGAGCATCTGACACACTGTTTCCAGCCCCTTACTTCTCAGACCACTGAGCAGGACATACCTATAATCATGTAGCGAGACCAGTGAAGGCTACGACCATGTGTGATCCAGCAATGTGCTTTTAACAATACTTTAGTCTTGCAAATTTTACTTCCAAATTCTACAATCTACTGATCAATATCAGGTATTTATTCTAAATAGAACATAAATTGTCAAGACTCAAGCATTTGAAATCAAACATTCCAGGTAGGAGAATTAGCACATGGCATGGTGGATTGGTCGCTGCTATGAACACAGGCTCTTCATAGTTTATAGCCCTTCTGAATTGAAACTCTGTATCTAAATCATAATTGATTCTTCTCACCTTTATTTTCAGTGATACTGTTGATGTCAGATTTAAGTCTATGTAACATTATAATGACTATGACTCTAGTATGACCAGACTGTCATACAGAGTGATAGACATTATAATCTAGCAGTCAGCTGGTAATTTATAGTCTTTTAATTGTCAAGTTAAACTAATGGTCTAGATCCACATAATTTGTACCTGATTATCATTGCAAGATGTCACAAGTCCTGACCATTTCCTTTGCTATATTATTATTCCAAGTCCATATTATTCAGTGTAATCTGGGGAAGTTTAGGCCTATTGCCAAGTACAGGCAATAGTATTATTTATTGTACTTTACTTTATTGTTTCAAGTTCAAGTATTAAGATTGCCTTTAGTGATGAGAAATGAGTGTCTGTTAAAGACAGCGTGAGTGGTGCCTAGGTCTAGAAGGCTAGCTAGGTGATCGGTTATGTTTAAAGGGTAGGCAGTGGTATGGTGGGATGGGGAGCCCCTAGCGCCGAGAGTACCTGTAAGTGACCGTCGGAGCCTCTAGTGTGGGGTCACAATTGCCGACGAGGGAATCTGCCCGATCTCACCATTTAAACTCAAACTTCCTTCCCCGTCGAGTCGACGGTTCCAAACAAATCATAAAACTCTTCCTCCACTTGTCATGTTTATTCGTTTGACATTTGGCAACAACAAAGCACAACCTCCGCGCACCGCACATCCTATCTGACTTAGCGAGAGCGAACTACGGCACGTCCGTAGTCTCCGAGTGTAACGATTGAAGTGCGGGAAAAAGTACCAAAGCCGCCCGGCTGCAATTGTGTGCACCCGTCACCAAGGTACGGAAACGAGGCGGTCGTCCACAACCTCCCGCGTCCGAGAAGCCGGGGATAACTGCCACCTTAACTGAACGAAGTCAGGATCCTACATTACCCCCGAGTGAGTGATAACGTAGGACCCAACTGACGTGTAGGAGACTGCTTCGTGCAAGTAGGGGGGTTGTGAAAATATGTGACCTCTTATAACTAAGCATAAACTTTTCGGCGAAATTTCGCGGTAAGGTACGGCCGGTTGTGTCCCGTGGACACATCACACCAGATCAATTGATTATCGAACGATTTTAATAGTTTGAACTTCATAGTGGATGTAGTCGAGTGTCTCAAACGCGTGAATTCTGCGTCATTAGCTTGGTCGAGACTTAACTCTTTATAGTCTATCGCTGGTCCATCATGTATCGCTGACACTGATGGTCGTGACAGCGCATCAGCGACGAAATTTGTCTCTCCTTTCACATATCTAATATCGGTGGTGAATTCAGCGATGAAAACTAAATGACGTGTTTGTCGTAGGGACGCGCGCTCAGTCACGGATGACATTACGAATGTCAACGGTTTGTGATCTGTATTAACGAAGAAATTTCGTCCTTCTAAATTGTGTCTGAAATGTTTAATTGTAGCATATACTGCCAAAAGCTCACGATTGAACGCGCTGTAGCGTGTCTCTGCTGGGTTCAGCTTCTTGCTGAAAAACGCAAGCGGCTGCCAGATACCGTTTAAAAATTGATGCAAAACGCCACCGACGGCGACATCACTAGCGTCGCACGTGATGTTAATCTGGGCCGTAGAATCTGGGTGCACCAGAAGCGTAGCGTTTGCCAATATCTGTTTTGACTCAGAAAATGCTGACTCTGCATTTTTATTCCACTTCAAATCGAAATTTGACTTCGGTGACAGTCTGGTATGTCCTTCGTTGGCAGCTGTCAGTAGATTATTGAGTGGTGTCAACTTCGCGGCGCAATGCGGTATGAAACGGTGGTAGTAATTCACCATTCCCAGATATCTACGCAATGCTCGTTGCTTATCGGGTTTAACAAAATTAACAATCGCGTCAACGGCGCTGGGTAACGGCGAAATTCCTTTGGCGCAAACGTGGTGACCTAGAAAACTTAGTTCAGTTGTACCGAACTGACACTTTTCAGGACCTATGATAATTCCATATTCAGATAGTCGAGCAAAAAGAATTTGTAGATGTTTCTTATGCGTTTTATGATCTGGGCTGGTTACCAGTAGGTTATCCAAATAAACAAAAACGAAATCAAGTCCGCGTGTAACGTGGTCTATAAGGCGCTGAAACGTGTGACCGGAATTTCTTAGACCAAACGGTGTTCTAGTGAAATTAAACAAACCAAAAGGTGTAGTAACGGCAGTCTTGTGTACGTCGGACGGTTCCACCGGAATTTGGTAATAAGCCCTGACCAAGTCGATCTTTGAAAAAAATTTCGATCCGGCTAAACGCTGCGTGAAATCTTGTATATGAGAATCGGATAACGGTCCGGTACGGTCTGTGCATTCAAACTACGGTAGTCCCCGCATGGTCTCCAATCGCCGTTTTTCTTTGGCACCATGTGAAGCGCTGAGGACCACTCACTGTCGCTGGGTTCAATGAACCCTAGTTTTATCATCTCATCAAACTTGCGTTTTGCGGTAACCAGCTTATAGGGTGCTAAACGTCGTGGTCGTGCAAACACCGGGTGTCCTTTAGTCACTATCTTGTGTGTTATACCGTGTTTAACGGTCTCACCCTTTGTCGTAGGGCGTGTCAGTTCCGGGAACTGGCCGAGGAGTTTTGTGTACTCACTCTGAACGGTGTCAACTCTGTTCAATGACAGAGGTTTAATCGATGACAGTGAAGCGGCAATAGCTAAACCTGTACGCATGTCCCGGAGGCATCTGCTTCTCAAGTCTACGAGCAAATTATAGTGGATTAAAAAATCAGCCCCGATTATGGGTTGCTGCAGGGGTAGCTGGGGACGCTCTCAAAAACATAAAGCTACTTGAATTACAATTTCACGTCGATGACAAACAACAATATTACAACATGCAGCTAAATAGCTGAGAACAGATATCAAATTATGCAAGAAGGAAAATAACTTCACTGATCGGCCGAAATCTCATATGAAGCTGCTGAAAATATTCTACAACCATCAATTATAATTTCGCTGCCACACTTCTCTCGGATAAACTTGAACTAAAAAAGTCCACGCTGTAACTAATTCCCCGGCCAAACCTATATATATTGTTCATTGTTATAAGTGACTTAATACACGTCTTGTTATAAATGTGATACGATGTAACGTTAGTTTTATCTAATCGTGTCGGTATCAAAGATACATGTTGTAAGAGTTGCTGTAAAACCATCAGTGCATTTCTCTGGTTGCTTGATCAACCAGCACAAATTGTTGTGTATCATATATAACGTTATAAGTAGTTATGTTGGTGGTAGTATAAGGGGACTCAAGGTAGAAAACGAGTTTGGGTAGTAATGGGAATGATCATTATTTATTCATGAGGCTAATTAGAAGGAACAACCTGATTAGTGAGGTCAAATCAGATATTTATCTTAATTAGAGGGGTCAACCTAATTAGTGAGGTCAAATCAGATGTTTATCTTAATGTCAATATAATTAGCGTGAGGTCAACCAAGGGAGGAAAAGGGTCAATGACGTAATAGATCTTAATCAGAAAAATCAATAATTTTTTAAGTAGCAGTGAGATCATAAAAACAACAACATGTGGTTAACTCAATATGTAGAGTATTATCAGTATTAGGTGTTAACATCAGCCACCTTAATAGTAAAGACATACAACAATTTTTTATATAATTTGTTTTCTTTCTCAATGCTTTCTAATATACGGATTATAAAACGGATAGACATTTACCACTTTTCACCACGTGTTCAATGAATTAAATGCTAGATTCACAATTATAGTATGAAATAAGTATGATATATACTTGTCATTCTCATAATCAATTTGATCTGGTCAAGTCTTCTAAATACATCCCAGAAAACTGAAAACGCGTTTTTATTTTACTTTTACTTTATTTCAGAATTGCTAATAATAAGATTTTTGTAAAACACCGTTTGTTGATGTCATTTAAATGATGAATTGATTAATTATATTTATCACATCATTTAAAACAGAGCACCTGGTGTTTATTGATTTATCTTGATCAATATCATGACTAGTAATACAAGATACATGTGATGCACAAACTGTAAATTTCAAATAACTGGTCTGTTTACAATATAAACTAATCACTATTTTACTATAGTCTTGATAATTAAATGTTAAATTCTGATATAATATTTTGACTAGTAGGCACTTATGAGCTGGGTATTCACAACCTAAAAAGCAGCTATTAGTACAATATATAACTCACTTGTCATTGTCATGACAAAATATGGCAATACATGCATCATGTGTGCATGTATACAAAACACAGACATACATGTGAACATGACACAAATTTCAATCTGATGAGACTCTTGCTAAAAGCAGGCCGGTTGATGCTTAAATCTATCATGTTGAAGAAAGTATCACTTCACATATTTGATGTCGATGAAACTATATATATATATATATATATAATTTAACGGTAAATGCTTCCATAGACATACATGTGAACATGACACAAATTTTAATCTGATGACAGAGCGTATAACAAAACTGACCAAAATACTCTAATTTAAAATACCAAGTCTTCTAAATACATCCCAGAAAACATGTTTTATTTCAGAATTACTACTAATAATAATTAAATGAGAGGAAATATTTTTAAAAAGACGACAGCACGCTTGGTACAGTAATTTATCACTAACGAAAATAATGTGCACTTGCATACATACCTGAACCCATATAATCACCCGTCGGCCCTATGGGAAGATGGGGTGCCCCTCACGCCGAAGATACCTGTGAGTGACCGTTGGGGTCTCTAGTATGGGCTCGCAATGGCGGACGAGGGAAACTGCCCAACATTCACCATTATAACACAAACTTCCTTTCTCCGTCGAATCGATGGTTCCAAGTAAATCACAAAACTCTTCCTCCACTTGTCATGTTTATTCATTAAGACATCTGGCAACTACAACGTACAACCCCGCGCACGACACGTCCTACTTGACTCAGAGAGCGCGACCTACGGCACTTCAGTAGTCGCCGAGCGTAACATCTGAAGTGCGGGAAAAGTACCAAGACCGCATGGGCTCCGGCCCCTGTGCGCCCGGCACCAAAGTACCGAAACGAGGCAGTCGTCCACAGCTTCTCGCGTCCGGGAAGCCGGGGATAACTGCCACATAAACTCAACAAAGTAAGGATCCTACATTACCCCCGGGTTAGTGATAACGCAGGACCAAACTGACGTGTAGGAGACTGCTTCGTGCAAGTAGCGGGGGTTGTAATAATATATAACCTCTTATAACTGAGAATAGTTTAAAAAATTATAGCGTGTGTGGTTACAGCGTGGGTGGTTGACGTCGCAGCATTATAAATGAAAATTGTCCCATCCTCTTAACACCAACTGTCCTTTATGTATGTATTTATATGATGCAAACTGCGACCAACCGATTCATTTATTTAACATAAATTTCTATTCGTATTTTAGCAATTAACTTGCTGAAAAATGTATTTACTTTTTATATATTTTACACAATGCTGCCAGGCCTGGCATATTCATTTACAATTTAAAAACATTATTAATACGGTGCATGCGGTTGGGCCCGCCATAGATGTCGTTAGGCGCCACTATGGCGTGAACCATTTGCACGAACCGGGCAGGAGTCTGGATTATTCGTCCGACTCTAGTTTTTCGCACTGTTTTGTGGATGTAGTCGAGTGTCTCAATCGCGTGAATTCGGCGTCTTTAGCTTGGTCGAGACTTAACTCTTTATAGTCTATTGCTGGTCCATCATGTATCGCAGACATTGATGGTCGTGACAGCGCATCAGCGACGAAATTTGTCTCGCCTTTTACATATCTAATATCGGTGGTGAATTCAGCGATGAAAGCTAAATGACGTGTTTGTCGTAGGGACGCGCGCTCAGTCACGGATGACATTACGAATGTCAACGGTTTATGATCAGTATTAACGAAGAAATTTCGTCCTTCTAAATTGTGTCTAAAGTGTTTAATTGTGGCGTATACCGCCAAAAGCTCACGATCGAATGCGCTGTAACGTGTCTCTGCTGGGTTCAGCTTTTTGCTGAAAAACGAAAGTGGCTGCCACATACCATTTAAAAATTGCTGCAACACGCCACCGACGGCGACATCACTAGCGTCGCACGTGATGTTTATCTGAGCCGTTTATCTGGGTGTACCAGAAGCGTAGCGTTTGCCAATATTTTTTGGGACTCAGAAAATGCTGACTCTGCATTTTTATTCCACCTCAAATCAAAATTTGACTTCGGTGACAGTCTTGTATGTCCTTCGTTGGCAGTTGTCAGTAAATTATTGAGTGGTGTCAACTTCGCAGCGCAATGCGGTATGAAACGGTGGTAGTAATTCACCATTCCCAGATATCTAAGCAGTGCTCGTTGCGTTTCGGGCTTAATTAAATTAACAATCGCGTCAACGGCGCTGGGTAACGGCAAAATTTTCTTCGGCACAAACGTGATGGCCTAGAAAACTTAATTCAGTTGTACCGAACTGACACTTCTCAGGACCAATTATAATTCCGTATTCGGATAGTCAGGCAAAAAGAATTCGTAGATGTTTCTTATGCGTTTTATGATCTGGGCTGGTTACCAGTAGGTCATCCAAATAGACAAAAACAAAATCAAGTCCGCGTGTAACGTGGTCTATAAAGCGCTGAAACGTTTGACCGGAATTTCGTAGACCAAACGGTGTTCTAGTGAAATTAAATAAGCCAAAAGGTGTAGTAACGGCAGTCTTATGTACATCGGTCGGTTCCACCGGAATTTGGTAATAAGCTCTGACCAAATCTATCTTTGAAAAAATCTTCAAACCGGCTAAACGCTGCGTGAAATCTTGTATATGAGGAATCGGATAACGGTCGGGTACAGTCTGTGCGTTTAAACTACGGTAGTCCCCACATGGTCTCCAATCGCCGTTTTTCTTTGGCACCATGTGAAGCGCTGAGGACCACTCGCTATCGCTAGGTTCAATGACCCCTAATTTTATCATCTCATCGAACTCGCGTTTTGCGGTAACAAGCTTATCGGGTGCTAATCGTCGTGGGCGTGCAAACACTGGGTGTCCTTTAGTCACTATTTTATGTGTTATACTGTGTTTAACGGTCTCACCCTTTGTCGTAGGGCGAGTCAGTTCCGGGAACTGGCCGAGGAGTTTGGTATACTCGTTCTGAACAGTGTCTACTCTGTTCAGTGACAGTGGTTTAATCGATGACAGTGAAGCGGCAATAGCTAGACCTGTACGCATGTCCCGGAGACATCGGCTTCTCAAGTCTACGAGAAAATTATAGTGGATTAAAAAATCAGCCCCGATTATGGGTTGCTGCACATCTGCCACTATGAACGTCCACGGATATTCGCGCTTTAAGCCGACATCGACGACGCATTTCCCAGCCGGCACATGACAAGAAAATCACGTAACATGCAAGTTGACATCTTGTCAACTGGTTATCAACCAATAATCAACGTGATAATTACGTCTATTTGTGACATAAACAATTTTAAGTCTTATTGTCATTACAAAATTACGTCTGATTTGCGTCAAGCTAATAACGTCACCAAATGATGTGATTGTGACGTCGGTTGCAACATTCTTATATGTCACATGTGATAATTTTGTCACTATTTCACATCTATTTGACGACACGTTGTTGATGTCACAAAACGATGTGATTATGACGTGGGTTTCAACATCCTGAAATGTTAGATGTGATAATGTTGTCAATATTTTACATCTATTTTACGACATGTTGTTGATGTCACAAAACGATGTGATTATGACGTGGGTTGCGTCATCCTGAAATGTTAGATGTGATAATGTTGTCAATATTTCACATCTATTTGACGATATGTTGTTGATGTCACAAAACGATGTGATTATAACGTGGGTTGCAACATCCTGAAATGTTAGATGTGATAATGTTGTCAATGTTTTACATCTATTTTACGACATGTTGTTGATGTCACAAAACGATGTAATTATGACGTGGGTTGCAACATCCTGAAATGTTAGATGTGATAATGTTGTCAATATTTTACATCTATTTTACGACATGTTGTTGATGTCACAAAACGATGTGATTATGACGTGGGTTGCAACATCCTGAAATGTTAGATGTGATAATGTTGTCAATATTTCACATCTATTTAGCGACATGTTGTTGATGTCACAAAACGATGTAATTATGACGTGGGTTGCAACATCCTGAAATGTTAGATGTGATAATGTTGTCAATGTTTCACATCTATTTCGCGCCATGTTGTTGATGTCACAAAACAATGTGATTATAACGTGGGTTGCAACATCCTGAAATGTTAGATGTGATAATGTTGTCAATATTTCACATCTATTTGACGATATGTTGTTGATGTCACAAAACGATGTGATTATGACGTGGGTTGCAGCATCCTGAAATGTTAGATGTGATAATGCTGTCAATATTTCACATCTATTTGACGACATGTTGTTGATGTCACAAAACGATGTAATTATGACGTGGGTTGCAACATCCTGAAATGTTAGATGTGATAATGTTGTCAATATTTTACATCTATTTTACGACATGTTGTTGATGTCACAAAACGATGTGATTATGACGTGGGTTGCAACATCCTGAAATGTTAGATGTGATAATGTTGTCAATATTTCACATCTATTTGACGACATGTTGTTGATGTCACAAAACGATGTAATTATAACGTGGGTTGCAACATCCTGAAATGTTAGATGTGATAATGTTGTCAATGTTTCACATCTATTTCGCGCCATGTTGTTGATGTCACTAAACGATGTGATTATGACGTGGGTTGCAACATCCTGAAATGTTAGATGTGATAATGTTGTCAATATTTCACATCTATTTGACGACATGTTGTTGATGTCACAAAACGATGTAATTATGACGTGGGTTGCAACATCCTGAAATGTTAGATGTGATAATGTTGTCAGTATTTCACATCTATTTGACGACATGTTGTTGATGTCACAAACGATGTGATTATGACGTGGGTTGCTACATCCAGAAATGTTAGATGTGATAATGTTGTCAGTATTTCACATCTATTTGACGATATCTTGTTGATGTGAGAAAACGATGTAATTATGACGTGGGTTGCAACATCCTGAAATGTTAGATGTGATAATGTTGTCAGTATTTCACATCTGTTTGACAATATGTTGTTGATGTGAGAAAACGATGTAATTATGACGTGGGTTGCAACATCCTGAAATGTTAGATGTGATAATGTTGTCAATATTTCACATCTATTTGACGACATGTTGTTGATGTCACAAAACGATGTGATTATGACGTGGGTTGCAACATCCTGAAATGTTAGATGTGATAATGTTGTCAGTATTTCACATCTATTTGACGATATGTTGTTGATGTGAGAAAACGGTGTAATTATGACGTGGGTTGCAACATCCTGAAATGTTAGATGTGATAATGTTGTCAATATTTCACATCTATTTGACGATATCTTGTTGATGTGAGAAAACGATGTAATTATGACGTGGGTTGCAACATCCTGAAATGTTAGATGTGATAATGTTGTCAGTATTTCACATCTATTTGACGACATGTTGTTGATGTCACAAACGATGTGATTATGACATGGGTTGCAACATCCAGAAATGTTAGATGTGATAATGTTGTCAGTATTTCACATCTATTTGACGATATCTTGTTGATGTGAGAAAACGATGTAATTATGACGTGGGTTGCAACATCCTGAAATGTTAGATGTGATAATGTTGTCAGTATTTCACATCTATTTGACGATATCTTGTTGATGTGAGAAAACGATGTAATTATGACGTGGGCTGCAACATCCTGAAATGTTAGATGTGATAATGTTGTCAGTATTTCACATCTATTTGACGACATGTTGTTGATGTCACGAAACGATGTGATTATGACGTGGGTTGCAACATCCTGAAATGTTAGATGTGATAATGTTGTAAGTATTTCACATCTATTTGACGATATGTTGTTGATGTGAGAAAACGATGTGATTATGACGTGGGTTGCAACATCCTGAAATGTTAGATGTGATAATGTTGTCAGTATTTCACATCTATTTGACGATATCTTGTTGATATGAGAAAACGATGTAATTATGACGTGGGTTGCAACATCCTGAAATGTTAGATGTGATAATGTTGTCAGTATTTTACATCTATTTGACAATATGTTGTTGATGTCACAAAACGATGTGATTATGACGTGGGTTGCAACATCCTGAAATGTTACATGTGATAATGTTGTCAGTATTTCACATCTATTTGACGATATGTTGTTGATGTGAGAAAACGATGTAATTATGACGTGGGTTGCAACATCCTGAAATGTTAGATGTGATAATGTTGTCAATATTTCACATCTATTTGACGATATCTTGTTGATGTGAGAAAACGATGTAATTATGACGTGGGTTGCAACATCCTGAAATGTTAGATGTGATAATGTTGTCAGTATTTCACATCTATTTGACAATATGTTGTTGATGTCACAAAACGATGTGATTATGACGTGGGCTGCAACATCCTGAAATGTTAGATGTGATAATGTTGTCAGTATTTCACATCTATTTGACGATATGTTGTTGATGTGAGAAAACGATGTAATTATGACGTGGGTTGCAACATCCTGAAATGTTAGATGTGATAATGTTGTCAGTATTTCACATCTATTTGACGACATGTTGTTGATGTCACAAACGATGTGATTATGACGTGGGTTGCTACATCCAGAAATGTTAGATGTGATAATGTTGTCAGTATTTCACATCTATTTGACGATATCTTGTTGATGTGAGAAAACGATGTAATTATGACGTGGGTTGCAACATCCTGAAATGTTAGATGTGATAATGTTGTCAGTATTTCACATCTGTTTGACAATATGTTGTTGATGTGAGAAAACGATGTAATTATGACGTGGGTTGCAACATCCTGAAATGTTAGATGTGATAATGTTGTCAATATTTCACATCTATTTGACGACATGTTGTTGATGTCACAAAACGATGTGATTATGACGTGGGTTGCAACATCCTGAAATGTTAGATGTGATAATGTTGTCAGTATTTCACATCTATTTGACGATATGTTGTTGATGTGAGAAAACGGTGTAATTATGACGTGGGTTGCAACATCCTGAAATGTTAGATGTGATAATGTTGTCAATATTTCACATCTATTTGACGATATCTTGTTGATGTGAGAAAACGATGTAATTATGACGTGGGTTGCAACATCCTGAAATGTTAGATGTGATAATGTTGTCAGTATTTCACATCTATTTGACGACATGTTGTTGATGTCACAAACGATGTGATTATGACATGGGTTGCAACATCCAGAAATGTTAGATGTGATAATGTTGTCAGTATTTCACATCTATTTGACGATATCTTGTTGATGTGAGAAAACGATGTAATTATGACGTGGGTTGCAACATCCTGAAATGTTAGATGTGATAATGTTGTCAGTATTTCACATCTGTTTGACAATATGTTGTTGATGTGAGAAAACGATGTAATTATGACGTGGGTTGCAACATCCTGAAATGTTAGATGTGATAATGTTGTCAATATTTCACATCTATTTGACGACATGTTGTTGATGTCACAAAACGATGTGATTATGACGTGGGTTGCAACATCCTGAAATGTTAGATGTGATAATGTTGTCAGTATTTCACATCTATTTGACGATATCTTGTTCATGTGAGAAAACGATGTAATTATGACGTGCGTTGCAACATCCTGAAATGTTAGATGTGATAATGTTGTCAGTATTTCACATCTATTTGACAATATGTTGTTGATGTCACAAAACGATGTGATTATGACGTGGGTTGCAACATCCTGAAATGTTAGATGTGATAATGTTGTCAGTATTTCACATCTATTTGACGATATCTTGTTGATGTGAGAAAACGATGTAATTATGACGTGGGTTGCAACATCCTGAAATGTTAGATGTGATAATGTTGTCAGTATTTCACATCTATTTGACGATATGTTGTTGATGTGAGAAAACGATGTAATTATGACATGGGTTGCAACATCCTGAAATGTTAGATGTGATAATGTAGTCAGTATTTCACATAGATTTGACGCCATGTTGTTGATGTCACAAAACGATGTAATTATGATATTTGTTGCAACATCCTGAAATGTTAGATGTGATAATGTTGTCAATATTTCACATCTATTTGACGACCTGTTGTTGATGTAACAAAACGATGTGATTATGACGTGGGTTGCAACACCCTGAAATGTTAGATGTGATAATGTTGTCAATATTTCACATATATTTGACGACATGTTGTTGATGTCGCGAAACGATATGATAATGGCGTGGATGGCTGCATGTGAGATGACAGATGTCATTATATTTTCAATATCTCACATGTATTTGACAATATGTTGTTGATTGAATATTGTCAAAATTTCACATCTATTTGACGACATGTTTTTTATGTCACAAAACAATGTGAATATCCAGTGAGTTGCAGCATTGCGAGATGTCAGATGTCAGAATATTGTCAATATCTCACATCTATTCGACAACATGTTGTTTGTGTCACAAAACGATGTGATTATTGCCTTGCTTAAATCTTTGTGAGATATCAGAATATAGTTAATATGTCACATCTATTTGATGACATGTTGTTAATGTCATAAAACAATGTGTTTATTACGTAGGGGTTGTTGCATGTCAGATGTCAGTTGGCAAGATCTTGTCATCTCACATCTATTTGGTCATAATTGTTCGCAAATGGTCGCAATTGGTCGCACATGGTCGCAAATATCGCAAATGGTCGCAGAAGTCGACGTCCAAACCTTACTGTTACTTGAAAAGTCGCAGTTGTCTCTAGTTATGATTTAATATCACTTGCTGACGCATATTTTCCTGAAATAATAATGACATAATGTTATGTTATTAGGCCTACATGCCACATCATGTCCTTATAATGACAAATCATAACGTTGTATCACGTGTTGATATTTAGGCCTATTATGCAATATCATGATATTTTAAAGCAATATCATGATATTGGCATTATAATTGCAAATATATTATGGCATAGACTTCCATCATCAAGATGACATGTAGGCCCTAGGTCTGTTCTGAATTTGCTGAATAAGCCTAATGATGAATAATGATAAATTCTTATTTTATAGGCCCAATGGCAATCACATTGTAATGCAAATGGTCGCAAATGTCGCAAATGTTGCAAATGGTCGCAATTGGTCGTAAATGGTCAAAAAATGGTTACAAATGGTCGCAAATGTCGCAAATAATCAAAAGTGGTCGCGCATGGTCGCAAATGGTCGCATTTGGTCGCAAATGGTCAAAAATGGTCGCAAAAGATCGCAATTAGTCGCAAATTGTGGCAAATGTCGCAATTGGTCGCAAATGGTAAAAAAATGGTCGCAATTGGTGGTAAATGCTGGCAAAAGGTCGCAAATTGTCGCAAATGTCGCAAATGGTCGCAAATGGTCGCAATTGGTCGCAGGTGGTCTCAAATGGTCGTAAATGTCCCAAATGTCGCAAATGGTCACAAATAATCGCTAATGGTCTGAAATGGTCGCAATTGGTCGCAAATGGCCGCACATGGTCGCAAATGGTCGCGAATGGTCGCAAATGGTCGCAATTGTTCGCAAAAAGTCGACGTGCAAACTTTACTGTTACTTGAAAAGTCACAGCTAGTTGTCTCTAGCTATAATTTAATATCACTTGCTGACGCTTATGTCCTGACATAATAATGACGTACATAATGTTATGTTAGTACATGCCACATCATGCCCTTATAATGACAAATAATAACGTTGTGTCGCGTGTTGATATTTAGGCCTATTATGCAATATCTTGATATTTTAAAGCAATATCATGACATTGACATTATGTTGCAAAATCCTGTGAATATATTATGGCATAGCCTTCCACCATCAAGATGACATGTAGGCCCTAGGTATATATTCTGAAATTGCTGAATAAGCCTAATGATGAATAATGATAAATCCTTATATAATAGGTCCAATGCCAATGACATTGTAATGCAAATGGTCACACATGTCCTAAACGTCGCCAATGGTCGTAATTGGTCGTAATTGGTCGCAATTGTTCGCAAAAGTCGCAAATAATCGCAAGTGGTCGCACATGGTCGCAATTGGTCGTAATATGGTCGCACATGGTCGCAAATGGTTGCAAGTGGTCTCAATTGGTCGCAAATGGTGGCAAATGGCCACAAGAGTTCGCAAATGGTCGCAAATAACCCAAATGTCGCAAATGGTCGTAAATGGTCGCAAATGATCGCAATTGGTCGCAAATGGTCGCACATGGTCGCAAATGGTCACAGCAGGTCGCAAATAACCCAAATAATCGCAAGTGGTCGTAAATGGTCGCAAATTGTTGCACATGGTCGCAAATGGTCACAAAGGTTCGCGAATGGTCGCAAATGGTCGCAAAAGTCGCAGATGGTCCCAAATGTCGCAAATGATTGCAAATGGTCGCAAATAATCACAAATGGTCGCACATGATCACAAAAGGTCAGTCGCAAATGGTCGCAAAGGGTCGCAAATCGTTGAATAAAGGTGTTGAATAAAGGTTAATCCTAATATGAATAACCCGAAAACAACGTTCCTTCAACATTAAGGTGAAATATTATTTTCGGGCTGATAATCAACTTCGTTTTAACGTTCGTATTTGGATGTTATTTTGCTGTAACCGAACGTCACCAACACACTGGAGTATGGTTGTGTTATAGATATACCACCCACACGTAGGGCCTACGTTGTTACAGAAGAACAACATTTATTTTTATTGTGAAGACGACTCCTTATTACCTCTTACTAATGTGTTTAATTGTTTAATATTATTTCTAATACATGAGAACACATTTACAAACACCCGATTTCTAATTGGAAATCATTTCAATAAACATACATTTTTGTACATAGCCTCCTGGCTACTGCATAATAACATAGTCTACAGTAGTCAATTTTTATTTTCTGTGGGAATGAAGCATTCCAATTTTAAGTCTAAGGTATTATGTATATAATCATGGTCAGCTACTCGTTTTGAACGTACTATACACCAGCAAAAATAACGAGAAGAAAGAGATGAAAAAGAACCTTCTTGAGCAACGATGAACATTGAAACGAAAAGCCAGTAAGTACATAATATGCCTATACATGTATTCTACAAACTGTTTGAGCCTGTAAGTAGCATATAACCGTTAAAAACATATTGAACTATTTTCTTGCTAAACGAAGTCAAGATATCATGCAATCAAGACAAATATGTTTTTGTTTTATTGTAGGTCATGATGGGTTTGAGATTACATTGACTTGCCATGAACAGGTAATACAATCGAACGGAGTAGAAGTAGACAACTTAATGTCTATCATGTCTATCAAATACAAAACGATACATCATACATAGCGTCCGAATTGTACAACTACGTGCGAGTATAGGCGTATCGGCCTACCTTAAACCTATATCTAAATAATCTAGTAAAGTTTATTTTATAATGGTGTAATTAATATTTACTAGGGAAGTTAGAAGAACCTGTGGCGGGCACAGGCGGACATGTAAACAATGGAATATAGTCACTGGGTGAATTTAATGCCGATCTGGGTCCGATGAGCTTCCACAATTTCTCTTGAAAAACGCTGACAAGAGGATATATATCGCCATATACATTCTTTTTAAATAACGTATATTTGACCACTATATTTGATCTAGGAAATTACCCGATCAGTCTAAGCTAATATTACCTGTGTTTGCAAACAAATAGACTGACATATAGGCTACCTCGTCCAACTACAGGCCGATCTGTTGAACATATGTGTCTAGGCGAAATTGCTTGAACACCATCTGAATATTTTAACATAATCATTGTTAGAACATGATTTGCAACAGTATCATAACCCGCTGTTTTAGCACCTTTGCAACATGGTTTCCATGCTAATCATTTTTGCGAAAATCATCTACTTTTGACCACCAAAGATCTGATCCAAAACAATCAGGAGATAATTCAAACTGATGTCATGGCTCTAGATTTTATTATTTATATTATTTCTTTGGATCCAAAAAAATTTAGTAGGCCCAGGTGACTGCTTCGAAAAATCCTCACGTGGGAACTGGCTTGCCACTTGGACCTATAATATTTATATATCCTATGTAAATGACATCATATAAATATGTTATTTATAAAAGAAGAAAGAACTTCAGGATGACAACCCTGTACAACATTTTGAATTGATTAATTGCTGTAGGCCTACCCCTCTGTGACCTCTTAACCTCAGCAGACGAAATAACTCTTGGTGGACACAAACAGACATTCAGATTAGAGCTATGTAACACCACGCTGGGACAAAATTATTTTTTGTACAAAAATACAACAGATTAGAATCATCTTTCACCATGCAGCTGATATTGAATCCAGATCAATAGCAGTAGTAGTAGGAAATCATTGCGTTACGTCACTTTTCGGCACATATGGTTTTTTAAGTGACATTGTAATACGATAAAAACGTTGTAGTCAATTGATGAGATGAATGATGTACAGATGATCATGTGAGGGTGGGGGTGATAGGGCATGGTGGGTTATTGAGAGCGTTTACCTTCGCTCGCCCGATTAGGGATTCTGGACATTTCTAGGGGATCTACCTCCAGACATGCCCAGATGGCCGGAGATTTGGGTTTCGCTGTGCAATTTAATGTTGAAACTCCATGGCATTTCGCACAGCTCTGGTATCCTCGGGTCGGATAGTCCCCAGAGTAACAATAAGAAGGGTAACTCCATTCAACCCCCGTGAGAGACCTAATGTCAAACACGCTATTGCCAGTTATTTAAGGCTACCACGGCCTACACCAGTGCCAGCACTGATGCGAGAGCACCACAGTTGAACAGAGGTCCCAGGGTACGCCACTGGCAATCAGCCTGAAGATTATGGCCAGATACGAGGAGGATGCAGCTTCCCTTGGATGATTGCTGTAGACTAGTGCTTCCGTACCATGCCGTATAGCATATGCGATTGACGGAACAGATCCCTAATGACCCTCTCCTCAATAGCAGCTTTTAAGAGCAAACTGAGCGATTAGTTTGGTCGGCCGCTCAGCACCGCCCTTCACCTGATACTCTATTTAGGACGACTATAAGAAATCAAAATATCAATGTCAAGTCTCATCAATGTTAACACTCTCTGCTGATAACTACATCCTGCTTATGCAAGTCAAACCAAGGACGATTAAAACAGACAATCTTAAGGCTTGTCAAAATAATAGCACATGAACCGGATTTTGGGAAATTATTCAACACGTTATTCTGTCCTCCGAGTGAAATGCCCCAGAGGATGAGGGTTAAATACTCTTTGATTAGGCTACCAATTGAAGGGATTATAATTGCACTCTGAAAAGTGTCCATGCTACACCATACCTTTTAGGTGGGGATCTAGCTCTTCATTGACGGGGGAGGGGTTAAACTTGACAGAGGAATATTTCACTGTAGCCTGTCCGCGGAGGGGCCTTCCTGTGAAATATTTTGATTTTCAAAGCCTTTTTCCTGCAATCCAGGCCACTGTTTGTCCAATAATGTGTCACCAATTCATAAGGTAACCCCAAAGCTAGCATAGTTCCTGGCCCGCGAGCCCAGAATGCAATGGGTCACGGATGGGACTACCCCGAAGCAAGATTATAATTTTTTTCGAGGGGGGGGGGTTCCCCCCCCCCTTGGATCCGCTCCTGCCTTGGAGTCAGCACTATAGAACTTAGAATGATCGACACTGGTTGATGTAGTTAGAAGGATCTCGCCCTCCACTACGTTCCGTAACATGTGGTTACTGGTGAGCATTTATAAATCAAATTTCGGTTTATATTCCTTAGTTTTAGTTCTCCCTTTTTAAACAGGCTTGTTTTGAGATTTGGCGCGCACTTGAATTCTTTTCAAATTTCTAGCGAAAATGACTGTATAAGAAGGGTAATTTTTTGTAAATCTTACAGGATTATCGATGTGGAGTGTTAATGGAGACAATATGCTATCACCGTACTGATTATCAGCCTGTACCGACGGTAAATAATGTAGTAGGTATCAGAATCTCTGAATATCGCCCACCTGGCCATGGCCAGCAGAGGGCGTGGTGAATGTCGAAAGCCACCGAAAACTATAAGCCAAATCGAAAACCATCTAAAACCACCTTTTCTGTACCCTAGAGTTCCTAGATTTATAACATATTATAAATACCTATAAATAGACTATTAGTATTATCAGAATTGTCATTGACATTGTGTTACCTGTCAAATCATTACAAATGGTCTAACATTTTAAATACTCATTTTTTTAGGGTTGTTGCCAAATGAGATAATAATGGTTACAAAATTTTGGAGAATTGAGTAGGCCTAGGGCTAGGCCTAATTTTGACTATCCATCAACAGGGGGGGGGGGGCTGACCGCAGATTAAAGTACTTACTTCCTTTGAAGTACGTACTTAGATTGAGGTATGTCCGTACTTTGATCTAAGTACACCTTGAGGTTCACTTTTACAAATGGGTACTCTCCTTTGTTATTTTATTACCCCTTTGCAACTTAAGATGTTATTGGTTGAATGGTTTATTTCTGAACATTGATAATCAAGCTATTAAATTATTCATAAGAGGAACTTCCAATTATTTTCTGTTTACCTGAATATAGCCAAGACTTTTGCAACAGGCTGAATTTTCATCCCTTTGTCCTGGAACTGTTGAGCATTTGCCAGCTACCAGAAATAGTTTACTTGAAAGAGCACATTTCATTGTACAACATGTATTTTATCAAAACTGTTTTTCATGTTTGGAAAATTATATATTCAACTTTATATCTGTTCCACTGAGGGTGTACTTAGATTGAAGTACAGGGTGTACTTTAAAGGAAGTACGGACTTTAATGGAAGTACGGACGATGAGGCATGTGACTATGGCAGAACTTTTAATAGCACATTCCTAATTTTCCAGACATAGGACTGCTCTATAAATTGATAATTTTATATTTCAAACTATCTTTTCTAAAGTCCATTATTTCTTTTAGTTGGCAATAGATATTATCCACTTCAAATTGATAAATGTTTACCTCTTGTTGCACTCTCAGCTTTACAGTTAAAAGCATGGCATCTAACAAAGTCAGAACTCCTGTAAATTTAGTAGCCTGATTATTATTGGACAGACTGACTATTGGACCAATGAAATAATGTATTGCAAATGAATGGGGTCACAACAAGTGAGTGCCCTATCAAGCCAAAATTAAGCTGCAGGCGTACTTCGATCGACGTACTGCACACCCCAATGGAAGTACGTACTTCAAAGGAAGTACGTACTTTAATCTGCGGTCGGCCCCTGATCAAGGATGGCAGCGCTCACTGGGTGGCGGTGAACTTCACTTTCAGTTCTCGCTCCTCAAATGGCATGAGTTTATGATTTCACTTCGATTTAGTGTGAAACAGACCTAGGTCTGATAAGGAGCCTTTTGATTCGATATCAGAACGGATATGCCACGATGATGTATTTCTGCTTGCTGCATTTATTGACGCTAGCAATTTTTTAGTGAGGAAGACGTTTTATTTTTTAATTAAAAAATTGCATTTTCTTTAAGTAACTGAGTCATATCAAAATATTCTCAGACGTTCTTTATCATGTCAACTCCATCATAGTCTAGATCAGTTTTTTTAACGTAAGCCAGTGTTCTCTACATAAAATTTAACTTTATCTAGAGCACCTGAAAATTTTCTGACACATTTTCATTGTTATTGTTGTTGTTTGAGATAGCTAGTCTGCTTCAGACTAATTATGTGCCCGCCTGGGAAACAGTCTACTGCCTATGCCTCCCTTCCCTTTGACCTTGTAGTAGCCTATACCCCAAAAGTCCAAATCTGGAAAGAGTTATGAAATTTTGCACACATGTCATCCAACATATGTAAAATAAGATCTGATGTAGGGGTGATGTTTCATTTTTTTCCTTGATATGCTTATTTGCATAAATCCAAAATGGCTGCCCTCGGCCATCTTGAATTTTTAATTTTTGACAGATTAGTCCTAGAATCTTATGTAATACCTCATTTTTAACCAATTTGAATTCACTGGTTGCACAGGTATGCTTATTTTTACGATTCAAGGTTATCTAGGGGTCAAAACAAGATGGCTGCCACCCGCCATCTAGAAATTGTATGTTTTGACATAACAGCCTTAGAATCTCATGCAATACCTCATTTTTGACTAATTTGAATACACTGATTCCATTGGTATGATTATTTTTACGATTTAAGGTCATCTAGGGGTCAAAACCAAGATGGCTGCCATCGGCCATATTAAATTTTTAACTTTTTACAGAATATCCCTAGAATCTTGTGTAATATCTCATTCTGACCAATTTAAATGCACTGATTCCACTGGTATGGTTTTTTTACAATTCATGGTCATCTAGGGGTCAAAGCAAGATGGCTGCCGTAGGCAATCTTGAAATTTTATGTTTTGACATAATAGCCCTACAATCTCATGTAATACCTCATTTTTGACTAATTTGAATATACTAATTCCATTGGTATGATTATTTTTACGATTTAAGGTCATCTAGGGGTTAAAACAAGATGGCTGCCGTCGGCCATCTTGAAATTTTAACTCTAGACAGAAAAGCCCAAGAATCTTGTGTAATACCTCACTTTTGACCAATTTGAATGCACTGATTCCACTGGTATGATTATTTTCAAGAGTCAAGGTCATCTTAGGGTCAAAGCAATAGATGGCTGCCGTCGGCCATATTGAATTTTTAGCTCCCGCCGTCACCGTAGGTGAGCGAAGGGAGCTATGGATTCTACCTCCGTTTGTTTTTGGCCTCTTCTTTTGCCTATAACTTTGTGAGAAAATAAGCTAGGATAACAATTTTTGGTATGTGGGTTACTTCCAGGTGGCTAATGGACAGGTTAAAATATTTTTTATCTGAATTCAATACGGGAGGTTGCAGAGGAGAAAATGATGATGTGACGGCGTTGGGCCGTCCGTAAACAATTCGTTTCCGGAGCATATCTCTGAAAGTACTTGTCCGATTGTCTTCAAATTTTACACACAACACCCCTAGGGGGTCTAGTTGTGCCTTTTGGGGTATTTGAACTTTGACCTACTTCTGGTTCAGAACTATGACCTATTTAGACGTTTTGACGCGCACTTCGTTTCCGGAGCAGATCTCGAAAAGTACTGGGCCGATGACAGTCATATTGCACATACATGTTCTCTAAGGTCCCCAGTTGTGCCTTTTCAGGTTTTTGGACCTTGACCTTGAAGTTGACCCAGTACTTTGACCTAATTTATAACATCGGTAAATCCGACTGAAAGATTTTGCGGAATATCATGAAAACCGCTCAAGATAGCTACACCATTACTATAAAACAAATTGTGAGGTTTCAGGAGAGGATGCATCTTGAAAAATTTCAAGTCGATAAAATTAAAAATGGCCGCCTATCGGCCATTATTCACCTCGACAGGCCTGATATTGCGGAATATCATGAAAACCGCTCAAGATAGCTACACCATTAATATCAAATAAATTGTAAGGTTTGAGGAGAGGATGCATCCTGAAAAATTTGAAGTTGATAAAATTCAAAATGGCCGCCTATCAGCCATTATTCACCTCGACAGGCCTGATATTGTGGAATATCATGAAAACCGCTCAAGATGTCTACACCATTACTATAAAACAAATTGTAAGGTTTCAGGAGAGGATGCATTTTGAAAAAATTCAACTTGTCCAAGTTCAAAATGGCCGCCAATCGGCCATTATTCACTTTCACATGGCCGTTATTTGGTAAACTGTGCTAGATGGCTAGACCATTACTATAAAACGAAATGTGAGATTTCAGATAAGGATGCATCTCGAAAAAATTTGACTTGATCAAATTCAAAATGGCCGCCTTTTCGGCCGTTATTCATTTTCACATGGCTGATATTTGGTAAACCGTGCTAGATGGCTAGACCATTACCTGATTACTATAAAACAAAGTGTGAGTTTTCCGGGGATGATGCACCCTGAAAATTTTTAACTTACGAATTCAAAATGGCCGACAATCAGCATTATTTACCCCGATAGGCCTGATATCAGGTAAACCGTGCTAGATAGCTAGACCATTACTATAAAACAAAATGTGACGTTTCGGGAGAGGATGCCTTTTAAAAACTTTCGACTCAATCGAATTTAAAATGGCCGCCTATCGGCCACTATTTACTTTCACATGCTGATATTTGGTAAACCGTGTTAGATAGCTGGACCATTACTATAAAACAAAATGTGAGATTACAAGAGAGGATGCATCTTGAAAAAAATTGACTCAATCAAATTCAAAATGGCCGCCTATCGGCCATTATTCACTTTCACATAGCTGTTATTTGGTAACCGTACTAGATGGCTAGACCATTACTATAAAACAAATTGTGAGATTTCAGGAGAGGATACATCCTGAAAAATTTTGACTTGATCAAATTCAAAATGGCCTCCTATCGGCCATTATTCACTTTCACATGGGCGATATTTGGTAAACCGTGCTAGATGGTTAGACCATTACTATAGAATGAAATGTGAGATTTCAGCTGAGGATGCATCTTGGAAAATTTCGACTTGATCAAATTCAAAATGGCCGCCTATCGGCCATTATTCACTTTCACATAGCTGTTATTTGGTAACCGTACTAGATGGCTAGACCATTACTATAAAACAAATTGTGAGATTTCAGGAGAGGATACATCCTGAAAAATTTTGACTTGATCAAATTCAAAATGGCCTCCTATCGGCCATTATTCACTTTCACATGGGCGATATTTGGTAAACCGTGCTAGATGGTTAGACCATTACTATAGAATGAAATGTGAGATTTCAGCTGAGGATGCATCTTGGAAAATTTCGACTTGATCAAATTCAAAATGGCCACCTTCAGGCCATTATTCACTTTCACATGGCCATATTTGGTAAACCGTGCTAGATAGCTAGACGATTACTATAGAATGAAATGTGAGATTTCAGCTGAGGATGCATCTTGAAAAATTCTGACTCGATCAAATTCAAAATGGCCCCCTATCGGCCATTATTTACTTTCACATGCCCAATATTTTGCAAACTGTGTTAGATGTTAGTCCATTACTATAAAACAAAATTTGAGGTTTCGAGGGAGGATGCACCCTAAGTTTTTAACTAGTTTATATCGAATTCAAAATGACCGTAAATCAGCTATTAGTTACCTCGATTGGCCTGATATCGGGTAAACCGTGCCAGATAGGTAGACAATTACTGGGATACTGATTAGGATCATTAATTTCAATGGAGGTTTGCAATCTCTGACAGACTGTCTAGTTCTTATCTTACTCTTAGACTGAGCTTCTTAGACCTAGTTGTCTTGCGTCTTGATTTTTGACCTAACCTAGGACTACATTAAAAACCCTACACAAAATTGCTTAAATCAAATTCTAATTCTTCGCGGGAGCTCCTGGACTTATGTAGTCTTGTTATCTTTTGAAATAATAGCCCTGGAATTTTGTGTAATACCTCATTTTCGCCTAATTTGAATACAATGGTTTCATTGCAATGGTTATTTTTATGTTTTAATGCCATCTGAAGATCCAAAACAATATGGCCACCAATAACCAAAGCCATTTATGGGTCACAACCAAGGAAACGGGCTAAAACGACAGTTAATATTCAATTTTAAATTCTTTAAATTATAGTATCAGAGTAAAATTGCATACATTTGCCCCTGTTTTTTTTAACGTTTTTTGCAGTTTCTTCAACAAAATCCAAAATGGCCGCCAAAATCCTATGTCAATCTCTAGGGCTTGGACCGCTTCGTTGATTTGTTTCATGTTTGGTTTTTATCCTGGATGTGTGCTGATAGTTTTTGGTGTGACTCTGATATTTATAACTTTGATTTTTTGTATGTTTTAGAATTTTAGCGGACATATCAGTTTTGCTTATTTTGGCTATTTAATTTGGGTAAGCTCAGCTCACTGGCCCTGAGAAATTTGTCTCTAGAATTGTTTATTTTTTTAGCAAAATCCAAGATGGCCGACAAATCACATGTTACTCTCAAGAGCTCGACCCCTTCACTGATTTGTTTCAAGGAAAGACCTTACCCTGGCCATATTAGATTTTGGTGTGATTCTGACGTCACATTTTTATCCCCCGCCCATGATGTCCGTGTTTCGTTTCCAGACGATATCTCTCAAACCGTTAGCCGGATTGCTTTCATATGATATTGCATACACACATCCCTCAGGGGGTTGTAGATGTGCCTTTTGGGGGTTATGACCCTTGACCTAGTCTATTTTAAAAATAATAAATGTGAAGTCAACCCTAAGATATATTTATGTGAAAATTGAAGACAATGTAACAATGAAAATACAGTAAGAAATATACTATTTAGTAAATATATTTTATAATTATTAAAGCTGCATAACTGTTTTGTTTATTTTCTTCAAACGATTAACCCATGGAGAATGGTGTTTTATTTTTTTATTTTACTGCCCCGGTTTTGGGGTACTTGCCCCCTCAATTTATCACTTGCCGACTCGCCACTGACATGCTTTGTCTGTTGTGACAGTCGCTCAAATTTAAAATGGTGAAAATTGAAGCTATTGCCCAGGGGGCCACTGTCTGAAATTTTTTACTTGCCCCCACCCAAAATCACTGTTACTGTTACTGTTAGCCCTGGTTACTGAGTTATTAAGGATTTAATTTTGTTGTTTTTAATATTGTTGCCCCACCAAAACAAACCTGATAGCAGCGGAGTAAGACATACTGTCTATATAATCAGGACATTAAAAGTACCAAGTGGCAGATAACGGTCATCATAGAAAAAAGAGAGGAAGACTTTTAATGTTATTGTTATTTTTTAAGTAATCATAGATTCATCACAGTACAACGTGTATTGTCTCATATCAGTTAGACATATATAGAAGTTATTACTTTGTGTGATATGGATATCTGCATGTAATGTCATGTTTAATATCGGTACTGGTATGGAGAATGTCACTCACTTGAAAAGTAGAACTCTATTTCAGTATGGTGCTTTTAAGTGTGGGCCAGCATCAGAGCCTTTGGCCCGCCATTAAGACGCTCTTTCCAGACCGTTAGAAATTGTACTCGGAATTGACATCAAATTGAGTGATGTAAATCATCGTTTTCGCTCTTTGGATTTTCGTGATTTTCTTGAAGAACATTTGCATTTTTTTATTAGGTATCTCATGGACATTCCAAAATATAGTCAAAAGTCTACTAGACAATATCAGACTTTATTTTATTTTATCGTAAGTCATCACATACAGTGATATACATCGCGCTATGCGGTAAAATAAAATAATATTTAAAAACATCAGACTTTACTGTAACCGATTTGACCCAGTATCCACCATCTAGATCTGCGGCTGGTTATGGGGGCTTTGTATCTCAGCTAACACAAGGCATTGATCCAATGGCAGAATAATGTCCGCCCATATTTTTTTCCTCAATTTGTTTAGATAATCATAATTAGTATGCACAGCTGAGCATGTGGTAAAAAATAAAAAAAATTCGACTGTTCAAAAGATTAAAATATTAAATTTCATCTGCCATTTTTGGCGTCTTTTCTGTTTGTTTTTTTATTTTTGAAATGGAGACGGTTGCTATACAAAATGTATCATAACTTTGTCAATAATTGGATTTTTTGTATACTTTTTTTTTATTCAGTCATGAATATAATGGACCTTATGTAAACAAAATTTCAGGTCTCTAGCGCTGAAATAAATAAAAAATGGCCTGCCATCCTTACAACCATCACCCTTGGACAGGCCATAGTCTATCAATATCAGTGCATAAAATTGCCAATATTCAGTAAATTATTGTCATTGAGCAAAAACATGTAAGCATTATCCTAGCTGGTTTAAGCCCACAATTTTTATGGTTTAGTCCCATTTGAATGGACATTTACCATTGAATTGGGCCTAAACCAGTAGTATATCTACTCCTGGTTTATGCCCACTTTAATATCATCTTTATCCTGTTTATATACTTCTCCTGTTTTAAGCCCATTTGAATGGACATTCACCATTGAAGTGGGCCTAAACCAGGATTATATATATAGGCCTACTCCCGGCTTAGGCCATATAAACCCGGTTTAGGCCCAATTCAGTGGTAGATGACCGTTCAAATGGGCCTAAACCAGGGGTAGTATATTTATAAATAACTTTTCTATCGACTATAATTAGCATATATAATAAAATAGTAATTTGAACAGAACGATGCCTTGGGGAAAGTACCCCCCCCCCCCTAGAAAAGGGGCGTGGAGACGTTTTGGGGGGATAACATTACAAGCTGATTACGCTCTAAATGGGCCTAAATTTTTAGGCCCACTACAAACATGAGAAAGGTAAATTGTCAGTCAGGTGGGCCTAAACTTTTAAGCCCACTCAAATTCATGCGTTGTCAGAGACGTGGGCCTAAGCCAATTAAAACATGCGTGAAAAATGATTATTACGCTATAAATGGGCCTCAAGTTTTAGACCCGCTGGAAAGCTAAATTGTCAGTCAAGTGGGCCTAAACTTTTAAGCCTATTGAAATGGTGCATGGTCACATGCTTGATAAATTAAAACTTGACATTGTAAACAAGTCATTGTCAACCCGGACAATCACCGACATTATATGTCCTTGATTTGATATAATTTGAAAAAAACTTTCTAAAAGCTGATTGTCCACCCGGACAACCCCCTAGTTGCTATTGATTGTCCATGATGGGTTTTGGTTGTCTTGGACAACCATAAAGGCCTTATTTCGAACGCTGCATTTGTGTATTTCACTAATAGTTCGGATAAGTTCGACCATACAGACCGAGAGATTTGACGTGTGTGTTCATGCTGTAAACTATTATGTCGACTGGTTCAAAATTACATTGATCTGAGTTAGAATCTGTCATTCCATGATTGTGAACCATAATGTTTACAGTATTTATTTGTACAATACTTGCTCTGTAACTAATATTTCAGATAGCCAAGTGTGGTCGTGTTGGGGGCAGTGCAGCCAAAGGCAGGGTGAAAAATATAATGTCGCGGTAAGTACTATGCGGATGTGGCATTTTTTTATTTACTTGATCCGTCACCCAGCGGCACATATGATTTACGCTCTTATTCAATCATGTTTCACAACACCATAATATTTGGGATATATAGTGATAAGGTTAAATCATTCCGCTTGATTGACTCCAGAATGGTTATGCTTTCTCTGGCAAGGGGCTGCATATATATGTGTTCATTAGATATCAGCCGCCGCTCACTCAGAATAGTGTGCGCTCTTATTCAAGAACCACATCGGTTATTAATCAGATTTTTCAACTTGCTGAGTAATATTTTGCCTGTATTGGGTATGTTTTCTTCGAATAGGCTAAGCATGGTGAATTTTTCTGATTTGATTATCGCTCTGCTTGATTGACTCCTATTAATTGGTCTATTGACTGATTTGTTTTGAATGGGAATGTAATATCTCAAGAACCCCAGTTCGAATCATTTGTGATTTTTTATGCAGGTGAATAAAGGTCAAAATAGCATAACTCCATAAAATTACAAATGTCGTATTGCAGTCATTATTGACTATAATATGCGTGAATGATATCTGGAAAAAATGTGCAAGATAGTTAGACCATTACTGTTGAACAAAATGTGTGGTTTCTGGTAGGGTTATGCCCTGAAAAATTTCAACCGTATTTATTCTAATAGTTAATTAGAATACCCCTGAGATTACAGAGGGGATGGGCGCTTATTAGAGTAGTTTTTTAATGATCATATAGTGTACATGAGCGTGGGATTTATTTTCAATTCAGGGGGGGGCGGCGTTTATTGGAATTTGGGCGTTTATTAGAATAAATACGGTGATTACATTTTAAATGGCAGACTTGCGGTCATTTCTTCAAGTGATTTCCACTTTTAAACTATGATTACAGGCTGAGGCCTGTTTCCGTTGCCGTCGGGCCTTGTTCTTATATGTTTTACGGGTCCGCCAACATTGATTAAGCCAAAATAAAATTGTCATTTTACAATTTTTATTCCCGCCGATGCCGATTTTCAATACCCCAATGTGTTATTCCACATAGCAATTTTTTTTCTTGTGAAAAACTCTCTGATTTCACCATGTTTTGCGGTCCTGAGAACTGACCCACACAACTATCTGTGAACTATAAAGCCTGCCAGATGCGTGCCTACCAGATGCTGAGGTCATTACCAGAAACCGCTCTTAATTTTGTCTGATCCACCCCCTCTGAAGAGTTATGCCTTTCACAGTCCGCGGGGCGTGCTGTCAATCAATATTTTAAAATCCCGACATTGCATCCTGGCAATTTCCACCTGTAAAACATATACATATGAAAAAGTCTGGCTTTATTGAACTTCATGTTCGTGAAAATGAGCCCTTCACAGCTTTTACCCCAAATTATTTAAAATGTGGCTACATTATCAATAGGAGCTATCATAAAAGTTTCATTCATTTTCAACTCTACCAGGGTCTGGCTTCCAATGTGTTTGCTGCAAGTCCTCTGATATAGTTTTCTGTCTGATATCTTAAAACCATGATAATTGTTTGCTTTTCATGAAAAGGAATCAAGTGAACTTTCTGTTTAAGGATTGAGCTCAGAACTGTTTTTGTTGCAGAATTCGAAGTGGCACATACATTGCTAATGTGCTGAGATATGCTGTAACTGCAACGAGAATAAAAGGTACCGTATTTATTAAGTCTCCACCCACCATGTGGTGGAGACTTATTGTCTTTGTGCTGTCTATTGTTGTTATTTATTCTCCACCAACTATGGGGCGGAGACTTATTGTTTTAGTGCTGTCTATTGTTGTTATTAAGCATCCCCGATACTATCGGGATGCTTATACACTGTATTAAACCCAGTTCCGCCATGGTAGCTCAATTTTTTTGAGGCAAAATTGCTGCATTAATTTTAAGAGCATTTTCATTAGTTTAATACTATGTTGTAATCCTCGTTAGATAAATATGTTTAAACCAATTTTAATGAGCTGACCTGGCACAATTGTTATAATCTTTTCAGCTCGTTGATATTGGGTTACTCCGGCTTCGTGCGGTAGCTTAGAACACAATTTTAATATGCCAACTCAGAGTGAGTTATGTGATTTAAAATCATTAGAATAAATTCATTTATACCAGATTGGATCACTTGGTTTATCCTATGGGTCATTCCATGTCAAATCAACCAGTTTTCAGAAAAGTTCCCGGGTGACCACCTCATAATTTTTTATTATCAAATTAACTATAATGTAATATGAAACTGCAAAATTTCAGCTCAAACAAGACAATAGTTTTTAAGATATGGCTCTTTTATTGTGGTGGGGGGTGCTTGAATTCCCGCGTGAATTTTTGCACATCAATTTTGGGTCCATGTTTCAGGGCCTATAACTTTTGATCTAAAACAGATAGAGCTATAAAATTTTCACGCTAAATTATTCGCCATACAGAAGTATTGATCGCCAAAAAGTATGTTTAATCACCATTGGCGCATTGGCGAGCGGTCAGCGCGGCCCCTGAATTTGACGACGTAAACGCTCTTCAGTCGCCAATATTCATCCGATCCCAAGTTCGAAAATCAGCTATTTTGCATATCAAAGATCCCAGCCATGGACCAATTTGCATATTCAAGATCAACGTGAACGCTCTCCAGTCGCTAATTTCCATCCAATCTTCGAAAATATTTTTCTGAACACTCAGATGGATTATCCTGCTTTAGTTCGAAAATCTGCTAATTTGCATATCCAAGATGGCTTTGCATATTCAAGATCGATGTAAACTCTCTCCAGTCGTCAATATTCATTCAATCTTCGCAATTTTTTTTTGAACACCCTCTGATAAATTATCCTGGTTCAGTTTGAATATCAGCTAATTTGCATATCCAAGATGGCCGCCATGGGCTAATTTGCATATCCAAGATAAAGTAAATGCTCACCAATCGTCAATATTCTTTTGATCTTCGTGAATTTTTTCCTGAACACCCTCTGATGGATTATCCTGCTTAAGTACGAAAATCAGCTAATTTGCATATGGGCAATTCCACGGTTTCGGACGTACACTTCAGACAGTTATGGGCTATATTTAGTCATAATTTTTTCAATATGGGCAATTCCACCAATTATGAAACTTTTACAAAAAAAAAATCTCATAAAATCACAATGGTAACTAACCACTGCCTATGGCAGGTATTTGATCAAATTTAGTTGAACTCAAAACACTTTTTGTAATTTTTCCATTTTTCACGTCGGCATGGCTCATTGAACTGACATTAAATTAAAGAAGAAAAATTATTGAAAAAATGGTAAAAATTGAAAATTCAAAATTCTGTGGCACTTAAACCTTAAAATTGCCTAGCTTTGAGATTTGTATGCAGCTAAGTAGTTATATTTTTAGCCCGCTTTTAATTAAAAAAGGTGGGCTATTGCAATTAAAGTTCGGCGGCGTCGGAAAAGATTTACTGCTTTTTAAGTGGCGTCCCGTCTTTGTTATTTATATTTATTTTGTTGTTATTTTCGTAATTTTGAATAACTGGCAATACAAATCATTATATCGCTGGTCTAAATATAAATGCTGTTCTTATTCCACAAAGTGCAGTGAACAAAAATAATATAATTGCCAATAGGCCAAATATTTCTTCGATGAGTCTTATGATTATTCCAAATATATATGAAGCCTTTGCCACAGTGCATACGAGCACCGCAAATCCATAAGATTGTGTATAAATATGCACCTATATCAGTGTGTCACATGCCACGTACGTCCCCCTGATGCTGGCACTATTAGACTTGATTAAAATGAAAGTAAATATTTATTTTATTAACATAGTGAAAGGCCTAAGTGTCTAAGTCTTTAATTATGTGTGCATAGGTTCAAGTACAGTTCAAGTATTACATTTTTAGGAATGCTAATTAGTTTATGGTGGGGAGGGGGGCCTACACATTGAAACTTTTACTATAGAGTTAAAATCTATTTTTAAGCATACACATTAGTTTATATTGTAGGATATATGACAACAATAAAAAATAAATGAATTATATTTATAAATGTATATAATTTAGTTGTAATACGATGTCGTCATACTAGGGGGGGGGGGGGGGGGGGGCGTAAGTGACACTTAGGGGGACGTACGTTACATAAAATATAGGTGATATAAAATATAAGTAATTCTTGTTAAAATACTGATGATCTGAAGATAGGGGGACGTACGTGACAAAATCGGTCATTTTTTGATATCAGGGAAATTATATTTTTTCTAATACTGCAATAAAAATTACTTCTTTGACCCATTTTGTATACTAGACAGGTGTGGTTCTGCTATAGACCAATATAAACACCCTGGCATCATGTATTTATTCTATAATAAAGCTGGATAAACACACCACCACAAACATGCAAAAAAGTGTAAAACATACTTTTTGCACCAACCGGTACTTGTATGAAATAGGTTTCTGAATAGAGGACCATTTGCTGAGGTGGAATCAACTATCAGACCTTTGCCACTCGTTCGGTTGATTAAAAGTGCCGTGGCTCCCCTACTAACTGGATACAAGTATTAATTCCTAGGCTGCATCAATTTTTTAGGAAGTTCTGTCAAATATTCGGGTCATGGCAGCCATCTTTATTCTTTTTTCGTCAAATTAGGACCTTGTCACCCTGATAACTTCAAAGCCGCTTATCCGATATACTCAATATTCAAAATTCTGCATAGTAGTATTGATTCCTAGCCTGCATCAATTTTTCAGAAAGTTCGGAAAAATATCCGGGTCATGGCGGCCATCTTTAATCTTTTTTCGTCAAATTAGGACCTTGTCACCCTGATAACTTCAAAGCTGTTTATCTGATATACTCAATATTCAGCTACTGCATAGTAGTATTAATTCCTAGACTGCATCAATTTTCCAGAAAGCTCGGGAAAATATCTGGGTCATGGTGGCCATCTTTTTTCGTCAAATTAGAACCTTGTCACCCTGATAACTTCAAAAGCCGCTTATCCGATTCACTCAATATTAACAATACTGCATAGTAGTATTAATTCCTAGACTGCATCAATTTTTCAGAAAGTTCGGGAAAATATCTGGGTCATGGTGGCCATCTTTTTTCGTCAAATTAGAACCTTGTCACCCTGATAACTTCAAAAGCCGCTTATCCGATTCACTCAATATTAAAGGTACTGCATGCTAGTATTAATTCCTAGGCTGCATCAATTTTTCAGAAAGTTTGGGAAAATATTCGGGTCATGGCGGCCATCTTTAATCTTTTTTCGTCAAATTAGGACCTTGTCACCCTGATAACTTCAAAGCCGCTTATTTGATATACTCGATATTAACAACACTGCATAGTAGTATTAATTTCTAGCCTGCATCAATTTTTCAGAAAGTTTGGAAGTATATCCGGGTCATGGCAGCCATCTTTAATCTTTTTTCGTCAAATTATGACCTTCTCACCCTGATGACTTCAAAGCCGCTTATCCGATATACTCAATATTCAACATACTGCATAGACTGCATCAATTTTTCAGAAATTCCGGGAAAATATCTGGATCATGGCGGCCATCTTTATTCTTATTTCGTCAAATTAGAACTTTGTCACCCTGATAACTTCAAAGCCGCTTATCCGATACACTCAATATTCAACGTACTGCATGCTAGTATTAATTCATAGACTGCATCAATTTTGCAGAAAGTTCTGAAAATATCCGGGTCTTGGCGGCCATCTTTAATTTTTTGTGGTCAAAATAGCACCAAGTCAGCCTAAAGCTGCTAGCCTCTGCCTCATAATATTACTTGATAAAATTTACATGTACAAATTGATCATCTTGTAAAATTCTATTTAATGTATAACTTTTATTTGAAAAGTGCGAGGGGGAGCCTTCTTGGGTGTTTTACATGATAAACACTTACTTATTTCTAGTTGAATACCTATGTTATGGGTCTACGATCGTTATCAATATTTTTACTTTTACAGTGCGGGGATCGACTTTAGACGTCAGAATCTGACTTTACGTCCTCGTGTAGACGTCAGATTCTGATGTCTTAAGTCCCCGCAGTGCACTGTAAGCCCTGTTAAATGGCCAACCATTACCCATAGTTAGCTTTAATACGCCTGCTTTCTGGCCACATTTCGTTTCCGGAGCAGATCCATGGTCGTATTTATTTCCTATAGCACACACACATCCCTTTATAGGGGGTGTGTATGTTCCTTTCGGGGTTTATGAAATTTGTACTACTTTAAAAATGTCCGACCATCAGCCATAATCAACTTAAATATGCCTGATATCTGGCAAACCGTGCCAGACAGCTAGACCAATACTTTAAAACAAAATTTGCGGTTTCAAAAAGGGACATGGCCTGAAAAAATGTATGCGGCCATTATTTACTATAATATGTGTAATACTGTAGATCTGGTAATATTCGCGAGGTTTTAAATTTCGCGAGGAGGACAAATTCGCGAATTCAAGAATCTTACAAAAATTATTATTATAATTACGCTACTAAAGGAAAAAAAAAATTCACAAATTTTAAACTTCGTGAAAAGTCCCATAATAAGAAATTCGCGAAAATTTAAACACGCGAAAATTACCATATCTACAGTATCTAGAAAGCCAAACCAGATAGCTAGATCATTACTATGTATTAAATACAATTTGCGGTTTCTGAGAGGGTTAAGCCCTGAAAAATGTAAACATGACTAATTAAGCAGTCCTTGCCGAGTCGGGCTGCTTACTGTATTATTCCACACGGTCTGCCGTTGCTGTTATTTGTTTTCAAGATAGCTACTAATCTATCAACTTCTGCTTCCTCATACTTCACATAGCCATCACATACCACTGGGGAATTGTTTTGGTGACATTTTTGATCCCCATATCATCAACCCTTTTTATCCCCCGCCCGTAGGGGAAGGGGGATTTTAGTCGCGCCAGGATTCTGTCCGGCGTCACGTTTTCTTGTGGGCGCAAAAACTCAAAAACTACTGGTCAAATCTTTTTGAAATTTTAACATGACATTTGTAGCAACATGGGGATGTGCAAGTGATTTTTAGAGATGCTACCGATATTCAAAATGGCTGCCAGAGGGCAACTCTAAAATTTTTTGTGGGTGCAAAAACTCTAAAACTTAAAAGTCAGAAATTATTCAAATTTTACTATCACATTCCCCATGATATGGAGATGTGCAGGTGACTTTTTCAAGGTTTTACTGAAATTCAAAATGGCCGCCACAGATCAACTTTAATTTTTTGGGGGGGTGTAAAAACTCAGTAAATGTTTTTGATCAATTTTTTTTAAATTCAACATCCCATTCCTAGCAACATGGGGATGTGCAAGTGATTTTTAGCCCGCCTTTTAATTTTAATTAAAAAAGGTGGGCTATTGCAATTGAAGTTCGGCATCGTCGGTGTCGGCGTTAACATTTACTTGTGGGCGCGATAACTTGAAAAGTTTTTCATGTTTCCTTCCCAAATTTGTTTTGCATGTTACTAATGACCACTTCTCAGACAAGTTCAATAATGGCTGAGGAAAAATTCAAAATGGCCGACTTATTGCGATTTTTCACCTTTTACGTCAATAATTTGACCTTGTGGGCGCGATAACTTGGAAAGTTTTTCACGTATCCTTTTCAAATTTGTTATGCATGTTACTAATGACCAGTTCTCGGACAAGTTTAATAATGGTTGGGAAAAAAAAAAAAATGGCCGATTTATTGCAATTTTTCACATTTTACGTCAATAGTTTGACCTTGTGGGCGCGATAACTTGAAAAGTTTTTCACATATCCTTTTCAAATTTGTTATGCATGTTACTAATGACCAGTTCTCGGACAAGTTCAATAAAAGCCAAGAAAAAAAAAAAAAATGGCCGATTTATTGCGATTTTTCACATTTTACGTCAATAATTTGACCTTGTGGGCGCGATAAGTTGAAAAGTTTTTCACATATCCTCTTCAAATTGGTTATGCATGTTACTAATAAGTAGTTCTTGGACAAGTTCAATAATGGCCAAAAAAAAAAAAAAAATGGCCGATTTATTGCGATTTTTCTCATTTTACGTCAATAATTTGACCCTGTGGGCGCGATAACTTGAAAAGTTTTTCACATATTCTCTTCAAATTTGTTATGTATGTTACTAATAAGTAGTTCTTGGACAAGTTCAATAATGGCCGAAAAAAAAAAAAAATGGCCGATTTATTGCGATTTTTCTCATTTTACGTCAATAATTTGACCCTGTGGGCGCGATAACTTGAAAAGTTTTTCACATATTCTCTTCAAATTTGTTATGTATGTTACTTATAAGTAGTTCTTGGACAAGTTCAATAATGGCTGAAAAAAAAAAAATGGCCGATCTTGAAATCAGTAATAATTCACATTGTACAATCACATTACCCACCATCTGGAAATGTGCATGTGATTTTACTGAAATTTAAAATGGCCCCCACAAATCAACTTTTTAAATATTTGTGACCGCAAAAAGTCTAACCTAATTTATTGCGGGGGATGATATAGGACTTCAGTCCTCTTGTTACCCCTCAGCCATTAAGGCTGTGGGGTATTGATGGCTGTGGGGTATAGTGATCACCAGAGGGGGGCGGGCGGGCGGGCAGTCAGAAATTCAGCTCTTACTAAAAAGTTAACTGATGAATTTTGTTTATTTTTTACAGACATGAGCCATGTGCCTGGGCAATTCATCCCATATATTTTTTTTTGGCACTAAGCCATAAGCGGCCATTTTCCAAGATGGCTGCATAAAAAGCTTGTGGGCACCATAACTTTTGAACCGTTGGTTGGATTGCATTCAAATTTGGTATGGTTGTTCTCTAGGTATTTCTGATGATCCAATTAACTTTTAGTATGAATCCATTAAAAACAAAATGGCTGCCGCAGCCATTTAAAAAAAGATGGTCGCCTAAAAAGCTTGTGGGCACGATAACTTATGAACCGTTGCTTGGATTGCATTCAAATTCGGTACGGTTGTTCTCTAGGTATTTCTGATGATCTGGTTAACTTTTGGGATGAATCTATTAAAAACAAAATGGCTGCCGCAGCCATTTAAAAAAAGATGGCCGCCTAAAAAGCTTGTGGGCACGATAACTTATGAACCGTTGCTTGGATTGCATTCAAATTTGGTACTCTAGGTACCGTATTTCTGATGATCTGGTTAACTTTTGGGATAAATCTATTAAAAACAAAATGGCTGCCACAGCCATTTAAAAAAAATTGACATGGTGGTAGTGTGGGTCATTTTTCTCATTAAGTCTCCACCCACTTTGTGGTGGTGGAGTGGAGACTTATTGTTTTTGCTGAGTCCTCCCACCGCCGCCACTTGTTTCTGCTCTCACTCGAAAACCCCTGCTCGGATTATTTCCAAATATTTGCAGTATGCATACTGGCCCTGGGGAATTTGCCTGGTAATTTTTTTTTTTGCGTTCCTCAGTTTCTTCAACAAAGTCCAAGATGGCCGCCAAAATCCTATGGCGCACGCTAGAGCTTGAACCGCTTCATCGATTTGTTTCATGTTTGGTTTAATGGAAAGACCTTACCCTGGCCGTGAGCTGAAAAGCTTTTGGTGTGATTCTGATAATAAAAACTTCTATTTTTTTACGGTTTAGTATTTTAGCGTATATTTCTGTTTTGCTCATTTTGGACATCATCAAAATTTGGTAATATAGCCATACACCCCTACTCGGATTATTTCCAAATATTTGCAGTATGCATATTGGCCCTAGGAAATTTGCCCTGTAAATTTTTTTCTGCATTTTTCAGCTTCTTCAACAAAATCCAAGATGGCCGCCAAAATCATATGTCGCTCCCTAGAGCTTGAACCGCTTTATGGATTTGTTTCATGTTTGGTTTAAAGGAAAGACCCTACTCTGCACATGTGCTGATTAGTTTTTGGTGCAATTCTGATAATAAAAACTTTGATTTTTTTACTTTACAGAATTTTAGCGGATATTTCAGATTTGGTCATTTTGGCTATCATCAAAATTTAGTAATTACACCCCTGCTCGGATTATTTTCAAATATTCGCAGTATGCATATTGGCCCTAGGGAATTTGCCCGGTCAATTTTTTCGGCGTTTTTCAGCTTCTCCAACAAAATCCAAGATGGTCGCCAAAATCCTATGTCACTCTCTAGAGCTTGAACTGCTTCATGGATTTGTTTCATGTTTGGTTCAAAGGAATAACCCTACCCTGGCTGTGTGCTGATTATTTTTTTGTGTGATTATCATAATAAACAACTTATATTTTTTTTACTTTTTAGGATTTAGCTGATATTTCAGTTTTGCTCATTTTGGCTATTATCAAAATTTGGTAATATCGTTATACAGCTCAAATTTTATCTTTTGTGTATGCTCAGTGGCCCTGAGAAAAAAGTCAACAAAACTCAAGATGGGCGACGAATCACATGTTACTCTGAAGAGCTTGAACTGCTTCACCGATTTGTTCCAGGGAAGCAACTTACCCTGGCCATATGTTGATTAGATTTTGGTGTGATTCTGTCATCACATTTTCACGTGGTTTACATACAAATTTGGTGACAGTACTGTATTTCTCTATAATTAATGTACTATGTGGGGCGGGTGGAGACGCAAGCTTTGCCCCTCAGGCAGGCAAATCTAGTTATTTCTTGATATTGATGGACAGAGCCCACGGCTGAGGGGTCCTGCCATCAATTGATGGCTATTTTTTAAATTACTATGGCCACTAATGAAGAAAAGCTCGTTAGCGCGTTTCAGGAAAAAGTTTCCATCAGATCCTTTTTCAATTTGGCAAATAGGTTCAGCTATGTCAGCCAATGACCTGATTAACTTTTGGGAGCAAACTTTTTTTAAAATGGCCGTTTAGTGGCCATTTTGAATTTTAATGATTTTGTGATATTTACTCAACTAGAAAAAAGCAAAATAGCTGGACCATGAATATAAAACAAAATGTAATGTTTCACACAAGGATAACCCATGACAAATTTCGCAGTTATAAAATCCAAAATGGCCACCAGTCGGCCATTTTACTTTTTTTCTCATTATCTCGGAAATCTTGCATGATAGCTGATCTATGCACTTCTGCTTCACATAGCCATCAGATAACACCAGGGGATTTTTGGTGACATTTTGATTCCCATATTATCAACCCTTTAATTACTAGGGCCACTAAAAAGGAAATACTTGTTGTACATTTCAGGAAAAAGTTTCCAGCAGATTTTCTTTTTATTTGGTAAATATGGACAGCAATGTCAGTCAATGACCTGATTAACTTTTGGGAGCAAACAATTGTAAAATGACTGTCTAGCGGCCATTTTGAATTTGAGTAATTTTGAAATATTTACGCAACTCAAAATCAAAGCAGAATAGCTGGACCATGCATATAGAACATGGAATAGAATGTAATGACTCACACAAGGATAACCCATGATAAATTTTGCAGAAATAAAATCCAAAATGGCCGACTGACTCTCATTTTTAATTGTTTATTCTCATTATCTCGGAAATGTTGCATAATAGCTATTTAAGCGGTAATATAAAATAAACCTTTAGAAAATTTGCTGATCTATATTAAATTTGAAATGGCCGACTACCTATAACGGATGGCTGCTTTCGTGTTCGTTTCCGAACAACTCTTTCTAGTTTAAAAATAGGACTTTAAATATAATGCGGAATATCTGGAAAGATGTTTATTATTGACCATAATATGCACAATATTTGAAAACCATGCAAGATAGTTAGACCATTACTGTTGAACATAATCAATGTGTGGTTTCTGGGAGATTTATGCCCTGAAAAATTGCAACTAAATTAAATTTAAAATATATTTTAATATGTAAATAACAACATAGATTAATTCATAACACTTTCGTATCTTGTATTATTTCGAATTGGCATTTCGGAAGTTCTAGATTGGTCTGTATTAAGATGTGACACATTAGAAGTTAGAATGTGATCCACAACTTCAAAGTGAGTGAACTTCACTAAGACCTGATTGATGGATCAATCTTAGGTGATGTTAATGTCATCACCCAAAGAAAAAACTATTTTCTCTTAACATGTCAAGTATAACTCTTTACAGGTTGTCTTTGATGCCTCTGCTGAAAATTACTGTGTTAGAATTACTCAATTAATTTTTAAATCAATGTAAGTCAATAAGATAATATGTGAGCATAGCAGACTTAATAAGCCATCGCATAGCACATTTTCTGGAGTGCCGAAATGCAAATTCAAATAAATAAAAATAAATAAATTGTTTTGAATTAGAGATACACCATTAGATATCCTGAGGGGGGGGGGGGTGGTTGCGTTAGAGTTTTTTGGTTGCATTTTGTTTTACCTCTGCAAGAAAACATGACATTTTTTTGGTGCTGAACTTGTGAACTTCCGAAAACTTTTCTGTTGTGTTTTGTTGAAGAATGGAAATATCAGATTTTGTTGTATGCCTCCCCTATTCTGTACGTTACCAACTGTTCATTAGCAGCAGCATGCAAAATTTAAACACTATAAATATAATGGTGGACATGGCCCAGACAGCGTCTCCAACCCATGGCGGCCTAGCAACCACCAACATCGAAACTATATTAAATTAATGTTGGGCCAACGTCGCACACAGTGGCCCAACATTACCAACTAAACCAGCATTCCAATAAGGTTTAACGTTTCGTACTTGCTGTGTATGCTGGTTTATTGTTTAATGCTGTGCCGCCGTCTGCGACGTTGGTCCAACATTAAATTAATATAGTTTCAACGTTGGTGGTTGCGGGTCTACCATTGATTGGAGACTTTGTACGGGCCACGTCCACCCTTATTGTGTTTATACAATGATCAGGGATGTCACATCTTAAAGAGGGGTCTCAGGCCCCTGTGACTCATATTAAGTATAATATTGTGTTTGAACTTTCAGAAATATCGCACATTAATACATTTTGATTATTTGAAATATTCAATTCCTTCGAGCAAAGCTCAAAATCTTCGCCTGCTGCAAAATTCTGCCCTATTTTAAGGCTGTATTATATCGCATGCCATATTTAGTGTTTTTTTTTAATGTTAAGAACATAATGATTCATCATTAGACATAATAAGAATATTGATAAAAGTCGATGAATACAATTATTTTTCGTATTTACATTTTGTTTTAATTAAAAAAAATTATCACTAACAATTGTTTTTGTCTTTCGATACTGGTTCATTATTTATGTCTACAATATGGATACAATCGGATACTACCTTGTGTATATGTTGTTGTAGAGGTTTTTTCATAATTATGTATTTGCAACATAGTGATGAAAAGACGTTCAAATGTCATCAAATAGTTACGTCCTTGTAATATAACTTTATGCTGCTAGCTTGCACCTAGCTTTAATCAAATAGCACCCCAATAGCACGCGTATGAATATCATGTTAAGCTAATGATCGCATTAAGATAATTGCACAGGTAACAAAATAGCCACATCAGTGTGACGTCCTTTATTGATGTCTTAAAGTCGCCCTTCTTGGATGTGTTAATTACGGAAGGTAAAGAGTTAGACGTCCAAACATCGTCATATTTTGACATCGAAAATGCGTCGGAATATCATGTTAAGCTGATGTGCTCAGACAACCAAATAACCATGTCAATATGACATCCTGTATTTATGTCTTAAAGTCGCCTTTTTTTGGATGTGTATGTTACGTGATGAAATGACGTCCATACATCGTCATATTTTTTACATCTAAAATGCGTCGGAATATCACGTTAAGCTAATGTGCATAGGCAACCAAATAGCCACATCAATATGACGTCATGTATTTTTGTCTTAAAGTCACCCTTCTCGGATGTGTTTGTTACGTGAGTAAAATACGTCCAGACATCGTTATATTTTGACATCGAAAATGCATCAGAATATCACGTTAAGCTACTTTTCACATGCAACCGAATAACCATGTCAACTTGACGTCCTCCATGGACGTCTTAAACTCGCCTTTATTGGATGTGTTTATAACGAGAATAAAAGATGTCCATGTGTCGTCATATTTTGACATCTAAAATGCGTCAGAATATCACGTTAAGCTAGTTTGCACATGCAACCAAATAACCATGTCAATTTGACGTCCTGCATAGACGTCTCAAAGTCGCCCTTGCTGGATGTGTTTGTAACGAGAGGAGAAGATGTACATGTATCGTCATATTTTGACATCCAAAATACGTCAGAATATCATGTAAAGTTAGTTTGCACATACAACCAAACAATCATGTCTTTATAACGTCCTGCATGGACGTCTTAAAGTCGCCTTTGCTGGATGTGTTTGTAACGAGAGTAAAAGATGTCAATGTATCGTAATATTTTGACATCTAAAATGCGTCAGAATATCACGTTAAGCTAGTTTGCACATGCAACCAAATAACCATGTCAATTTGACGTCCTGCATAGACGTCTTAAAGTCGCCCTTGCTGGATGTGTTTCTAACGAGAGGAGAAGATGTACATGTATCGTCATATTTTGACATCCAAAATACGTCAGAATATCATGTGAAGTTAGTTTGCACATACAACCAAACAACCATGTCAATATGACATCATGCATGGACGTCTTAATGTCGCTTCTCTTGGATGTGTTAGTAATGTAAGAAAAAGACATCGGATTGTCATCATATCTTTTACATCCAAAATTCGTCAGAATATCACGTGAACTTAGTTTGCACCTGACACCAGTTATAACTCGTCATACGACGTCAGCATTTCACGTGAAAAAAACGTCTTTACAACGTCTTTTGCCAGCTGGGTTACAGTTGCCGTAAGTATGTATAGTACTGTTATTTGCTGCCACCAGGGGGAGACTGTCAGCGTCCGAAATCCCGTTAGCGCAAGATTTCGGCAAAACACTGACAGCTGCGTCCGTGTCAATCAAGTATTTGCATTTATGTCCTTTATCTGCGACATATAATAACTTAGAGTGTGATAACGCAATATTCGCTACTTCGCGCTGACCTAATGTGACATCGTACGAACAGGGTTCACTGCACAAGTGCGCCTTTTCACCATAAGTTTGGTGGTAGTAGCAAACCTATGCAGTGGCTATGTCAGGCGATTGTGCGACATTATTTTGCGGCGGCGGTGCGTGCGGACGAATATTTTGCTGTGCATTAGTACAATTATTTGGTTTGTTACCAAACTCAGTGGCCTGTACATTTGGAGTAAATGTAGGCGTAGGAGTATAATTATTGTAATTATCAGGTTGGTTATGAACAAAACCTGAGGCCTGTACATTGGTAGCAAATGTAGGCGCAGTAGTATAGTTGTTGTTTACTCGTCCACGTCCTTTATTTCTTTTCCTCTCTGATGTAGTCAGAGAGGCCTATTGGCTCTGTGTCTATCTCAAACGTGTTTAAAATGGTATGTCATATTAACACATACCAACTATTTTGACGTGCCGTGTGCGGATTGGTTGTACGTTGCCGTCGGGGTTGTACGTTGCCGTCTAGACCAGATAAAAAAATGTCTGTAATATGCTGAATCTTAGAAATTAAATTTTTTGGGTACATTTTATCGTGTGATTTGTAGGGCAAAAATTTACAAATAATATAAATAAATAAGAGGAGCAATTGTTGTTTCTAGGATTTGATTTAGCAAGAATTGATAAACTCTGGAGGCGATAATCACATTGGCTGATGCCAATTTGTGGTGGACCCACTGATTCCTGTCAGGATTTGTTTCCTGTGGGCTATTTTCTGGCCTCGCCAGTACAGCTTTCGGTTTCAGATAGGTCTTTGTCAAAACTATGTTTTTGGCACCTTTCCTCTTTGATTGGTGTTTTCTTTTTTTGTTACTTTTGGTCAATGAAGCATACATACCAGCTACTCTTAATCTCAAATTAAAATATACAATATTAGTGCTCATAAGGATATTTAAAAATAATTCATGTTAGGAAGTTAAGATTTAACGTTCTCATTAGTAATAATTTAAAATAATGAGAAGAGATATAGTTGATAATCTCTTGATTTCATTTTATATAATTAATGCAATTATGCCAATTTGTGATGACTCTGGAATAATCCCAGAGGCTGGTTTTCCTGTAGGCCATTCTCTGGCTTTGCCAAAGTGACCTTAGGTTTCAAGTGGATCCTACGAAATTATGTTTTGGGTCATCTTTTTCTTTCTAAGTTTTCTTCTTTGTTGTTTGTTTTGTAAAGCTTAGTGATCCAGCTGCTTTGAAATTTAAATCTTTCATCATTCTTACTTAGATATATATATATATAATAAATAATTTGTAAATTAAAATAATTCGGAAGAGTATCCAAGTGAAGGAGTGTAAGGTAAAAGCAATATAATTATTCAATTAAACTACTGCAAGAACATATTATTAGTCAATAAATACAAGGTCAGTTACAACAAGACTTGGCCAGTTGTTACAGGCCGCAGTAATTATTGCATGACTTATACGCCAACTACATGATGAGTCTAGCTTGATTAATCTAGCATCAGGACTTGCGCCAGCTGCTGAAATCAGTGCTAGTAATGATAGACAGGATGCATCCGGACTTGCGCCAGATGCAATGAACTTCATGAAGAACCAAACATATGATTATTCATTTGTTAGTTCGGCAGGACTTGCGCCAGCTGTTCTAACTATAGCAAACATGATGGGGAGTGATTTGCCAACTGGATTTGGGCCAGTTGGTTTTTGATACAATATCCACAAGCTCATTCTTACAGGTGGAATTAGTTTAATCTAGCATCAGGATTTGCGCCAGCTGCTGAAATCAGTGCTAGCAAGGATGGGCAGGATGCATCCGGACATGCGCCGGATGCAATAAACTTTGTGAAGAACCAAACATATGATTTTCCATTTGTTAGTTCGGCAGGACTTGCGCCAGCTGTTCTAACAATGGAAAACATGATGGGGAGTGATTTGCCAACCCGATTTCAGCCAGTCGGTTTTTGATACAATATCCACAAGCTCATTCTTACAGGTGGAATTAGTTTATTCTAGCATCAGGATTTGCGCCAGCTGCTGAAATCAGTGCTAGCAAGTATGGGCAGGATGCATCCGGACTTGCGCCAGATGCAATAAACTTTGTGAAGAACCAAACATATGATTTTCCATTTGTTAGTTCGGCATGACTTGCGCCAGCTGTTCTAACAATGGAAAACATGATGGGGAGTGATTTGCCAACCCGATTTCAGCCAGTCGGTTTTTGATACAATATCCACAAGCTCATTCTTACAGGTGGAATTAGTTTATTCTAGCATCAGGATTTGCGCCAGCTGCTGAAATCAGTGCTAGCAAGTATGGGCAGGATGCATCCGGACTTACGCCAGATGCAATAAACTTTGTGAAGAACCAAACATATGATTTTCCATTTGTTAGTTCGGCAGGACTTGCGCCAGCTGTTCTAACAATAGAAAACATGATGGGGAGTGATTTGCCAACCCGATTTCGGCCAGTCGGTTTTTGTTTACAACATCCACAAGCTCATTCTTACAGGTGGAATTACTTTAAATGTGAATGATTTATGTCCTTTTTCTTCTCCCGTAGAAGAGAAGAAAAAGCTAAAATTTTGCTTTTTCGACAATAACTGCGTGAGTAAGAAATTATTATTATTATTATTATTTATTTTTTTTTTTTTTTTTTTTTAGAATTCTTTAGATCTTGCTTTTGAATGTATATGTAAACACCATTTTTAGTGAATACAGCAATACTCAAGATGTGGACCATTTCCTCATGTTCCTAATTTGCTTCAAATCCTTCTAAATCTATGTTTTGTGGTCTTCTTATGTTTTCGAAGTGTGTCTGCAATACCTAGGTCAGCTCAAAATGAGGTCTGTATACTTCTGTGGTCAGATTTTACACTTACAGAAAATAAAATTCCACTGAGATATAAATCCAGCCAGTCAAAACACCACTCAGACTTGCTTCAGGAATTATAAATACAATAGATGTTATGATAATGTGTCCCTTATTATCTACATTTGGAAATTTTAATTATTTGGTTATCTATTCATTACATGTAAATTTCAAGTTTCACTTCTGTAGACATCCTAATTTCAATTTAAAAACTAAATTTCAGACTATATAGCACTTCACTATTTAGAATTAGTGTTGTTTCTGATGCCGCAAGTAATGGTGGATTAGACAGATGAGAGGTTGGAATTCATATGTGCTCTTACGATGCATTCGTAAGTTTGTGTTATGGGGGTCAGACACTTTATGTCTGTGTGCCGTTTTCATACCCTCCTCAACAACAGATAATCTTGTTTAATAATGTTATTGATAGATTTTGTCAATATTATGTAATTTGTATGTAATGATACAAGAGTCAATGTTCATTAATATATTAATGTGAACAATTAGTAGATTGTTATTGATAGGTTTGGTTTTGTGTGAACAATTACTAGATTGTTATTGATAGTTTGGTTGATATTATCAAATTTGTTTGTAATGATACAAGAGTCAAAGTTCACATTTAAATAGTAGATTAGATCAATCAGAGACATGTATAAATATTCATAGTAGATTAGATCAATCAGAGACATGTATAAATAGTCCTAGTAGATTTGATCAATTTGAGACATGTATAAATATTCATAGTAGATTAGATCAATTAGAGACATGTATAAATATTCACTGGTTAATCCTGTTAACTGACTGTCAAGTAAATTTATACCTATTTTGGTCTTAGGGCTTCACTCTGTTACAACCACGTTTACATTAACAACATTTGAAGTGAAGCCCTTTTTATTTGTAGTCGTTTAATTTGATGTTTATTTTTAATAAACAAATTTTCCCCATTTTATGCGTCTGTTTTTTGTACGATAAATACAGAGTTTTCGTAAAATGAAAGCTCTTTTTATCGGACACAAAATAGATTATTAATCTTAGGCGAATCCCAAGCTATGTAATTCGTGGTTTGTTCGGATCTCGATTTGTTTGTAACAGTCTCTTTTAGCAATGAAATCTTGAGGGTGGTCCAAACTAAAAATTAATCCGAAAGAAATATAAATTTATATAGCAGATTCTATGTCTATCAAGAAAATCCCACCTCCTCCCGCTTCCATCCGCTGCAAGTTTTTTGTTCATTTTTCTTCTGACCGTTTTCATACCCTCCTCAACAACAGATAATCTTGTTTAATAATGTTATTGATAGATTTTCTCAATATTATGTAATTTGTATGTAATGATACAAGAGTCAATGTTCATTAATATATTAATGTGAACAATTAGTAGATTGTTATTGATAGGTTTGGTTTTGTGTGAACAATTACTAGATTGTTATTAATAGTTTGGTTGATATTATCTAATTTGTTTGTAATGATACAAGAGTCAAAGTTCACATTTAAATAGTAGATTAGATCAATCAGAGACATGTATAAATATTCATAGTAGATTAGATCAATCAGAGACATGTATAAATAGTCCTAGTAGATTTGATCAATTTGAGACATGTAAAAATATTCATAGTAGATTAGATCAATTAGAGACATGTATAAATATTCACTGGTTAATCCTGTTAACTGACTGTCAAGTAAATTTATACCTATTTTGGTCTTAGGGCTTCACTCTGTTACAACCACGTTTACATTAACAACATTTGAAGTGAAGCCCTTTTTATTTGCAGTCGTTTAATTTGATGTTTATTTTTAATAAACAAATTTTCCCCATTTTATGTGTCTGTTTTTTGTACGATAAATAGTATAATCTAAATCGACCTGGGTGATTTTTTTTTTTTTCACACAAGTCTAAAAACACATGCAAATATTGGCAATGTTTCGCGATAGCGCAACTGTCAAATCGAATATTTTTGTATTTATAAAAAATTTAAACTTCAGAAATAAACTATCGTGAGAAAATTTCGTTCCCAAACTGATAGACTAAATGTGACTGCGAATGAAAACAGTTACATTTATTATTTTAGAAAAATATTTAAAACATGACTGACAGTAGTCTATGCTGATTGATGATATAGTATATCATTTCGCTGAAAAATGATTTCTGTGATGAACATTCCACGTTTTTTTTTTTTTTATAATGGCACGTGCATCACCGAGTCATTCTTATTAACGTCCGAATCAATCGCTCGCTTCGATTCATTCATTGACGTATAAATCGGCTGTCGTCGTAGCGGTTGTGTTTATTTCGTCTGTGGTGGGTGTGTGTATGGTGTATTATCGGTACTGCTGACATGTGCGCAGACACCATGTGGCTGCTTGTCTGTGTCAGCATGCGTGGAACGGTGTGTACATAGAAAAATGAGCAGCGGCCGCGTCTCGCCTCACATTAGCATATTCATTACCTACTCCGTGCCCAAATAAGACGCTAAAAGTAAGCTAGAGCAATTACAAACACCGGAGGGCGTTTCAACGTGAAAAAAAATCTCACACAATTAGTGCTATAATTTCGTTTCCGAAACAACTTATTTATATTTCCTCTCTTTCAACCGTTTTGAAAAAGAAAATTTATAAATAATCTGTAAAATTTATTTAAAACTAGTCGTGTATAGTTTGAACACGTGAGGAATCAGCTCCACCAAATCAACATGGCGGCCTAATTTATGCTAATGTGATGTGGCGACACAGGTCCACTATCCAAATGCATGCCGGTTATGGCGGGACACGTGTTTGCCCACGGCGGGCGATCAGCTAATCAAGGGGAACCAGCGTCCAAAATGGTGCTCACCTACCAAATACATTTACAATATTCAGCATTCTCTGAAATAACATATTATAATAGTAATAAAATATTGACCTACGGTCCTGAGAATATTTTTAACAGACCAAATAAGACCGTTTATTGACATTCATTTAGGGAAACACTTTAATTTGGCCCTAAACCTAATAACGGTTACCAGAGTAGAAGCGATACTTATAATTTCTTGTCGATTTTACTGAAAAATCGAAAAAATGACGAGGCTTTGTCTATGGACTTTAAAATCGAGTCACCCAATTATGGCAATCAACGATAAAAATGAGTTTCCGAAAAATACCCACTTCCTATTCGCCTACAGTGGCATTAATAGGATGAAAGCATTTAACAAACTCTTACATTGAAAAAATGATAGACTAAGTCTATGAGAAAAATTTTCAGGATTCTTCTAGAGAAACCGACATGGTCGCCATCTTGAAAAAGCGCCAAACACGTGGGATTTCGTCCAAAAATAAGAAACGTGCTTCTCCTCTGATAACTCTTTCTGACTAATTTAAACTGGCATATTGAGGATGACCTACAGTTTTCACTTACCTGATGAAAAAAATGCTATTGATTTTTTTCGAAAAATCCCTTAAAATTTAATCTAAACTATCCTTGGAAACAGCAGTTTTCAATTGGCGTCTTGGTGAAAACACTGTTGCGTTGACTATCAGTCGTCAGGGGTCACCAGTATGGGAAGATGGGGTGCCCCTCGCGCCGAAGATACCTGTGAGTGACCGTTGGGGTCTCTAGTATGGGCTCGCAATGGCGGACGAGGGAAACTGCCCAACATTCACCATTATAACACAAACTTCCTTTCCCCGTCGAATCGACGGTTCCAAGCAAATCACAAAACTCTTCCTCCACTTGTCATGTTTATTCGTTAAGACATCTGGCAACTACAACGTACAACCCCGCGCACGACACGTCCTACTTGACTCAGAGAGCGCGACCTACGGCACGTCCGTAGTCGCCGAGCGTAACATCTGAAATGCTGGAAAAGTACCAAGACCGCATGGGCTCCGGCCCCTGTGCGCCCGGTACCAAAGTACTGAAACGAGGCAGTCATCCACATCTTCTCGCGTCCTGGAAGCCGGGGATAACTGCCACATAAACTTAACGAAGTAAGGATCCTACAGCTCATACACCCGTCCCTTCAGAGCATAGTCAGATATTGTAAAATGTTAATATTCTGTTATCAGAAAGGCTCCATCAATTGTTATCAAGTCTTTATTTTCACAAAGACGGTTTTCAGTGACTTGCAGTGAAATATATTGAAAACTTCTATTGCAACATGGCACGCGTCAGGTCCTGTTCAAAACACTGTAGTCAATTATGAGCTGGATACTCACAACCTAAATAACAGCTATTAGTACAATATACCTTACTGGTCATTTTCATAATCAATTATTAGATCTGACCGAGTATGGCCAAACACGTGTCATTTGTGCATGTATACATACTCTATTTGAAAATAGCCTGACATTTAAAACTAACCTTAAAAAGACATGAAGATTTATTGACTTTCAACAACCCACCTTACCACAATTGGTCAAATAAGTTCCGACAATCTTTTAAAAAAAATCCGTTTAGTTAAATATTTCGTCAAAGTAGTATATATATATTTGTATCACACAGAATAGCAGCTTGACAACCCAGAAAATGTAAAGTTTACTTAACATTTAATATAGGATGGCCTGACAATGTTAGTTATTAGATGATTATAATTGATAATAATGATACCTGTCAAATATGATTCAACAGACTTCTAAAAAAGTTGGTTTATTGAAATATTTAGTCAAAATAGTAGGCCTATGTATATATATATTTGTCTCTCATACAGAATAACAACTTGACAACCCGGAAAATGCTAAGTTTACATGGCATATAATATAGAATGGCCTACTAATACACACTGATGGATGGTGCTGGCTTCCTTCAATATATAAGTAACAGGGGCTTGCAGCAGAAAATTGTATAATTATCGATAATATATTTTCTAACATCAAATTAAATTTCTTCCAACACATTCTACAAATGCTTAGACTAGCTAACTTCTAACATTTGCAAGTAAAACTTTTTTATTTTTCAACATTGTCCCATTTTCTGTAGGTGATGACCCACGTTTGTTCAGATATATTTCATACAAATAACTCACAATGTCGTATACATGTACACTTGTTGAAATATTTTAAACTTCCGCATAAGTTATGCTTACTTGTTTACAATTTTTACAAAGAAACACTTGTTCTAATATTTTTTTTATTTTTCGTCCACATGATGAATACTTGTGACAGTGATTTTTTACTCCAATTCTCATCTTTGTGATACACACGTGGTCTAATATTTTCAACTTTTTCGCACCTTTTTATATAGCTTCACACTTGTATAAGCCATGTGAACTCGCAATATATTTTCAATTTTCATCTATTTACAACAAGATTCTATAAATATTTTCAAATTACTACTAAGTATTACAGCTACTATTCCAATTTATAGACATGTAGTGATTTTTGTCTATGCAGTTGCTCAAAAAGTGTGAATTATCTTCAAAGAAATGCAAAAATGGTAAGATTTTTTAACTAAAAATTATTCTTAGTAATGCAAACATGGTGAGATATGTTCTTCTAAGAATTATTTTGAAACTTTTTAAAGCAGCACTTGTTGAAATATAGACTCACTTCATTTGGATATAGGCTACACATGTATAATGTTTTCCCCAATTTCATATAAATACCAACTTTCGTCAATTTATTGAATTAATACATAATAAATTATTCTACTACATCTGGCTAAGTTCTGCATACTTGTCTCGCAATGGCAAAATGGACAGCTGTCATAAATAGTTTTATCCAAGTGATGTGAATTGTTCAAATATTCCCCAGCCTTTATCTCAATGATGTTCTCTTGTTGATATAATTTCAGACTTCCTCTTATTTATATCTACTTGTTCCCCAATTTTCGAAGTGACTCTTGTTCAAATATTTCCCCTTTTTGTTTAATTGATGTATACATGTAAAAATCCACCTACATTTGTCTAAAATAGGCAATATTTCATCTAATATTTCTCACCCTTATTTTATATAATTCACAAGTGTTGCATTATTATCATGCCTTTGGCTATGCTACTTGTAGGCATACTTGTCTCGTTCTTTGTTTAAGTAACATGTATTTACTTTTTCTCATTTTGTTCAAGTGATGCATATTTGGTCAAATATGTCTCGACATGTTTTAGGTAATTCACACTTGCTGAGATATTTTAAACTTTCTTCCACTTCAGATATTTAACACAGTGAAGCATACTGGTCAAACGTATTCCACTCGTGATTTTTCTAAGCTAAATTGGCTAGAACATTTTATCACTCAGTCTAAGTGATGTACACTTATCAAACATCACACATTTTTGACGAAATATTTCACATTTGGACAAGTATGTCTTGATTTTCTTGTATGTATTGAAATATTTTGTGAAATGTTTAGTATCCTTCTTAATTGTTCAACTTAAAGCAACACTTGCTAAAATATAGTCACACTTTTGTTGGGTGATGTAGACTTTTTTTTATCTCTATATGTATATTCCACACTCGGTCAAATATTTTCCAACTCTCGTTTATTTAATTCATACCCATCGAACTATTCTGATACATTTGACTAAGTCTTGCATACCTGTCCCAATATTTACTGTGTAACACCAAGTCAAATATGGTCTGGATTTCTTTCAAGTAATGAACATATTTCGCCAATTTTATCCAAGTGTTGTGAATTGTTCAAATATTTCCCAACTTTTATCCTAATAATGTGCTCTTCTTGAAATATTTTCAGAATTTCTTCTTGTTTATATCTAACTGTTCCCACCTTTCTAAGTGACACGTGTTCAAATATGTTCCCTTTCCTCTCAGTGATGTGTCCATGTAAAATATCCGCCCACATTTGTCTAAAATATTCAACATTTGATCTAATATTTTGCAGCTCTATTTTATGGAATGCACAATTTTGCAATATTTTCTTGTTATGTGTGTTTGTCTTCCTCTATGATTAAGCAACATGTATCTACTTTTTTACATGTTGCCCTAGTGATATATATTTGTAAGAAATCTACCTGGGTGATACACACTTGATCAAATATTTCTTGATATTTTCTCGGTACTTCGCTTTTGCTGAAATATTTTCAAAGTTTCTTTTATATTTGACACTGTGATATATACTGGTTTACACGTTTTCCCATATTCTAAGAAGTGCAAACGTGTTTTTTTTCTGTTCTCTACTAAGTATTCTATAATTGATTTTAGTGATTTTTCTGAGTAAAATTTGCTAAAATATTTTATCTTTGTTGAAATTACTATAATAACCAAGGAATGAGATACATTGGAGTTCAATTGATGTCTTACTACTAACCGTCGATCAGGCCGACTTTGGAGTTAACCTTCAAAGAGGACTGAGATTGGGCGCAAGGAGTTGACGCCAACATGGCGGCTACTCGCCTCAAGACTTAATATTGGTGACACCCGACGTTCGACCACGCACCATTTAGATCTGCATTTTATACGAACACAAAACTAACTTTCGCCAGATAAAGATTCGAACTGCAAATCGCCAGTCAATCGAAAATTGACTCATAAATGTAAGTTTACAATTTGTCAGGGGACCAAAAAATGAAATCTCATTTATTGAAAGGTATGTGAGGATTCGGGGTTAAATGTACAAGTAATGCCAATAGATTATTTAGAAGTTGTAGAAAGAGAGGTTCACACGTTTTAGTTGAAATAGCGAAAAAATCATTGGCTTTGGCAGAAATCCACGTGGTCTTGCTCTTTCGAAGATGGCGGATTTCGCAAAAATTTAATGAGTCGTCTAAATGTAGACAGAATAGTCCAATTCCTCAAATCATATTAGATTTTAAAAAATTATTTTCTCAATTACGCCACTGTCGGCGAAAGTATTTTAAAATGTTAGTGAAAAATAGTTTAAACACCTTATTCAGGTGACTCAATTTTTATGAGAATTTTCCATCAGAATTTTTTCTAAAAATATAGTTTTCACATTATACAATTCTGATTTTAGAATTGACAGATTATAACCTCGACTCATAGAGCTTTTTATAGGAGTCGGGCCACTTAAAATTGTTCGTCTATATATATATGAATAAACGGTCTTATTTGGTCTATAAATATATTAATGTTTGGACCGTAGGTCAGAAACAACCAAATCTAATCACATTTTCCATTCTAGGGAAGCAGTTTTGTCTTAATATTATATGTTGGTAAGTTGTCGCTACTAGTGGGTGGCACCGATTTCCCTAGTTTAGCTCCTGGTGGCCGACGCGGCCTCATGCTTCCCCCACCTGTCCGAAGTGCAACCGATCAGCTCAGCTCATTAATATTCACATACATTTGGGCAGCCATTTTTTTGCGTGGCGTCTACAGAATTTTCCTCTCTTGTTTCCGGGCAAAAATGGCCGAACCTGCTGTTTGTGAATCGTAGTCTAGACATTTTCACACACTTCTCAAAATTTTCTCAGTCATCTATCGAAATCTAATTTTATCTTGTTCAAAATGTTTGATTTTAAGCATAAATAAATTTATATCGCGCCTTGTGTTTAAACACAGCTGTATTTCTTTTCCTAACAACTTTCAAAAATAGATATTCTTTTTGTTCCGTAATCAGGCCGATGGCGCCCACTGTCGCGTCACAGTACATACAGACACATGCGCTCACTGACACAACAGGCGGCCGACCGGCCGGTCCGACCTGCCGATAAATTATGTTAATGAGCTGCTGCCGCACACCCGCAAACCATACACTTCTGTGGCGCTACGCAACACCAGCTAAAGCGTATCAATACAAAGCGACCAATTTTAACCTCACAGCGAATGCTCCTTAAAGTGAATATATTTTTTAAAAAATGTCCCCCTTTTGGGAAACGTTCGCAGTCAAATTGTATACTATGCAGTCTTAGTAGACTCCTGTCAGTCAAATATTCATTTTCAAAAAATTAGTTTTTAAAATTGGGTCGAACTGTAAACAATTATTACAGTCCGACCTAGACTATCGTCACGAGATTTTTTTCGACATTAGAGAATTTGAATAATTTTCACGTTCAGCATATATGACTTGACAGTTGTGTTATATAGACTATTTCTATTGCTGTCGTTTTTCTACTCCCGAGGAAAATATTTCCCGCAGGTCGAACTACTAACCCCATACTACACTCTAGCTTAGAATAATACCCCAGCAATTATTTTTGGCATTGTACATGATATCATATGACCCAAAATCTTCACAAATTCGATGAGTTATATGTCAATTAATAAAAAACTAAATTAGCATGTATACTACGTCAGAAGCACGACTACTCAACTTGACTTATATTCTCAATAATAGTACCCAGCAGCCCCAACAGTCTACAATTCGTCTCAAGACCCTACTTCAGGTGCTTCATACTACTCAGCTCCATCATATTTCAAGAAATATTTCAACAATTTGCTGTGCACATAATCCACTCGTAATAGGGAGTGATGGCCGAAATAAACTGGCATGTCTAACATGCCATTTCAAACACACTTGAGTACTTCACAGTAGCCAATAGGCCTGCAGACATAAGTGCTTTACTATATAAATAATTTCAAATATAAAATTTCAAAATGGCAGACAGAGGCGATAGCGAAGGTTTCGTTTTGATACCTCCAGACTATGAAGGCGCTCGTCCTAAAGACTCATTTTCTCCTCTCAGTGACGCCAATACGTCTGAATTAAAAGATACAGAGGCAGAATATAAGAGAGTGAAATCAGACTTTTTATGGATAGCTCGAAATCAACGACGACAGAGCGAACATTTAAAGGGCGAATCATCAAGGAGTCCGTCTCCAGTTCACCTTTGGTCTCCCGACGATCACGAAATCTTCCCAAATTTAAGATAGCGACATTTACCCTACAGATGTCATATTCAGATTGAAACACAATTCGACATCACAGACGATGACGAACGCTATAGATTGACTTGTGCTGCCTTTTCAGGCGATGTAGCATCTGATGTAAGAGATGTTTTACTACAACCTTTTTCAAATGCACAAATATGCTAACCTGAAAGGAGTTTTGATCGAGCGCAGAGGGTTAACAATTCCAGAACGAGTTAACAAAGTAATTTCGGGAGAGCAGCTAGGATCGGACATTTCATCTCGTTTCCTCAGACGACTCCAGAAGACGGCTGGGTTCGGAACGTCGGCAGTTGTCTGGGAGGCCGTAATATGCCAGGCTTTAATTCGACAGATGCCGGTATCCATCAGGGCTCATTTGGCCACCCAGTCGGATAGTGCGTCATTGGAGAATTTAGCTGACTTGGCCGACCGCGCTCTGGCATCGGAGAACGACGCGAAGGGTATTCAAGCAGGAGTTGCTGAGATTCAAGTTAGTCAGATTGCCAAACTCATTGGACTATTAGAAGAGCTTTCCCGACGACTAAAGAAATTAGAGTCTTCATCAGCAAAGAAAAAACACTATAGTCATAAGCAGTCCGCTGAAAACCGTGAGCACAAACAAACAGTTTTACCCGACGTAAATGCGAAACCATTTATACCTAATGTTTCTCAAGATAATAGACAGGGTGTTTTTCCTGCGACTCATCAGGTTCATCGTCCTGCCGTTCCGCCGCTGACTAAACAGCAAAATGATGCTGCTCAACCGACCGATACGGCCAATGCACCTGTCTGCTATTATCACTAAATATTTGGTGATAAGGCGCGCACGTGCAGAGAGCCTTGTGCGTTTTCTTTAAGCTGAGTGGCCAGCGCAACGTTGCGACTCTTGCGTCTGGCGAGCCAACAGAGACGCGACATAACTACATGGAAGCTACCCTTCCCACGTTATCTCCCTCTAGGCTATTGTACGTCGCGGACAAACAAAATAAATGTAACTATTTGATTGACACCGGGGCTGCAGTCAGTGTTTTACCTAAATCTTGCGCTAACGGGACAGTGGACTCTAGTAGTTTACCCCTCGTTGCAGCCAACAACACTACCGTCACTACTTACGGTACTTGTAAGCGAGTAGTTGACGCTGGTCTCAAAAAAGATTATGCTTGGACATTTATAGTCGCGGATATAAAGCAACCTATTTTAGGAGCCGATTTTCTGATACATTATAGTCTCCTTGTCGATTTACAAGGTACATGTTTGAGAGACATGAGAACTGGCTTATCTATACACGCTACTTTATCGTCAATAAAGCCGTTATCACTTAACCGAATAGATAGTATTCAAAACGAATACACTGAATTGCTTGATCAGTTCTTTGAACTAACCCGCCCTATGGTAAAGGGATAGACTGTGAAACACGGCATTACCCTGTTTTTGCGCCCCCGCGAAGGCTTGCTCCTGATCAGTTGGTTACTGCGAAACGCGAGTTTGACGAAATGATAAAACTAGGCGTTATAGAGCCAAGCGACAGCGGTACCTAAAAAAAACGGAGATTGGAGACCATGCGGTGACTATGGAAGCTTGAACGCCCAAACGGTGCCGGATACATATCCTATACCATAAATACAGGATTTTATGCATCGTCTCGCAGGAGCTCAAGTTTTCTCGAAGATCGACCTCGTTTGGGCATATTACCAAATTCTGGTCGAGCCGTCAAACATTCATAAACCAGCAGTGACGACGCCTTTCCAACTTTTCAATTTTACTCGTACCCCATTCGATCTACGTAATTCTGGGCAACCTTTTTAAAGGTTCATCGACCACGTGACATGCGGTCTAGACTTTGTATTTGTGTACTTGGATGACCTGCTCGTGAATGTCATTCCGGAATGGCAAAATTAAGCTAATGCGACCCTGCTAAACCACCAAACTTCTCGGCTTTATTGAATATCACACGTGACGCTAGTGATTTCGCAGTCTGAGACGTATTGCAACAATGCGTGGACAACGTGTGGCAGCATTTATCATTCTTCAGCAAGAAGTTAGCACCTGCTGAGACACGTTACAGTGCGCTCAATAAAGAACTCATAACGGTATACGCCACTATCAGGCACTTTAGACAAAATTTAAAAGGCCGAAAATTTGTCGTTAACACCGCTCACAAGCCCTTAACATAGGCTACATAATGAGTTAAACACGCGAACGTCTGTTGCCCCGTCAGAATAAGCATATGGCCTATATTGCTGAACTTACAACCGGCATTAGATACATGAAAGGTGAGACAAATTTCGTAGCTGAAACTTTATTGCGGCCATCTGTATCAGCTATAGCAGTGCTTCAGTAATCAATTATAAAGAATTAAGTTGAACGCTGAATTTACACGGTTACGACATTCGACGTCTTCTATATTAGATTTTCAGCTGGGCCCCTACTTAAATCATAATATCTTGGTATGGTGCGACGTTTCGACGGGACATGCTAGACCGTACGCACAGCTAAATTCCGGAGAAAAGTTCTTACGAGCCTTCATGGGCTAGGACATCCATCACATAGAGCTACGAAGCCCCTTATCAATAAAAGATTCGTTTGGCACTGCATGAATATAGATGTCGCGAATTGGCGCCGATCTTGAAAAGATTGCCAGACCACCAAGATTTATCGTCATAATAAACCGGTTTTTGGAAAGTTTTCAGAACCACATCCACATCGACATAGTCGGTCTCTTACCATTCTCCGACGGTTTCAAATATTTGTTGACTTGTGTCGATCGTTTCACGCATTGGCCGGCAGCCAGTAGACATTAAAGCCGAAACGGTCGCCGATGCTTTCTTCAGCGGCTGGATAGCTCGTTTTGGGACTTTAGCCACTATCACCATGGATAGAGGCGCTCAGATTCGAATCAAGATTGTGGGGTAATTTGTGTAACCAGTTTGGCATCATCAGAAACTGTACAACGAGCTACCACCCCCAGTCGAATGGCATAGTCGAACGTTTTTACCGTCAGCTTAAGGCCGAACATTATGGCACACGAATCACAGAATCCATGGACTATTACGTTGCCAGCAGTGTTACTCTGCATTTGATCTGCCGTGAAAGAACTTTTGGGCAGATCGGCCACCGAGATGATTTACGGCACGACGCTCAGGTTGCCAGGTGAATTTACAGAGCATTATACCGTCGACGCACATACAGACTTAGACAATTACTCAAACAAGTTCAGGTAGCCATGTCGTGTCTCCGGCTGTGCCCACTGTGCGACACATCACAAAAAGGCATGTTCCAATATGAGGAACTTGAAACATGCTCACATGTATTTTTGCGACGAATCGCAATTGTACCATCTTTGACCGACCCATACGATGGACCTTATAAGGTCATCTCCAGGAGACCGCGTCAAACCTGCGCACTTTGAGTGCGAGCGTGAGTCAGATAATACAACACCAAAATCTACGACTCCAAATTAGCCTGCTGCGATCGTTCGCAAACCACGACAGGACCAAGCACAATACAGTAGCACTAACACTCCGAAGTCTTTCAGGACGGGAGTTGATACAAATATGAGTACCCAAACTCGTCTTCGACACTTGGAATTGGAACGAGTCTGGCAATTGACTACCAACACTTTATTAAGCCCCGCATTCCAGAACTACCATTGTTTCTTGCGCTAACGGGGACAGTAGGAGTTTTTGAACGTACTCACGCATACCTTTATATTTTCAAAGTAACGCCTTCGATCGAAAAGAAACGAACAAACAGACAGACGTTCGCAGCATTGAGAATACTGTTCATAGCGGTAAAGCGAAAGCGGATAACACCGTTAAACAGACAAGAGTTGGACGTAAATCGAGACTCCATCCCAATTCGTGCAACTGGTGTGCGGTAGTGGCGCCTAATGACATATACAGCGGAACCAGCTGCCTGTATCACAATAATTAATTTGTAAATATGAATTTCGCCAGGCCTGGCATAATTAAATTATATGCAATGTAATTTAAAGCGACTGGCCCAGGCTAAAATCATTAAAAAAATCGGTGATTTTATTTTGGCTTCTTAATATGACCATATGATGTAAACATGTCCATAGACTAGAACTGCAAAAGTTGTTTAATTTTTGTGTTGCGCATTCACCAGTTGGGGTAGATATAGAGACTAAATTCCTGATTTCTAATTATTGACAACCATGTCAAAAATTAGAAATACAGGAATTTCGTCTCTATATCTAGTCTAACTGGTGAATGCGCAACACAAAAATATGGTCATATTAAGAAGCCAAAATAAAATCACAGATTTTTTGATGATTTTAACCTGGGCCAGTCCCTTTAATTGAGTAATTTTCAGTAATAAGTAAACTAAATGATTTTAGATGTATTAGTAATATGGTTGGACGACACACGTCGAGTGACAGCATGACATTTAATGTATCAGGACACTGGCTGAGAGGATAGAAAATATTTTATTTGGAATGTAAAACAAAAATAACATTGGGCCTAATCATGAAGTTGTGAAAATGCTTATTTTAATTTTAAGGCTCTCAAACACTTACAGCTGCATTACCACGAGGCGGTCACCCTAGCTTGTGTTCCAGAACACCTGTATATATTATTTTCTTGGGCCTACATTTTACAGCAGTGTCAAAAAGGGTGTGTTACAAGATGGGAGTTCTATCTCAAAGTTAAGAATCAAATAGATAAAAAATTGTACGTTGTACATTACTGTAGTGTACGTTACTGGGACAAATTGTAGCAATGTTTTTAATATTTGCTTATTGGTCCTGTGTTATTAAGTGGTGTATTCTGATAACCTAAATGGCGCCAGATAGCCTACGTGAAATTATATTTCTAAGCCCCAAAACACCGATGTCACCTATGAAAGAATAATCTTCAGTTGGATAGTGACATTTGTCGTACGTAATTCGGGACATTAGGACGACAAAACGCTATGATCGATCAGTACGTTATTTTGGGACATCATACAGATATGATGATTTAGTGCGTGACAAGTTAAGACGTCGTCCCGACAAGGAGGGATTCAATTAAAGTATACAACAACCAGGCAACAAAGAATCACTAGCACAACTAGAAATATCACTTTCGCGCATGTCAAGTACATTTAACGGTCATATAATACTAGCGGGTGGTTTCAACCTCTCTGCAATAGACTGGGAGACCCACGAAGTTTTGCCTGGTGCACCAAACACACGAGAAGCCAGCAAACTTTTAACAATTCTAGACGATTTCGGCCTGCACCAATCAAATTCAAAACCAACACGAAAAAATAACATACTGGACTTATTTATATCAATTGCGCCCAGTCTAGTCAACAGAATCGAAATTTTACCGGGTCTCTCAGATCATGACGCCATTCTTGCAGAATTTGATATCAATCCCTATAGCAAAAAATCTCAAAGACCGAAAGTCAATGTTTATCACAAAATGGAAAAGGACAAATTTGAGGAGTATTTATATTCTTGGAGGGAAGATTTTATTAAAATCAAGCACAAGTATACCACAAACGAATTATGGGAAAATTTCAAATCAGCATTAGAATTAGGAGTAAAAAAAATTGTGCCAGTAAAGACCATTAGAAAAAAAGACAAACTGCCGTGGGTAAGTAAAAAATCAAAAAATCTAAACAAAAAATCAAACAGAGAAATCAAGCATTTTCTAAAATGAAGAATAGTAACTCTACCGAAGACACAGATACATTCCACGAATTAAAAAGCACAGTCCAGAGAGAGATCAGGAAAAATTACAATAAATATCTAGAAGACATTATTGATCCAGAAACCGACAAAGGAAACAAGAAACTATGGGGTATGGTGAAAAGACTCAAAAAAGATTCGTCAAGCTGCTCCCCATTAAAAGCAAATGGTAAACTAATAAATGATACTTACGGAAAAGCTGAAGCACTATTTAAACAAACAATTCCAATCCGTGTTCAACCCAACAACACATATCACTCTACCGGACATGGGGCCCAGTTCATTCCCATCCATGAAAAAATTCAAATTTACTGTTCCGGGCATTTTAAAACTGCTACAAGACATCAAAATACATAAGGCTCCAGGGCCAGATAAAATTGTTCCCAGATTGTTGCACGATTTCGCCCATATTTTGGCTGAACCATTAGTCGAAATTTTTAATAAATCGCTTGAAACATCTGACGTACCGCATGACTGGCAGACAGCAAATGTTGTTCCTATCTTTAAAAAAGGAGAACGTTACAAACCATCGAATTATAGACTAGTTTCCCTAACGTGTATATGTTGCAAAATTATGGTGCATGTAATAGCATCAAACTTAATGAAACACTTAGAATCTGAAAAAATATTTTATGAATGGCAACACGGATTTAGAAGCAAACGCTCCACAGAGACACAGCTACTAACCCTGGTACATGAGCTATCAGATAAATTAGACCGCAAAAAACAAGTTGACATAGCTGTCCTTGACTTTAGCAAAGCATTTCACATAAGCATCTCGCAATTAAATCAGCCCACTACGGTGTCAGAGGTAGCACTTTGGCATGGATAAATTCTTTTCTGACAAATCGCACACAGCAGGTTGTCCTTGAGGGGATTGCTTCTGGAACCGTTGATGTCACATCAGGCGTACCACAAGGGTCCGTCCTTGGACCAATACTGTTCTTGATTTTATAAATGACCTGCCCCAATCTCTCTCTTTGAAAGTCAGACTTTTTGCTGATGCTGCGATTTTATATTTTGAGGTGGCTTCTGCGGATGACTGTCAGATGCAGCAGAGTGACTTGAACAAGCTGACAGAATGGGAAGAAAAGTGGCTGATGAGTTTTAACCCAAGCAAATGGGAAGTGCTGACAGTCACCCGCAAGAAGCAACCTACCTTATTTAACTACAGCATACATGACCAAACAGAGTAAAAAGTACAAAATATCTTGGAGTAACAATAACTTCGGACCTGAATTGGAACAAGCATATTAATCAGACAGCGGGCAAGGAAAACCAGATGCTGGGCTTTGTAAAGAGAAACATCAAAACAAGGTCACATAACATCAAGACGAAAGCATATAAAGCACTTGTTTGTCCCCGCCTAGAGTATGGTGCAGAGGCGGGCGGCCAGATATGTCCTGAGACGGTACCACAACACCAGTAGCGTCTCAGATATGCTATAACAGCTACAGTGGCCTACACTAGCCCAGCGACGGTGTTGCCTCCGCCTTACTATGTTGTATAAAATCAAGAACTGTATTGTCACAATAGATCCTACTCCCTATCTGAAGCCAATACGCACCACAACCAGAACGAATTCACTGTCTTTTCTCCCCATACAGATGTAATACTGAATCATTTAAACATGCATATTTTCGAAGAACAATACCAATCTGGAACACCTTACCAGACACAATAGTCTTATCCCCATCTCAAAATGCCTTCAAAGCTGCAGTTGCTAAATATGTCTGCAGTTTCCCCTCACAATCTTTTTAACTTAAACTGTTTTTAACATGCACCTTGTTGGCAAGCTACTGTTTCCCCTTTGTTTATTTGTGTTAGTAGCTCTGCCCATAAACCGTTTATGCACCAGTACTCACACCAGACAGACTATCTACAACCAAGCCTATGGGTACCAAACTTTTCAACAAAATTTGCAAGCGCACACCAACACCCAGAGTAACCAGCCTTCCAACTGGAAGTTATACTCTGTTACGCAAAGAAGAAGAAGAAGGAGTAATCCATTGTGTTACTGTACTAACATCTGCTCCCAAAAAAAATGAAACTGATTACAGAGATGGAGACAACTGGGGTACAACTAAAACCAGAATCATAGACTACATAGAGTGATTTATTGATGCGGGGGGGGGGGGGGGGGTCGTCACGGTCCCGGCAGGCAATTCTACGCATGTGACGTCTTTTCAATTTAACGTGGATATGAGGTTGAAATCAGGTCCGTCGGCTAACCTCAACAAAATGTCGCATCGACGTCGTATTTCAGAGATCGTTTTATCAAGAAAAAACGGCATCGATCATTACAACGTCGTATCGACGAGGGTACACATGGGTCCTGAAAATTATGGATTCTTCCCACTTCACTTTTTACCCAGTTTTTTAGCTTCACTATTCACTTTTTACACGGGGAATGTGATATAAATATAGATAAAACTAGATATAAATTTTTAGCTTTGTTTTTCACACTAGGGCCTATTTATAAACTGCAATCCTCGATGTCCGGCCCCTAAGAACAGGCGATTCGCCGTTCGCTCAATTCGTTTCATGTGCACCCTCATCGACGTGACGTCATGCTTGAAACGATGTTGAAATCAGGTTGAAATCGCGTTGAAATGACATTGAAATTATGACGTTGAAACAATTTTCATATGAAACCTTTTTTCAACGTCGTTTCAACGTCTTTTTTCAACGTCGTTTCAACGTTGAAACAACGTCGTTCTGCCTGCCGAGGTGTATAGTAACTCCCCAACTAAATTATACCCCCAATTGTAACTATACTGGGCACCCCTAAACCACTCAGATTTACCGTATTCCCAAAATGGCCGACAAGGCCACAACAACAACACCACAAAATTTAAGCTTTTATTTATGTCAAATTCTATTGTATCAGACTACGTCCACGAGAGGATTATAGTTTGCGATAAACATCGTGGTTTCTATAATCTCCAGAGCTCAAGATTTGTCTATATAGATGTCTAATTTATATCTAAAGAGTGTCTAAAGTTTCGAACCGTGGAACTGTAACTCCAAATAACATTTTGTGTATAAGTAAGGTAACTCCTTGGTGAGAAAACGGTAACTTGACACTGCTAAGATCAACTTTAGCCCTGTTCTGTCCAAAATGGCACAGAAATATGTAAAAATTGATCGCTGTAGTATTCGTGATAAGGCCAAATACCAGTTATGTTTTATTTGGTCGCTCCAGCTTGAGTTTGGTGGAGCACAATTGTACATAGAGGAGTACTGTAACTCATGTATACTGATTACGGTAGCTCCTACTCTTAGAAGACGGTAACTCTCACATCTTGATCTGCTGATCTAAAATATAAATGTAACAGGAATGAATGTTATTAAAATAAACCTAATATGACTCAGGCTCTAACTGCTAATATTACCAGCTGGACAACCTGTACCATGAATGGTAATATGCGAATACAATTTTAACTGATAATATTAGCAGGAGGACAATATGATGTTACTTCAACTGCTAATATTAACGGGCGCATATGTTTACAAGTGAGCTAAATAAACTTTTTTTTATTGAATTCTTAGGTCTAACTGGTATCATAGCTCTTGTCACTTATATTATTAATTATAACTTTGTAATATTCTATTTTACATCACATCAAATTTGTGAGTTTTGTATAGGCCTAAGGCTAATTTATATTTATACGATATATATCACACCTGTAGGGTTAATTATATTATCCCAAAACTCAAATTTGAATAACATGATCAACGATCTGTTTGTGACGTCGTTGTTGTCTGTGGTATAAACAGTATAAAGAAATGTTGGTCCACCGTCCACAAAGTTATGCTGGCCCAACATAAAAAACACCAACGCATTGTGTTTGCTATCCAGCAAACACGTTAATAAAAAAAAGGTAAAAGGTGCAGGTTAATGGTCTGATATCAAGTCTGAAGATTTATCATCCGACTTCACATCTTACCCCCTGGTCACTGGACCTGTTCATTCGTGTGCCATTCCAACTCCACGGAGAGCATACAGTCCTGCAGCCGTTTCGGCGCATTGAACTCATCTTACACATCTCTGTCCTGTTGATATTTTGGATAAATAAACAATGAAGTTATTTCATGATTCATGTTTATTATAACCACGCTAGAAAAGTTGAACATGCCGGAAGCAACAACAGAAACATGTCAAGTATGGCAAGTTATTAAGGTACGTAATTATCATAATGTAAGGTAAGTCATTAGGTCAATAATATACTAGAGTGAATTTCCAGGTAGGCCTACTCATTTTTACCTGAGTCAAGTGAAGCATTTGAGGGTGGAGTGCCTTGCCCAGGGTCCCAACATCTTAACAATGTCCCAAGATTGTGAGGGGAGGAACATGATATTTCTCTGAAAATCCTGCACCAAGTGGGATTCGAAAACGCACGGCAGGCAGCGACATCGGCAGAGCGCCACGCTCTAACCATTGCGCCATGTCCCTCTCTAATGCAGATCCAAGCCTCAGCCAAGTGATTGCATCCATGGGCAAGATGATCATGTTGGCCAATCACATACCTGAGAAATCTCGGATATTAATCAGGCTATTTGAGAATATGCCTCCCATTCATACTAGCAAACATTGATCCAATGTTGATTAAATGTTGGGCCAACGTCGCAGACTATGGGTTAACGCTGGATCAGCATTGGGTTAACGTACCTTATTGTGCTCACTCGGATCTGACACAACTGCTGCCTCATCTGGATCCATGAAGACTCTATACACTCTCCACACATAGATGTCGCTCAGGTCAACCCCGCTCTCATTCTCTACACATAGATGTCGTTCAGGTAGAATGCCCCGCTCTCTGAGGTCAGAATGGACTCTATAGTCCAGACTACAAAGGTAGGGTGCGTGCACTTTTGGAAGAAATCACCATTTTTGGCCCAGATGACAATTTGGGTACCCTCTATCTATTCTGATATAGGGCAAAAAAATTGACCTCATTAACACCTCATTATCATGCATAATTAGCACCTAATTAGCATAAATTAGTGAAAAAAATGAAAATCGTTTTATTTTTTGCTGAATCTTTCTAAATAGTTTTTTTGTACCACTTATTTCATTTTGTTCGTATTCGAGGCAATGCAGGGTCAAGGTCGTCGCAAAGGTCATCATAATTGTCATTTACGACCCCAAATTGCTATAAACATCACTTTGCGCAATATCTTTTATACTAATAGGCTGATTTGAAAGATTATCAATTGTTCGTTGAGTACTGGCTGACTACCTAGGGTGCAGACGTGTTTGACAAGCTCTCATTATTTACACATTTTATGCTACAACAGAGTGCGCATGGTTATAAATTTTTACATCAAACTGATCATGAATACATGTAGATCAAGCTGAGAACAAATGTTATCATAGAAAATATATGCAAAAGTGGATATATGTGGATTATAATTGTGTTATAGTGTGTACTATTTAGGTCAGGTCAGCTTGACTAATTACCTGTGTTTCACACCTGTACCAACAAGCTGGAGCTACTGTACACTACCACCCTAGCAAGTACTGGACACTCACCTGGTGTCAGCAAGGTGTCGATATAATACCAACTATACACTACAGATCAAGGTGTGAAAACATTACACGGCAGGAGAAAAGAAAGCAACGGGAAAAGAAACAAGAACAAATGTGGAAACACTCTGAAACTCTCCATCTGGATATGATGTGTCACACCACCGACATCGACAACTCTGGCTTGCTGGAGTACGAGGATCAGCTATGTGACTTACAGTTTGTCACCCACAACCTTGCTGCTTGGAAGGACGTTTGCTTGCAGCACTACGTTCAGAAGTATAAGGCTGGTGTCATCAAATCCTTCCCGTCTGTATCTGTATCTCAGACGGATCCCAGGTGAAAGTTGCCGGTTCTATTGTGATGAATTATTACTCGACAGGAGTAGTGCTAGTGCAAGGCAACGAAGTCAATACTTGGAGAGATCATGACTTCCCAGTTTTGAAAGCAGCTGTTGATGTGTGGGTAGATGAGGCGAATGATTGAGATGGCTGAATCAAGAAACAAGTCAACGCTGTCTGTTACGTCAGATGACAGACATTTATCTAAATCATCATGTTCTCTCTCTGTGCCCACCAACACATCACCTGCACCTAAAGTGAGAACTCCAAAGCGCAAGAAATCCGCGATGATCAACGTCAATTCTGCCAAGCCCATGGACAGATGCTCAACACCATGTCACAAACCACTAAACGTGACAGTACCACATTTATCACCTTTTACAAACACTGAAGATGACAGCCAGGCAAGTGATGAGCTGTCACAAACAAGCAACATGGAATCTTCAGTGATCAACACTACACATGTTACAGAGGATACGCCACACCAATCACCTGTAAATACAACTGGAAGAGCAACAAAGCTGCAGCATGTACAGTGCCTAGGTTATTCGTCGCTTGATATGTTACATGCTGACAGCGTATCTACATATAGCACAGTACCAGAATACAACAGTGACGCCTCATATCTTCATGTGTCGCATAACTGTGAACATTGTAAGCATCTACAGGACTACATTAGGCCTACTATCTGTGAAGAAACTGCAAACACACTCCGTGAAGAGATCGAGAAATTGAAACAACACGCTAGTTCGAAAATTCCTCCTACATCTACACCACCCCTGCTATACCAACAGCAACCACAAAAGAACACAGAAGGAAAACTACAAAGCCAAAGATCGCCGTCATCGGAGATTCTAGGAGTCTCTATAAACACACAAATCACACTGTGACGGACACTACAGTATGGGTCAACGCTGGCTGTAAGGCAGAAGACGTGAAGTCACGGGCACATGATATGCTTAAAGACAGTGACATTGGTGTTATACACCTTGGAATAAATGATGCCCTCAGCAACAGATCGGACAATAACTGTCTTGCCGAGTGTAGTGACGCCATGGACATGGATTACTCAGAGCAGACACCTCTTATTGTTTGCTCCGTGCCACCAACACGCAACAAGACTGGACAACGACGTGTGAGAATGATCAACACCCTGCTGAAATACAAATGCGAGATGAACAATAATTTGTTGACGCGGGATTAACTTTATGTGACATTGGTAATGACGGGGTCCATTTGACTGACTTTGGCAAATCTAAGCTTACCAGGCGTTTTCAACGTGAAGGTTTGGATTTTTATTACAGCACAAACAACCGACACATGTGAGTAGGCCTACACGTTTTAGTTTATTTGTCTGTGATAAACAATCACCATACCATAGACATTCACCAAGACGCACACAGTTATCCTGTTATGAACAATCCTCGTGTCATGAACCCACGTCAGTTAATAGACAACTTGCTGGATGTGATCACCCCCATTACATTGATAAATCTGTGTGTAATGTATATAACTCATCTATGGGATCAAATACTAACTGTAAATATGCTTTTAAAGGAAAATGTTTTTCTTTCGCGCATCATAATGTAAATAGACTTTACCACAAATTAGATGAAATCCGAACATATCTTCATTCATTTTACCCTTTCAATGTTTATTGCTGCTGTGAAACGTTTCTAAACAATACAATTTCTGATCAGGATATATTAATTGAGGGCTATAAAATTGTAAGAAGAGATAGGACTCAGTGTGGGGGAGGGGGGCTGTTGGTTTACATAATGAATAATATTGACTACACCAGAAGGTGTGACCTTGAACGAAATGACATAGAAGTAATTTGGTTAGAGCTTATAATAAATAGGGAAAAAACACTGATTTCTTGCACATATAGACCTCCCAATGAGCACACTGTTCCGTTCAATGTTTGGCTCAACTAATGGAAGATGCGTTAGGCACTGCCTACTCTGAAAATAAGGACATGATATTACTAGGTGACTTCAACATAGACTTACTTCCTGACAGAAATAACCCCATGTAAAATCATGGACAGATGTTGTATCTAACTTTGAACTGGAACAAATTATAACTCAACCAACTAGAATTACCGAGACAACAAGCACCTTGATAGATCATATATATGCCAATACAAATGTAAATATAAAAAATTCAGACGTTATTCAATGGTCAATTAGTGATCACTTTCCGATATATGCCGCCATAGAAACTGACAATAATCTTAAAAACAAAACAAATAATAAAGTACTTAATGAAAAACTTAATGCAATATCTTACATGAAAGTAAAAGGTTTCGATAATCAACAATTTAGTAATGATGTTGCTGAGGCAATGCAAAACTTTTCTCATAATAACCTAAATACCGACATTAATGATATAGTATCTCAATGGACATTCTCATTGAAACATGTAATTGATAGTCACTGTCCACGTATAAAGAAACGCGTCAAAAGAGAAAAACAGCCTGGTTGGATAACAGATGATTTAATTGACTTAATGCATATGAGAGACACAGAGGCCAACATAATAATTACAAACATTTTAGAAACCGTGTTACAACCATGCTGAGGAAAAATAAATCAAAATATTACAAGGAACGTGTAGAATCATGCAAAGATGAGCCACGTAAATTAGTTTCTTTGTTTAATGAATTAGGCATTAAGCAAACATCAGATAAATCAATTAATAAGATTGTCCATAACAACAAAGAAGTTACTGACTTCAAAATAATTGCAGAACTTTTCAACAACCATTTCTCTTCTATTATGGAGAAATATCTCATTGACGGTGATTTCAAACAATACCCGTTTATTCCAACAAAGGTTAAACAATATGTCGATAGTAAAGTACCAATTAACACATACTTTGAAATTCCTCAAATCAGTCGTGAATTTGTCATAAAATATCTAAATACTATGCCAATTAAAAAAAGTACAGGATTGGATGACATTCAGGCTCTCTTTCTTAAAAGTGCTGCAACTCCATTATCAGATTCTATAGTGAAAATTTGCAACTTGAGTATACGATCAGGTGTTTTCCCACATATGTGGAAACATGCCAAAGTAATTCCACTCCACAAAAGTCCCAAGATGATGGTAATAATTACAGACCAATTTCAATTCTTCCGATTGCTTCCAAAATATAAGAAAAACATGTTTCTGTTTATTTGTACAGATACCTTTCCTCACACAATTTATTAAATAAAAGACAATCCGGATTTAGAGCTAATCACTCATGCGAAAGTGCATTAACTTTGATGACTGAAGAATGGCTTTCTGCATTATACACCGGGAATCAAGTGGGCCTACTCTTAGTAGATCTTTGTAAAGCATGCGATCTGGTAAATCATGTTATCCTTTTAGAGAAATTAAAGCTATATGAATGCAGTGAAAAAACGCAGCATCGGTTTTTATCATATCTCATCGACAGGAAACAATCAGTAAAAATTAAAAATACAATATATAATAATGATATTTCTCTAGAAGAGCACTTGGGCGATATATGTTTATTTGCAGATAATGCGGTTATAGGTAAATCTGGACGGTACAAAAACGAAATTAAAAATAAATTACAACCTTGTGGCAACAGTATACATACATGGTGTCACCAAGAATCAAATGGTTCTAAGTATCGAAAAGACAAACACCTTATTCCTATCCAGTAAACACAAATCCCTAGACACCTGCATCCCCACTAGTTCAGTAATGATTGACCAAATTTTATTGGAAAAGTGGAAAAAGCTAAATTGTTGGGCGTTTTTGTTGACAGTACACTTTCGTGGAGAAAACAAATTGCTCATCTAAAACAATGTGTCTCTTTTAAACTTTCACTCCTCCGTAGACTCCTCCGCATATATCTCCCATTTGAAACTCGAATTTTATTTTACAATTATTACATAAAAACTATCATAGAATATTGCTGTATAGTTTGGGGAACTGGGTGTAGAGAAAATAAAAATGTCATAACGAAATTTACGAAAGAAAGCGGCCCGACTAATTTTAGATGCTGATCCATTATCACCAAGTAAAGAAATGATTAAAAAGTTAAATTGGCTCCCATTTAAAGAATTAGTCAAGTATAAACAAGCTTGTCTGATTTATAAAAGTACAACAGACCAAACGCCTTCTTATATTCAAGATTTGTTTACAAATGTAGCAGATTGTGTAAATTATAGCCTCAGATCATCAGCTCAAAATAAATTGTACCTTCCAAGAGCACATTCTAAATTCCTGTCATACCCAGCTGTTAGTATATGGAACTCAATTCCCAATGATATTAGACATGCAGAATCTTTGTCCCAATTTAAAGTAGGGTATCATAAGTTACTCTTAAAACATATACAAAATAGTTAGTTTTATATTTCATGTTATGTTACATTCTGCAATGTTATGTATTTTATGTACTAAATATTTAAACGGTCAATGTATATTGTATTGTTGTGTAATTAATGTTGTGTGTTTATTTAATGTTGTGTTGTTTGTCATTATATTTCCAACACATTGTAATTTTATTTTAAACGTCACCAGAATATTATTTTAATACTGTTTCTTTCAGTATGTAGCTAATGTGTAAAAATATATTATTGTTATTATTATTTTTTTTATGTATTGTCACATGTCATATGTACGGAACTATCTATATGTCATCACATGTACAGAAATGCGATTTTGTTTCTAAATTTGAAATATTGTATATTTATGTGTGTTTTGTATATATGTTGAGGGCCCTAGGCAGATGAGCTATCGCTCATTGGGTTTACCCTCGTGAAATAACGGTATTATTATTATTATTATTATTATTATTAATATTATTATTATTATTATTATTATTATTATTATTATTATTATTATTATTATTATTATTATTATTATTATTATTATTATTATTATTATTATTATTATTATTATTATTATTATTATTATTATTATTATTATTATTATTATTATTATTATTATTATTATTATTATTATTATTATTATTATTATTATTATTATTATTATTATTATTATTATTATTACAAGTTAATGCCTATGGACTATATATCATATCATTAATCATATCATGCATATCATTAAAAAAAGAAACCTCTATAACGCAGCGGGTTTGGGGGCTAGAGAAGTAATGCTAGGTTCAACATGATCCCGAGGCCCTGCTGCGTCGCGTGGTAGCCTCTGCTCAGAGTATAAAGTATATTTGTATCAAAATAAAGGTGCTAAACCATATATGTGCTTTCGTTGTAAATTATATTAGTTTGCGTCATAACACGGATCGATGCGCCGTGGGCCCCTGAGTGCGTAAGTAGTCCAGCTGCTATACATTCTGACCTCAGAGACTATATCTCTGATACCACACGCTCATTCCGCCGTATGCACGCATGGCGATTGAACAGATTTATCAGCCGTTAGTGAGCGTTACCACGTGATTTTATAACCATTCCTATAACCACGGAACTATTTTGGTACTCACTTCGACTCATTACTTATCCTTTTTTCAATATTTAATTTGATCTTAGAGTTTGCTACAGGTAAGGGCTATTTATTCTGTTTAGTAGTGGATAAATTGAACCAGCACAATTCGCATGTCATTCAGTAATTTATATTTGCCAGTGTTTTGAAGCCGATTGTAAATTCTGTCAGAAAAACGTAAACATGGACCTTCTCACAGCAGCGCGTAGGCAGAAAAAGTAATCCATTGAATATTTTCTATTTCTATGTGAATAGAAAATCATATGTGGCGGAGTAGTGGTGTTTTATATTTGACATATATATTCAGGACACTTAAGCGTGTTTATAAGCCTACAGTTGTTATATCAACAAAACTGCTCAAAATGAGCAGTTTTTGTCCAAACATGGCGTGTGGTTACAGAGAGAGAGCGGGGTTGACCTGAGCGACATCTATGTGTGGAGAATGGCTGCTATATTGACCAAGTTATGGCAGTTTAAAGTTTGTATAAAGCGGAATCGGCAAGATCTTTCAAAAGGTAGTAAGTGCTGACGTATATAAGACATAGTTACCTTCTTTAACGTTTTTATTCGTAACTTTGTGCCAAGATATTCAAAACCTTTTACCCCAGTCACATATAGGCCTACACGACGTACAGCCCACGCCTTGAGTGACAAAAAAATAGAGCAGTGGGTTGTTGTGCGTCCATGACTTTTGCCAGTATATTAGAAAAGCAAACAAGTTTAAGACGAATATACAGCGTGTTATAAATAAATCAGGTGTATAAATCAGCGAATACAAAGCGTTTCGAGACTGCGTTGCGCGATAGCAGGGCGACAACGTTCACGAATACACCGCACATTGCCAGCGCGAGGCACAAATTAGTCAGAAAGCTTTCAGCACGCCACATGTACGTTACATGCGTTAGGAACACGTTTGATGGGCGTTATATGCGCGCTCAGTGCCGGCATTTTTGAGGGTTTTTTTTACCGTAAGGCTCAGTCACATATAGTCGGCGCACGACCCACGCTCTGAAAATTGATTATTTTTTGCCAGATCGTCCTTAGTGCGTCGGTCGTGCGTCAGCACTCGTTACTGATTCGTGGAGCGCGCTGCACAAATGCTGCGCATATTTTTGTGCGCGGTGTAATCGCCAAAGGAAGTTGGGTGTGTTTAAAATATTGAACGCATATGAACGCATAAATGTACTCGCCAGAAGACACGTAGGGCGCGCTAGAACAATGTTATTTCAACGCCAAATACGTTTGCTTAGTATCACATGGCTGCCGGTTGAAGGCGCCGAGCAGTCGGGGCAACGCACCAGCCTTGCGCTGCATGTGCACTGGGAGCAAACGTTGGGCACATATAGAACTAACGGCCTGAGTCGCGCGTGACCTCCAGTAGTAGATCGACTACGTCATCATGTGACGTGTACACTTGACGTGTACACTCGTTGTACACACGTATGACATTTTGGGGGAAATTCAAAAGCTTGTTATGGTGATTAAATGTGTTTTTTATGGACAAAAAGGATATTTTGACATTTGACAGTTCCTGCTTGGATAAACGAGTGTTTATTGGATGTGTCAACATAAGATGAGTATGTTTATGTTCAAACTTTTTGTCGAGAAAGTAGATTAAAAATGTGAAGGTCGCAAATTTAAAGATGGCAAGTTAGGTCTGAGTACCTGCGAGAACAGTACTCAGGTCGTTAGTTCCAGGCACACACATGCAGTGCGCTCAGCGCTCGAGCAACACCCTGTTATTTCTGCAGCTTAACCCTTGGACCTCTGGAGAACGACATTTTATTTTTTTTTACTTTAGTTAGCGTTTCACACGATACACGGCTTTAAGTGGAGAATTTGTTTTTAATTTGTAGAAATTACTTACAAACACATACTGTTATCATAAATTTAGGAAACATTTTTTCTTTTAAAAATGGTTGCATATGTTTAAAACAAACTGATGACATTTACTATAGTCGTCGACATTAGTATTTTAGGGTTTAATGCGCACTGTATGCGTCCAACGCGTTAGCAAAGCGCTTTTCATTTGCGTTGAAAACGCGCTGTGCATTCGCTACCAGCTTGTAACGTTTTTCACAATCCAGACTCAATTTTTTTTTAATTATTTTTTTATGCGTGGACTGTGCGTCGTTTATGTGTGACTGGGACAAACCTGGGTCAACGGAAACACAACGAATTTAGAGCGTGTGCTCTACTTGTGCCTAGCGTTATACTGGCGCTGGTCTGACGTTCTTCTGGCGTCTACATTCACACATGGAAAAAACGCTCACATTTTATAACATGCAGAAAATGTGCGCAGAGGTTAGCGCACACAATAAATGAATAACGTTAATCCAACGTTCTCGTCAAATCATCACGAATTCTGACGCAATCCCAGCGAATCACAACGCACTGACCAAATTCTTCATTTTTTGGTGCGCGTGATGGTATGTGTGACTGGCCCTTTAGCAAAAAACATAATATTAAATGATTTTTTCAGTGCTCTCAGATAGGAGTGAGAATGAAAATATTACTGCTATTATCGTCTTAGTTATGATTTCTATGATATTAAGGGGAAGTAATTATACCAGCATTAGGCTAAATTTGTTTGTTGTATAATTGGAGATACAGCTCTGCAAAGTCGAAAAGCCGAAACAGCAGTATCTGCTTACTTAGTATTGTGAAGTTGCTTACTTGTAATGTAAGCAAAGACTGCCTTTTAGCTTTTCACAGCAGTGTTATGTAGGCGTATCACAGCACACATGGGACCACACAGGACATCCAGCTAAATAATGATTTGACGTTTTCATTCATAACTTTCTGCTAAAACATTCAAAACCTTAGAGAAAAAAACATACAAAATATCTGTGTGTGTTTTATGAGATAGCAGTCAAAGTTCAAATATTATTTCTGATATTGTTGTATTTATGATTGTTATTATATTATCACAAGTTGATGCCTATGGATTATCCATAGTATTATCCTAGTATAAATCAACCATATAAATTAAGTTAATAATATAATAGGTATACATGTTTTATTGGCCATATGTCTATGTTCGGAAGTTTATATGTTCTGAAGGGTATATATGTTGGGAAGGTTATATGGTTATACTATCAGATAGCAATTGAAGTAATATATTACTCTTATTATTGTTACAATTATGATTATTATAAACTTATATTATACCAGCATTAGGCTAAATTTGTTTGTTGGATAATTGGAGATACAGCTCTAAAAAGTTGAAAAAGCCGAAACAGCAGTATTTGCTTACTAAGATACTGCCTTTTGGCTCTGCGCACAGTATCTGCTCAATTGTAAAGTTGCTTACTTGTAATGTAAGGAAAGACTGCCTTTTAGTTTTGCACAGCAGTGTTATATAGGCGTATCACAGCACACACGGGACCACATTGGACATTCGGCTAAATAATGATTTGACGTTTTCATTCATTCATAAAAAAAAGTGAAAAATACGAGTATGCGAGAATACGAGAATGCGAGTTTGCGAGAATAAATCGCGAGAAGCCAAGAAAGACGAGGACGCGAGTTTGCGAGATGGCGAGGACATGAAAAAGACGAGAATACATCGCGAGAACATGAAAAAGACGAGTATGCGAGAACGCGAGAACACGAGGTCGTGAACAAAGGGAGAAAGCGAGATATTAAGCACGAGTCTGCGAGATACACCGCGTAGTTGGAAACGTTGAAGGTGTAGTCAACTGTTAAAATTCGCGGGACAAGGGTCCCCCAGAAGGCATTAGTGCCCGTGGGTAGGCCAAGTCCCTATTCCATAATAATACTAAATATGCGTTTCATACCCAAAGCCTCATTAAGAGCAAGTTCTCAAATCACAGCAAGTTCATATATACTTGAGCGACATCTATGAGTTTATAATTCAAAGCTCTTGGCTCTTACCCCTACTTGGTCGCTTGCTTGCAAACAAACTGACTGTATTACTGCGGGGATGTTGAAACTGCTTGACCCAAGCTTGTATTGACATGCCCAGTAAACACAAAACATTTTTATGACTTTATGCAATGTTGGACCAACATCGAAGACGTTGGGCCGACGTTGTATAAATGTTATACAAATGTCTTGTGAATGCTGGGAGGAGGACTTTCTCTCAAACATTGTACATTTATTCAATGTTGGCTCAATGTTAGGCCAGCGTCGCAGATTTTTGCCTAGCATTAAAACAGCATTGGATCAATGTCCCGTTTAAGTAGTATCTTGTAATCAGTTCAGTGGCTATATTAATGCTGTCAGTCTGTACTCAATAGGCTACTGTTGGCCTACACTTGACCGTCCCAGGCATGCGCGTTTTGAAGTTGAATAATTCTTTAAAGCGCGTATTTGTTGTCCCCTCGCAACCAATTAGGTTGAAAAAAAGATGGACCATGCAACCGTCCTTAATATGTTAACATTTATGGAGTTTTCAGCAATATTTACACCCTTGTCCTGCTATGGCCGCTAACCAGGTCCCGTCTCAAGGGCTAACCCTTGTCTTGCTATGGCCGCTAACCAGGTCCCGTCTCAAGGGCTAACCCTTGTCTTGCTAAGGCCGCTAACCATATTCCGTCTCAAGGGCTTGTCCTGCTAGAACCGCCAACCGGATCCCGTTTCAAGGGCTTAACCCTTGTTCAGCTAAGGACAACAACCATATCCCGTTTCAAGGGCTTAACCTTTGTTTTGCTAAGGCCGCCAATCATAACCCGTCTCAAGGGCTTAACTCAATAGACGGTGGAGCAGTATTAAAACAACATGCCTTTTCCGGCCACCACTAACCCCTGTTGGAAAGCGGCCTACACAGCATTGCAAATATGATCTCAAATCACCAGGGTTCAAGTTTCGCATCCTGGAATGTGTGACATATATCTAGAACAGGCTACTGTCAGGAGAAAACTTTTCTGAGGGGAAATATTCATTATGAGTGAATGACTATTGCATTACGTCGTTTTGTACGTATGATCATAATATGATATATCATGTCAATATCGCGACTGAAGAAATGATAAATATCATATCAAACAATACTGCACACTTCATGCTTTTGAAAACGTTTTTATCGCTGTGATGCACAACCACGATGACAAACATCCGGAGTGGTCGGAATCAGAAATAAGTATGTCAGTTTTGATCCATATAGTCAGGAAAAGTTAGAAAAAAAGCTAAAACAAATTCCTTACCAAAATATTATATATTATATTATATATTATATTATTAACAAAATTTGTTTACTCTGGATATTCATAGGAGGATTTTTAGGAGGGTAAAACAAATTCAAAATGACCGACTATCTCATAGAAATAACATAGGGAGTGATAATTATTCATCAATTTGCTTACAAATGTGCTGATTAAAGGATTGGAAGTTGTTTTACAATAAATAAACGTCATAAAAAAAACAAAATGGCCGCCAAATGTCATTGGTGGAACATTTTTTGGGCCTGTCTGTAGTCTTTGTCTCAAATTAAATTTCATTTCACTTAACTTTGTGTTTTTCGAATTTTTTATGTATCACGTTATTTTTGCTGTTATTTGAAATTATTTTTATAACCTTTGGATGTGGCTTTGATAAGCTTATTAGTCTAGTCGAAAAATAGGGTTCACGTGCACCCTCGGAAATATACTTCTAAATGGTGTATCTAGCTTGGAAAATAACAGTAGAAAAGGATTAGCTATGTTAACAAGCTGAAAAAATGTCCCACGAGCCATGTTTATGCAAATTTGCGCCGCCATTAGAATGTATATTGAGTTATAGCTCGGTCAATATCACAGATACTTTACTGTTCATTTAAGAAGTGATCACATCCTCCTTAATAATGATCTCAGACACTGCAAAAGTGATCTTGGCCACTAGCAAGCTGACGTCAGCCACTGAAGCCACTTTAAAAGTGATCTGAACCCCTTCAAAAATGATCTTGTCCACCGAAGAAGACACAGCCACTTTAAAAATTATCGCAGCCACTACAAAAATGATCTTGGCCACTGAAAAAAATGATAACAGCCACTTTAAAGGTTGTCTCATCCATAACAAAAGTGATCGTGGCCACTAAAGAAGTGACTACAACCACTTTCAGCCACTACATAAGTGATCTTAGCCACTGAAGAAGTGATCAAATGCCCCTTAATAATGATCTCAGCCACTACAAAGGTGATCTTGGCTACAAACAAAATGCAACTTCAAAAGTTATCTTATTCACAACAAAAGTGATCTAGGCCACGGAAGAAGTGACCACAGCCACTTTACAAATTATCTCAGCCACTATAAAAGTGTTCTTAGCCAAATAAGAAGTGATCACATCCTCCTTAACAATTATCTTAGCCACTGCAAAAGCGATCACTAACTAACTGATGTCAGCCACTGAAGCCACTTTAAAATTTATCTGAGCCACTTCAAAGGTGACCTTGGTCACAAACGAACTGCTCTTGGACACTTTACAAATTATCTCAGCCACTATAAAAGTGGTCTTAGCCAAATAAGAAGTGATCACATCCTCCTTAAAAATTATCTCAGCCACTACAACAGCGATCACTAACTAACTGATGTCAGCCACTGAAGCCACTTTAAAATTTATCTGAGCCACTTCAAAGGTGACCTTGGTCACAAACGAGGCGCTCTTGGACACTGAAGAAGTCATCACAGCCATATTAAAAGTTATCTCAGCCACCACAAAAGTGATCTTGGCCACAAACAAACTGAACTTGGCCACTGAAGAAGTCATCACAGCCACTTTAAAGTTATCTCACCCACTACATAAATGATCTTGGCCCCTGATAGCCTCTTTCAAAGGTATCTCAGCCACCACAAACCTAAAGAAGTGATCACATCCTCTTTGAAAATTATATCAACCACTTCAAAGGTGATCTTGGCCACTAACACACTGATGTCAGCCACTTAAAATGTGATCTCGGTTTCTACAAAAGTGATCTTAACCACTGAAGGCGTGAACACAGGCACTTTAAAAGTGATCTCAGTCACAAAATATGATCTTGGCCACTGCGGAAGTCATCACAGCCACTTTAAGAGCTATCTCAGCCACTACAAAAGCTAATGACTCACCAGTGTTGTTATTAGAAGCTAATTCTAAATATTTATTGAACATGCAAGCCATATAATTGGTATTGGTGGCGCTTAGAACTTCACGACAATTTTTAGAACTTCATGACGATTTTTTACGACCTACAATAGGACCAGAATTGTCTAGGGTTTTCCTTTGGTGTTTTAGGCAAATCAGCAATGAACTGGTTGTGCTTGATCTGCAATAATTAATGTAATTGATTACTTACTTTTCTAAATTTATTCTAATGATGACGTCAGACGTCTCACTTCAGAGTCAAACCAAGGTGGTAAACTCCTGGGGGTACATTTGATCTTGCTACGTCATCGTAGCACTAGAGCCAGCATTCCCAGACCGGATCAACATCTATGTTATTAGTACATTCGAATGTCTGGAGGATTTTAGCACTCAACAAAGCTCCTAACTTATTCCAATCTACATTTCTACATGCACTACACATATACACTATGTTTATTACACATACATCAAAATAAAAAGTTGTTCCTAATTAAAAAAAGCCGACCTGTTCACATTTAACAATAGTAATATCGATAACATAAGATTCACATGTTGCACTTCTCAAACCAAAACGTCAAGCGTGAACATTTACTGATCACTATCGTGCATTGCTGTTTTTGGCGGCCATGTTGGTTTTTCTCCTGTTGATATCATTTTCTTTTATAAATAATACTACATTTAACGTAACTGTCTACCCACCGCTGATAAAATGTAAGGTAAGTTAGCATGCCATGACAAAATATGTCTGGTTTCGATTATTTTCATTACTAATTTCGGCCACCTTACATTTTGCTCTGTAAAAAACTTCCTATGACATTTGAGCGTAAATAAATTGTCAGAAGTTAGCTAAGACCCTATACTATGCAATGGTAAAACATTTTTTTGGTAAGGAAATTGTTTTAGGTTTTGTAATGGTGTTAAATCGATAAATGAACTAGAAAGAGCTGTTCGGAAACGAACACGCAAGCAGCCCTCCGTTATCGCCAGTCGGCCATTTCAAATTTGATATAGATCAGCAAACTTTCTCAAGGTTTATTCTATATTACCGCTTTAGCTATTATGCAACATTTCCGTAATAATGAGAAAAAAAACAATTAAAAATGACTGTCAGTCGGCCATTTTGGATTTTATTTCTGCAAAATTTATCATGGGTTATCCTTGTGTGAGTCCGTACATTTTGTTGCTTAGGCTATGCATGGTCCAGTTATTTTGCTTTGATTTTGAGTTGCGTAAATATTACAAAATTACTCAAATTCAAAATAGCCGCTAGACCATTTGCTCCCAAAAGTTAATCAGGTCATTGACTGACACTGCTGTGTATATTTGCCAAATAAAAAGAAAATCTGATGTAAACTTTTTCCTGAAATTTTACCGCCACAAAGCGCACACGCCAGCCGCTGCACAATGACCACTGCTGGTCGCAATTAAGCCACCACTTATATAATCCCTGCTGGCCCGCCACACCCGAGGAACGCACAAGGAAATAGGGTTAATTAATTACTGCGCCTCTATTGACGGAATTAAACCGGATTTAACGAGTCAAATCCACGAATAATATAGGAATCAAAATGTCACCAAAAATCCCCTGGTGTTATTTGATGGCTATGTGAAGTATGAGGAAGCAGAAGTTCATAGATCAGAGCTATCATGCAAGATTTCCGAAATAATGAGTGACTGGCGGCCATTTTGGATTTTATAACTGCGGAATTAGTCTTGGGTTAACCTTGTGTGAGACATTACATTTTGTTTTATATTCTAGGTCCAGCTATTTTTTTTTTTAGTTAAGTAAATAGCACAAAATTATTAAAATTCAAAATGGCCACTAAACAGCCTTTTTGAAATTGTTTGCTCCTAAAAGTTAATCAGGTCATTGGCTGACATAGCTGAACATATTTGCCAAATTAAAAGAAAATCTGATTCAAACTTTTTCCTGAAAAGCGCTAACGAGCTTTTCTTCGTTATTGGCCATAGTATTTAAAGGGTTGATGATATGGGGATCAAAATGTCACCAAAACAATTCTCCAGTGGTATGTGAAGTATAAGGAAGCAGAAGTTGATAGATTAGTAGCTATCTTGAAAACAAATAACTGCGGTGGCGGCGGACCGTGTGGAATACAGTAAGCAGCCCGCCTCGGCGAGGGCTGCTTAATAATCATATTCGCTGAGTCACGTCTGCATCTCGATTATAAACAGTATTTATAGGCACTATGATGTGCATTTGATCCTATCATGCTCAGTTTTCAATGAGGAATGCAGTACTGTTGGGCCAGTGTCGCGGACAGTGATTCCAAGTAGACCAAATTAGCTACGTGGGACCTTGATAGTGATTGGATGAGAAACATCTCTCGTGTTTTCACGTTGATGTCGAGAGACAATGCGAGATATTTCAACCAATCACGTCAGTCAGCGGTGATGATGATTGGTTTAGGGACATTAAAAAAACTGTCAATCAAATCTCCACCAAAACCGAAAATTTTGACGTCACAGTAGGTTTATCTACAGGACTACATAGACTCTGACATAAACCGTCTCAACACAGCTAACAGCTGTCTTAGACGGCCCGAAATATCCACCCAGCAGTTGCTCAATATTTGGCCAACGTTGCGAGCATTTGTCCAACATTGAGCTAGCCAGTTTTGTGCAAAGTCTGCTGCTTGTTGCTAGTGGATGCATCAGAAAAGACTGATTGTAATATGGCCTATCCAAATAACAGAGTGGGCGTGGTTTGTAGTATAGACCTATTCCTCTGGACCTGTACAATGCTCACTAGGGAGTAAATGAGGGCAGAGGGCCTATTGCAGTGGTTAGCACCGCTGCCTTTCACGCTAGAGTCGGGGTTCGTTTCCCGGTCTCGGCGGTTTGAAAGAAACAAAAATGTTTCTTCCCCATCCACTCGTAAAACTCAGTATTGTGGGGAGCCTCCGTGATCGAGAGGTAGCGGGCTCGGCCTCAGACCTCCAGGGTTCGAAGATTCGAAGCCTATGTCTGGAGGGCAGTGTCCTCTCACTCATCTCACCATCCTCAGGAGGTTCTCCTGGCCCAATTTAGCCTGTATGTGCACAAAAGTGGCCTAAAGCCCGATTCATTTCATTTGGGAGTAAATGAGCAGATACTGCCATTTCACATTGCACGACAGTAAACTTGGGCCATTATGCGTAGCAATATGACATTTTATATTTACATTTGAATGATATATCTATCACCATTGCTTCCAGAATCAGCCGTAAGGAACCCTGCAGTAGTGCAGTTTGTTTTACATGCATTCCACCGAGACGGAATGACGTTTTTCCTCAAATAACATCTATGCTTTGCGCCTCTTAGGTTTTTAGTATAGCATCGCCATCGTCTTTTTTGCTGTAGAAAGTATTAGTAGGCCTATATATTTTGGACATGCACTTTCTCGTTGATTTATTCAAATTGAACGTTTTACTCTCTCAGTGAATTCAGAGAAGCCATTTAATTTTTCACTTAAATGTTTAATATGCTACATTATTTTAGTACAGGTTTTGTAAAAACAGTAATCATTTTTTGGCTCGTATATATATTAAATATAAAGATGTAATTAAAATGGTTGTGACGGAATAAAGTGTAGTGTTATATTACTGCATACAGCAGATAGACGCTAAAAACAATATAGGTGAACACTTCAATGCCATTTGTAAATTTATTTCTAACTATTACATATTTCTATAATTATAACTTGATACAAACAACCGTCGTGCTTTAGAGGGCTATACTATAAAAAAGACAGTTTTAAAACACTTGAAATAGAGTTACACACATGCTTTAGGTTTTTCGATACACCACACTTGGTTGTTGCTTGGTTCGTCTTTCAAAACATCAAACTGTGTTTCAAAAATCGAGTTGCGCACATACGTTAGGTATTTCGATACACCATCCTTGATAGGCCTACATGTGTTTCAAAACACTAAATGTGTTTTTATTTAGGAATAGCCAGATACTGGAGGACCCCTTTTCCACGTACAAAACTATATAAATCAGCAATTAGGTAAAGATAAACATATTTCTCCATGAGAGTAACATAATCAAATAATTATTGTAAAAAATTTTGAAACTGCTAAATCTGAGAATGTGAATTCCTGGTGAATTAAGAAAGAAATAAAACATACTTTTCAATTATTCTCGCACCGAAACATGATAATAAGCCTAACCGGTATAGGCCTATATAATAGGCCTATAATTAGGCCCGACCGGGTGAGTGTATACTGCTTTACGTCGCTTTCTGCACAATCATGGCAATATCGCGACATAAGGAAGCCCAAAGCAGGGACTATGCTCTAATCTAATTTTGAATGACTTCATGGGTTCTTTTTAGTGCACAGTACCATAGGCAACACTGTACACTCCATTCATTTGGACAGTTTGGAGCACTGTATATCACAACCACGATGACAAATATCCGGCGCAACCGGTGTAAAGTCTGAAAATATACCCCCTCCCAGATTATACCCGGGTAGATTGTAGGCGGCCCAGAGTCGACCCCGGGGTAATGTAATGTAATGGAATTTCGCATAATTGTCAAGAAGAAGTTCTTCAACACTTGATGACTCCATCATCACATCAGGTATTGATAGGGAGTGTGGTACTTCATGCGTGGTTTGACATGCCCTGAGTCCTTGTGCTAGTGTTCCATATCCTGCTCCAGCATCACCACGCTTAGTGTTCGCGGGGCATCTCAGTTCTCCATATCCTCCACACAAGCAGCATGCCTCCCAGTTAATCTTCTTTGCTTCCCCATCTGAAATATATCAGACATAATTTAACATCAAGAAATATCCAGGATATCGATAGTTGTAAAATGGGGCTTCAATCAATTAAATGCAAAGCAACATATGACTCCTATCGCCCAAACAGTTTTCTAGTTTGTTTGAGCATACAATTTGTGTAATGTTTTTTTCATAACATAATGCAATATGCTACAAAAATTCATGAAATCATATTAATGACTATATAAAAACATAGTTAAAACATGATAATAATAACAATAGCGTGACTATTTGATGAGATCTAACGAAAAGCTAGATTTTCGCTAATGACACTTGTTATTTTTGCAATTACTAATAGTAAAATAACTCCAAAATGATTAAATCACTTTAAATAAACACAATGGATTGCTTTTGGACAGATTACCATCTTGAAAATATAGATATACAAGTGTTATTGACGATAGGGGTTTGGGATAGGCCTATATGGAATTATAGCACAATTCATAGTGAATTTGGCGGCCATTTCGTTTTTCAGTTTTAAACACTTTCCGGTACAATACAAAATTGTTATCCGTCTAGCAGGACAAGGGTTAAGCCCTTGAGACGGGAAAATGGTTGGCGGCCATAGCAGGACAAGTGTTGAGCTCTTAAGACGGGATATGGTTGGCGGCCCCAGTAAGAAAAATGTTGAGCCATTCAGACGGGATATGGTTGGCGGCCCTAGCAGGCCAAGGGTTGAGCCTTTGAGACGGGATATTGTTGGCGGCCCTCGCAGGACAAGGGTTAAGCCCTTGTGACGGGAAAGGGTTGGCTGCCATAGCAGGACAAGGGTTAGCCCTTAAGACAGGACCTCGCTGACGCCCATAGCAGGAAAAGGGTTAAGCCCTGAATATTGCTAAAAACACCATAAATACATAGTTTTCATAAAATGAAAGCTCCATTTATCAAACACAAAATGGACTTATAAAGAATGATTCAACTGCAAGACGCGCATGCCTGGGACGGTCAAGTGTAGGCTAACAGTAGCCTATTGAGTACAGATTGACGGCATTAATATAGCCACTGAACTGATTACAAGATACTACTTAAACGGGACATTGATCCAATGCTGTTTTAATGCTAGGCCAACGTCTGCGACGCTGGCCCAACATTGAAACAACATTGAATAAATGTACAATGTTTGAGAGAAAGTCCGCCTGCCCAGCAAACACAAGACATTTGTATAACATTTATACAACGTCGGCCCAACGTCTTCGACGTTGGTCCAACATTGCATAAAGTCATACAAATGTTTTGTGTTTACTGGGCATGTCAATACAAGCTTGGGTCAAGCAGTTTGAACATCCCAGCAGTAATACAGTCAGTTTGTTTGCAAGCAAGCGACCAAGTAGGGGTAAGGGCCAAGATCTTTGAATTAAAAACTCATAGATGTCGCTCAAGTATATATGAACTTGCTGTGATTTGAGAACTTGCTCTTAAAGAATGATTCAACTGCAAAACGCGCATGCCTGGGACGGTCAAGTGTAGCCCAACAGTAGCCTATTGAGTACAGATTGACGGCATTAATATAGCCACTGAACTGATTACAAGATACTACTTAAACGGGACATTGATCCAATGCTGTTTTAATGCAAGGCCAACGTCTGCGACGCTGGCCTAACATTGAACCAATATTGAATAAATGTACAATGTTTGAGAGAAAGTCCTCCTGCCCAGCAAGCACAAGACATTTGTATAACATTTATACAACGTCGGCCCAACGTCTTCGACGGTGGTCCAACATTGCATAAAGTCATGCAAATATTTTGTGTTTACTGGGCATGTCAATACAAGCTTGGGTCAAGCAGTTTCAACATCCCCGCAGTAATACAGTCAGTTTGTTTGCAAGCCAGCGACCAAGATAGGGGTAAGGGCCAAGAGCTTTGAATTATAAACTCATAGATGTCGCTCAAGTATATATGAACTTGCTGTGATTTGGGTCTTGCTCTTAATGAGGCTTTGGGTATGAAACGCATATTTAGTATTATTATGGAATAGGGACTCGGCCTACCCACGGGCACTATTGCCTTCTGGGGGACCCTTGTCCCGCGGATTTTGACAGTTGACCACACCTTTAATGAGGCTTTAGGTATGAAACGCATATTTAGTATTATTATGGAATAGGGACCTGTCCTACCCACGGGCACTATTGCCTTCTGGAGGACCCTTGACCCGTGAATTTTAACAGTTGACTACACCTTTAATCTCAGGCGAATTCCAAGATTTGCAATTCGTCTTTGGTTCGGTTTTTGTCTGTTTTTTAGCGACCTCTTTTTCAGGGACTCTAATCTGACTGCGCTGTCCCAGCCATTTAATCCGATAGAAATATAAATTTATATACCAGATTCTATGTCTATCAAGAAAATTTTGTATTTCAAATACGTTTCAATAGTTTTTTTATATTTTAGATATAGTTTCGCATTGTTTTTTAACATATTCAACCCCGTATCAGAGTTTTTTTTATTTTGATTTCTTGACTAGAGCCCATGCGGCATGACGCCATGAGGTAGTCAACTCAAATTGTTATATGGGTAAAACCAAAAATTGGGGTAACTTTACATAAAATTAGTGTCCCCAGGACTTGAAAGGTCCGCATTTTTATTGAAATATAATAATATTAAAAATAAATGGTGCAACTTCTCGTTTAAGCATTATTACTTAATACTGTTTGGATTATTTGTAAAAAAAATATATATATATGGTTTTATAAGAGCTCTATGTCATGGAAACGTGGAAAATGGCATGTCCCCAGAGAAAATTCCACTATTTGAAACTTCACTGTAGGATACAAAATCACAATATAATTCTAACAATTACATTTCATGGCTAGACATTGTTCACTTAAACTAATCAATGATCAAAACTCGACCTAAAATTGATATCGATATATATAATTTTGATGAATATACATGTCCCCACATTTGCACTATACTCCGTTACCATTATTGTAGCATGGCTTATCAAGTGAATAATCATGAACTAAAATTATATCAAGTGTAGTTTGACACATTGAAGGGCCTTATACGAGTTTTTCGCCTTGAAAGAGTTAAGATTGTTGAATGACAAGTTATTCGGAACAGGTATTACCAAAAAGTTAGAAAATATGCTTTTGTTTTTACTACTCCGTTCGTAGCCTTGTGGATATAAAAATGAATTTGGTTTTATGCTTGCATGCCTAAAACAGTTGCTATGGGGACTATTTCCTTCCGTATGATATATCTTTGAATTATTGCCCATATATTTTCATTAATCCCAAGAATACTTTTAATTTTACTACTCCGTTCCACTCAACTCCGTTACCAAGAAAAGGGAACGGAGTAGTGAATTGTCAAATTTTATGGGTTTTACAGTCATAATGATTGATGATATAGTCTTTTAAAACATGGCTCGTTGTCCCCATATAAATAGAGCACCCATTTATGATCGATGTTATGATAAGAAAATATACAGTTTATATTTATGTAGAACCAAACATTTGGTAACGGAGTTGAGTATTTTTCGATTTGGTAACGGAGTTGAAATAAGGATTTTTGTTTATCCCGTCAAATTTTCTTTAATTTTAAGCAGTTTTGAGGTACCATTGTTTAGTATTATGCTTCAATAAGGATATCACGTTTAAAAGTGTGATGTGAAGCTAAACAAAGTAACATCATTTTTGAAATAGTTTGTATTTGGTAACGGAGTAGTAAGTGGATGTTGCAACTTTTTTAAAATGACGTTTTTAAAGCGAAATTTTTTTTTTTAGCGCAGCCAGTGACTTTTCTATGCTCTATTGGGATCAGTGCACCAAACCCATCAAGTAGTTTTCCTCCTCTTTGATGGTCACCTCACTGCCATTTTTGATGCTACAAAATTACCCCAATTTTTTGTTTTACCCATATTATCGCTCACGTTGAAATTGAAAGCTTCTTTGTTGGGACTATTTATTATTTTTAATAGTAACGTTATTTCCGGTACGCGCTGTGAATTTACTCTGATTAATCTGAGCAAGGAGGTCTGATCGGTCAAGACTCAAGTCAAGGCTCTGCCTTTGGACGTCTGCCAGGTCTGGTCTACTCTAGTCTAGGTAGGCCAGACTAGACCTTGGAGGCTTGGTCTAATAATTCTGATTTTTATTTTTTTTTAATCTCGACACTGCATATTTGTACCTGTCTAATATATTCTAATCGCTTTTTGCTTCTTTTCATGATCATGAAATAAAAAATTTGGCGCTACAAAAATAGGGTCTATATACAAATGTAATCCAGACCATTTCATTTGTCCGTTACTAGCATTAGACTGGTTGAATCGTCACCCCAGTCACTGACAGTGACACATTTTTTGGATTGACATAAATTCATGGAAAATTCATCTGGATTGATTTTGGTTCGGACGGTTCTTTCATGATTTTAATAAAAATGTAAGCTAAAAAATATATAATGTTAGTGCTAATTTTAAGTTCAATGCACATTGATCATATAATTTTGATAGTAATTTAAATCAATGAGAGTGGTTATGGTTGTTTCAAATAAATGATTTAGAGTGGCAAGAATTGATTAACTTTAAGAGGCGATAATCACATTGGCTGATGCTATTTGGTGGTAACCTTTCTGATTCCTCCAGGAACTGTTTCTCTGTGGATTATTCCCTGGCTTTGCCAGTGCAGCCTTCGGTTTCAGATAGGTTTTTCCTGCCAAAAAATAGATGTGTGGCCCTTTCCTCTTCGTTTGGAGTTTTCAATTTTGTTGCTATGATATGGTTCAATAAAGCATCTATACAACATATTTTTAATCTCAAATTTATATCAATTCTCATAAATCCAAGTCGGATCCAAGCTCATTCTCGTCTCCCAATTAAAAAAAAAAAAAATCTTTTTATACATATACTTTATGTTTACATAGATCTATAAAGTAATTTATGTTACAAATACTTTTTATAGTTTCTATATATATTAGATAGAGCTCTGTGGCTTTGTGTGGTTATTATTTCGTGAAGAACCAAACATTTGATTATTCATTTGTTAGTTCGGCAGGACTTGCGCCAGCTGTTCTAACTATAGAAAACATGATGGGGAGTGTTTTGCCAGCCCGATTTGGGCCAGTTGGTTTTTGATACAATATTCACAAGCTCATTCTTACAGGTGGAATTAGTTTGAATGTGAATGATTTATGTCCTTTTTCTTCTCCCGTAGAAGAGGAGAAAAAGTTAAAAATTGCTTTTTCGTCAAGAACTGCGCGAGTATGAAATTATTATTATTCTTTTTTAATTTTTTTTAGAATTCTTTAGATCTTACTCTCGAATATGTAAACAACATTTTTAGTGAATGCAGCAATACTCAAGATGTGGTCCATTTCCTCATGTTCCTAATTTGCTTCAAATCCTTTTAAATCTATGTTTTGTGGTCTTTTTATGTTTTCAAAGTGTGTCTGCTGACTGCAATACCTAAAGTCAGCTCAAAATGAGGTCTGTATACTTCTGTGGTCAGATTTTACACTTACAGAAAATAAAATTCCACTGACATTTAAATCCAGCCAGTCAAAACACTACTCAGACTTGCTTCATGAATTATAAATACAACAGATGTTATGATAATGTGTCCCTTATTATCTACAGTTGGAAATTTTAATTATTTGGTTATCTATTCATTACATGTAAATTTCTAATGTCAAGTTTCACTTTTGTAGACATCCTAATTTCAATTTAAAAACTCAATTACAGACTATATAGCACTTGATCATTTAGAATTAGTGTTGTTTCAGATGCCGCAAGTAATGGTGGATTAGACAGATGAGAGGTTGGAATTCATATGTGCTCTTACGATGCATTCGTAAGTTTGTGTTGTGGGGGTCAGACACTTCGTGTCTGTGTGCCGTTTTCATACCCTCCTCAACACCAGATAATCTTGTTTCATAATGGTATTGATAGATTTTGTCAATATTATGTAATTTGTATGTAATGATACAAGAGTCAAAGTTCACTTTATTATATTAATGTGAACAATTAGTAGATTGTTATTTATAGGTTTTGTTTTGTGTGAACAACTACTAGATTGGTATTGGTAGTTTTTGTTAATAATATTTTATGTAATTTGTTTGTAATGATACAAGAGTCAAAGCTCACATTTAAATAGTAGATTAGATCAATTACAGACATGTATAAATATTCATAGTAGATTAGATCAATTACAGACATGTATAAATATTCATAGTAGATTTGATCAATTGGAGACAGTAGATTAGATCAACTAGAGACATGTATAAATATTCACTGGTTAAGCCTGTTAACCGACTGTCAAGTAAATTTATACCTATTTTGCTATCAGGGCTTCACTCTGTTACAACCACGTTTACATTAACAACATTGTTTATTTTGATGTTTATCTTTTATAAAAAAAAATTCCCCATTTTATGTGTCTGTTTTTTGTATGATAAATGTTACGATGTCTGCTTCGTGCGTCGATCTTTGTTTCAACTTTCTTGGTTGCGAGGGGACAACAAAATTACGCGCTTTAAAACGTTTCAAACTGCGCAGTGTATCTCGCAGACTCGTGCTTAATTTCTCGCTTTCTCAGTTTGTTCACGTTCTCGCATACTCGTCTTTTTCCTTTTATTCTCGCAAACTCGAGTTCTCCTATTGTCACATACTCGTAATTTTCAGGTTTTCGCTGATTATTCTCGCAAACTCGCATTCTCGTCCAAAACGCAAGAGGGGACGAGGGGACGCAGATACGAGCTGAGACGTATCAACCACCATAGGATGGAGCTGCTGGTGCTAACTTTTCTCCAAGAACAGCCCGGCACTCCTTCATTTGTGTATAGACAGTTGGAAGTTTTCCAAGCTTGGTTAATTTGCGGTGTGCAAAGTACTGTTTGTCACTCCTGGTATTACCACAATTCATTGGTGTTGGTTGCTATAACAGCATGAATCCCGAGAGTCTCTGTTCTTGGGATTGTTGTCATAGTTGTCAGTGGTACCCAGAGTAAGAAGGGAGTTTAGCAGTTGAGGAGGTGTGGGTGCACCTTCAGTTTCAAACATAGATATAACAGCATTTCTAAGATCTTTGGATATCTGTAGTAAACAGTCATGAAATGCATAAGCCTTATTTATGCAGTTTATCCACTGCCTCTTTACAATGTGTCTAGCCGTGTACTCTTGGAGCTATATAGATGGCTAAAGGGGTTTGCCGCTCCACATGGTGGCGTACTATATGTTCTGTTGTTGGTGCAGTTGTAGTTAAGAAGAATTGAGTTCTTTTATACTGAATGAGTTGGCTTATGGCTGCAATTTCTCGACTCAATTTCCTGGTTTTCCAAGAACATAGTTGGACCGCTCATATTCATTTCATTAACTGGCCATTGAATCTTTTCGTGGAGTTAAACATTAGTTCACGACAGAGCCAGGCGGCCGCAGCCATGATATGAGCATCCTTGTAAGGGTCCCGATTGAGTTCACACTTTGCTGCAATCACTGAGTGCCATGTCCTTAGCAAGGAAATATAGTTTACCACCTGATCCTTTCATACAATCCAGCTCTAAGGACAGATCATCTTTCAGTATTCGATCGACTATTTCCTGGTAGTATGGACACGGGCTCGAACAATACCCCCCAACGATTTCAATCTACCCTTATAAACTTCTGCAACATCAGTAACATATACAAGACCATCAATTCATCAATTCAACAACATATGATACACTTTCAGCTAGGGCTACTTCTTCTATATCTCTCTGTGTAAGAACGTTACAATCTGGCTTTCTTTCACAGATTTGTACATATTAAAATAACCTGTCATACAATTTTTGTGATATGCATAATCATGCGCAAATAAGTAAACGACAGTTTGCATCTTTGCCGGCATGCTAAAGTCATTCATTGTAGTTGCCCATTTTCGCACATTTCTGTCAACAGCACTGGATTCGATCTTAGTTAAAGGGTTGGATTCACCACCAGCCTGGTCGCTCACGAAACATTTTTCTTCATATTTGAGTACAACAACTTCATCAGTAGGCCTACTTCTCTTCCGAAATGTATATGCAGATTTATACAATCACCAACAGCGGCAGCCATGCGTCTTTTCGGTATGAGACGTGCCACTTTAAATTTGCTTGAACGTTTGTAATGGAATTTCGCATGATTGTCAAGAAGAAGTTCTTCAACACTTGATGACTCCATCATCACATCAGGTATTGATACGGAGTGTGGTACTTCATGCGTGGTTTGAAATGCCCTGAGTCATTCTGCTAGTGTTACATATCCTGCTCCAACATCACAACGCTTAGTGTTCGCGGGGCATCTCAGGTCTCCATATCAGGGTTGGGGTCAATTACTTTTTTCAATTACAAATACAATTACAATTACGCCCCTTCATAATTTTTCAATTAGTTATAATTACAATTACTAGCATTCAGATTTTTTCAATCACAAATACAATGACAATTATATTTTTCAATTACAAATACAATTACAATTACCGGTGTGTATGTCCACGTTTTATCGAATGACAGGTTGATAAAAAAAAAGACAATGAAATTGCAAATTCATTGTGCATCAATGGCTCATACTAATAATGACACTGCGACACCACTGTATGGGATGGAGTATATGCATAAGATTGTAGAATTAAATGAGCTGAATATCTTTTGCGAATTTTTCACTAATTAATCGCAAATTAACTACTGTAATGCTAGTTAGTTTATGAAATAACAACAGTTATGTCACCTCCCTTTCAACATACAACATTTTAATAACAATTATACAATGTTGGAGCAACATCGAAAACGTTGGGCCGGCATTGAATAAATGCTATATACAAATGTTGTGTGTTTACTGGGCTTATAATGTTTCCATTATAATCACAAAAGTATACTTCCGCCTTGTATTTACTAGATGATCGGATTATGAAAAAAATATAAAATAAATAATAAAGTTCAAACTTATTTGGTTGGGCGAGCATTGAACAAGTTAGATCAAAACACAAAACACTGAACCAGTGTTGTTTAAATGATTGCCCACCGTCGATGATATATTTAAACAACTTTGGTCAACTGTCTTTGAGTGTGGTACTGGGAAAGTTGGTCCATGCCATACATAGCGTGGCATGATTTTAGGGCGTGTCCTTGGCCATGCTGGACGGTGCACTGCCATCGAGTGATTTGTTAATGCAGATTTTCACAAGTCATCTAATTGTGAACAGCTGAGATGTTGTCAACCACAAGAAGACACAGTGATGTTGTCACCGCCATAATAATCACTGATAATACCCCCAACCCATCTCCAACCCCCCGCCACCCAGATCCCCACCATGCCGGGAATATCCAACCTTGCTCATTCACCCCTCTCGCGGGTCTAAGTAAGTAAGTAAGTAAGTAATTGTTTATTAAAGTGACCAGTACATACATATATTTCACATGGTATAATAATACACGAAAATAAATACCCAGCCCTCTAGGGCTTATTAGTCACTGTGTTATAACATTTATAACAACTTATTTATAACAACTATGACAATACACATATATATATATATATACATTAT